>JAAWXA010000041.1:3490605-3629453 GCA_038090715.1 Florisuga fusca | reverse complement strand
GGGGGGGGGGGGAATAGCACGGAGGTCGAACGTCTCCACAGTTTATTTCCCTCCCTCCCTCCCCCCCTCCCCAAGAGGCTTGAGTGTATTTTGGCATTTTGTGATCCCAATGGGCTCCGGTGCTCTCCTTTAACTCTCTGTATGTATGAGCGTGTGCGTACGTGGTCTGAGTTTCAGATTCCTGTATTGCGAAACAGGGAGCCAGCCCACAAGAGGTCATTTTGGGAAGAAAAATTACTTTGGTTAATTTCTGTGGCAGTTTTTTTTCCCTCCTCTCCCGTATTCCTAATGATGCTTTTTGTAATGACATCCGTGCTTGTAGGTTTCCTTAATATAAATCCATGCGGGCCTGTCAACAAATGTAGTTCTGCTTGTAGAAAGAATGAGAGTAGGTCCTTTGATACTCGAACTTCCAGGCAGCTGAGGGCCTTTGCAGGCTTAGGGAAATTGCTGTTGCTCACCTGGTGGGTGTTGAGGACTGTGCAACACTTGATGTGTGAATGCATCAACTGTCTGCAAACATCCTGAGAGGCACCTGGGCAAAATGCAGAGAGCCAGAGGGGAGAAGTGTTGAAGCCACATTGCTCAGCCAACAGCCCCGAAAGCTGTCAAGCCACTTCTTGTTGTGAAATTACAAAAATACATTCTGAATTGTTCTTTTTAAATGGAATTTGCTTGTCTCAGCTTACTGCTGAAGGTAGCCATCTTGCAGACAAGTGATATTCTTTATGAAACTGAAAGCCGGAGAAACCTATGTGAAGATCATAACCAGTTTAAAAAAATATTACTTAAGATTAGGCAGTCTTAAAAGCTTTTCTTAGAATTATCTGCCATTTAAATACTATTTAAGGCAAATAGTACCAAAATATGTTGCCAATGTCTAGTGATATTTTTAGCATGAGGGTCAGCTGCTAGAGTTAGAAATCCAGCTGTGTCTGACCATAACACCTAAACTCCTGGTGCCACAGCTGTCAGAAACTTTTTTTCTAGGTTGAAACTTCAGAGTTTGCTCAGGTTAACGTGCTCATCCATTAAGGATAGGGAGAGAGAGTGAGCATGTAGGTTTCACTTCACTTATGCTTCAGTCCAACATAGGTTGACAAATTTTGCCTCTAGTAGCAGGGAAAGAAAAATGTTCGCAAAGGCTGAGTCGGTGTGTTTTGTTCTAGAATTCAAATGAAGTAGTATTTATTAGCATTGTGTATTATATTATGGGTATTTAAGGAGGTTTTTATCCACATCAAGGGTAAAAACTGCCTTGAACTTTCAGTGGCATTGGTGGCAGTTAAGGCATTCACTCTGTACCCTCAGCACAGAGTTCAGGGATAGAGCTTTTAAAGTTCAGCCACGTGTTTTAGCTTACTGACCACCCTTCTTTATTTTTATGCAAGTAGGCTGGCTCCAGTGAGACCTAAATAATTTTCTGCTGCAGCTCTTTCTGTATAGTTACTTGGATTTTAAAAGTAATTACAATTCATAACCCTCAGCCCGAAAGATTCCAAATTTTTTCATGAGAGGGAGACTTCTTGCCTGATTTGTCCCATGACTTCCTCCTGTTCCGGGTCCTTGTATACTGAGTACCAAGACAGTGAATGAAATACTGAACAGAGCTAATAAATCTTAATGCATTCTGTGCTCTTAATGTAAAATAAGAGGAGGGATGGCAGAAAAGAAATAGATTCAACCCCCTAAATAAGGGATCACTTATCTTCCGTTCTTGTGCAGTTTTCGTGAGGGTATGTGTCCCTAATTTGGTTTCTGACAATGTACAAAGGCCTGGTTTTCATTACCTTGATCCAATTGATTAGGTTTTGGTTTGTCATATGTCATTTATAAAGCTGTGTATCATGAACCTGCAAATGCTCTGCCATATGCTGTAGTTCATGCTGTGAGGGCAGGGGGCAGATTAGCAGTGAGAGCAGAGCACAAAAGCATGCTAGAAATAACTGGGGGCAGGAGGGTTTGAGTGAAACTCTCCACGTGTCAGACACCACTGTGAACTTGATAAAAGAGCATTCCTTTCTCTACTACTTGAGGAAGTGCTTTTACTGAAGATGTGAAAATAAGATATCCTAGGTGGTCATTTTTGCAAAGCCCAGTGAAACCCCAACTGTTTAGTCTTGTTTCTCTCTTCCTGGCTAATTTCCTGCATGGGCTGGTCCCCCCAGAGCCTTCCACCACTTTATCCTGCCATTTTCTTTCTTCAAATGATTGTTCAAGAATATTGAAATGAGGCATTGGTTGCAAAATAGCTTGGAAGAGGCATTTCTTTTAAAAAATAATTTGGGAGTTTATGGCTGCATGTACCCTTGGAAATCTCCTACAGTTATGCGACACCCCTGCCTCCCATCTGATTTTTAGAGGTGCAATAACTGCTTTTCATGACAGCCCTAGGAAATCTTACTTTCCTGTAGGAAATAACTGTTTTCAGATCTGTAGTTGCATGGGCTTTTCTGCTTCTTCGTTGCTACTAGGGGGGAAAGGCAAATCAACCTTCACTTGGGCTGTTAAATTTAACTGAAGCTCCTCTTAAAGCACTGCAGTTGTCCTGCCTGCGGTAGGCTTAGGTGCATAAATAAGAGCTTCTTCCCCAAAAAATCTGGGGAGCAGGAACACAGGAACAACTACTGCTGCATTCCTTTGGTTGGAGTGGATGCTGCTGTTGTAGTCTTGCTTTGGGAAGGCTTTGGAGAGTGCCATAGGTTCCCCTCCCGTCCAAATCCCAGTGGAGTTAAGACAAATGATTAAAAGCCTCTGCCTTGCAGTGGCATGTTAAAAGCAGAAAAGCTCTAAGTCACTATTTCTCTTGGCTGCTTGGTTACAGTATTCAAATTAATACATATGCAGAATAGATACTTCCCCTGCATCAGGCAAACACATCTTTGTGGTCTCCAGCCATGTCTTTCTCTTTCCCCAAAATAATAATAATAGCAGTAGTACTAATAATGGTCTCCCCAAGCAACCGTGCCCTGGCATATTGAATCTGTTGGGTGGTCAACATAAAACCTGAATATTCTCTGTTGCCAAGGAAGAGTGCAGCTGACAGCTCTGGTAGCTTTGGCTGTCTGGGCTTTGGCAAGAAATGTCCCAGCTAGCTGGCTGGGCTGTGTGTTCAACACTTGGTGTTTGGAGAAAGCAGCAGGTTTGCTTTGCTTCTGTGCAAGGATGTTGGTGATCAGATGTGTTTAGCATTTGCTCATTAAGTCTTGGAGAATATATTGTATTATAGAAAACGGAACAAACTAGGATATTATCACGCAGTTACTTTTATGATGCCTTTTTCTTTTGATTTGCTGGTGATGTTACTTAGTCTCTAAATGCTTTTATCTGGTAGATTTAAGTCTTTTGGCTTATATGAGCAAACAAGGTTTTCCTAATTACATGGCAACCTGGGAAAGTTGCTAGCTGGCTCTGCCTTACCTAGCCTCCATGTGTTTAACAGCACAAATGACAGTCTCAGCTGAACACTTGATATTTGCAGAATTTCTTGTGAGATGCCTTGCATCGTATTGGGAGGTTCAGATGTTTTGCAGGCTGATGAACTGTGACAAATGACCGCTCTTGGTGTAACAGAAATCCTGTATTACATGTTGCAAGGGGGCATTACAAACCTACCAAAGTATCTCCTAGTAGTTGTTTTTCTGGAAGTTGTTTAAACAGTAGCATCAACCCAAATGTGTGAATAAAAAGTAGCAGTTGAATGTGAAGGTATTAGACTGGTATAGACCTCCTCATTTCGCAGTAGGAGGAGGTGCTTCCTAATGAAGAGTTGTGTTTTCAAACATTTGACCTGGAAAGATACACCTAACAAGCTTTCAAGTATTACCTGTTTTTTACTACTAAATGAAGCATTTAATAAAATAAAAGATCCTATTGTGCATTGTACTGTTCATCTTGAGCTGGCGTTTCCCCGTGTTGCACCACACACTGTATGTGCACTGCAGCACTTATCTGTCCTTTTTTTTTTTTTCTTTTTTTTTTCCTCCCCTACCTGCAAAACAGTGCAGTCAGGAAAATGGCTTCTGTGGGCTTCAAAGCAAGGATTACATACTGTCACTGGGGCTGAAGCTGTGAAATACTTTGCTTAAAAAAACTAAAATAAAATCAGAATTGTGGTAAAATTAACTGCCTCTGGCTTTCTTAGAAGTTCTTAATCAAATAGCCTTTTAATGCGTGTTTTAAATAAGTAAATTTTAAACACGGGTTCCTCTTTTAACCATATTTTCTGGCACTGTCACTCTGTTCACTTGCAAAGTTTTCTCCTGTCCCTTTTTGTACTAGTATTCAGGGTGTTTCTAAAATTCAGCTATATTTGGCAATACATCACTCTCTGTTACAGAGAAGTGATTACTCAAGGGATTTGGCAGGAATTAAATTAACTGAGGTCTTTAGAGAATGTACTCAGAGTGTCTTTTGAGAGTGCTCTCACTACAAATGCCTTCTGCTGGAAAATAAAGTCATGTTATCTCCCCTTTCTTTCTGCAATGTGGACTTTTTAGAACATTTGTGTATTTACTCTTTTTCACATTTATGGAGCTTATCACTTTCAACAGCAAAACAAATGCTGAAGTGATAGACTAATTTTCTAGGTTGCTTAGTAACTGAGTTGCATGCTGTAGTGTGAAAATACTCATACAATAAGGTAAGATAAGGGAATATTTACTGGGACAAAATTAAGATCATGTGAAAGTGCACTGTATAAATAATTAAAGCATATGTCTTTATTTGCTTGTGTGAACAGATGTTCCACATTAAAGATTTTTTTTTAGTGAAAAGCTTTTTCACACTTTTACTTGCTACAGTATATTGATATGGTAGGATGTGGATTCTTGTGTGTACTTTTTGGACACTTGAGATTGATTGGTCTTTTGGGACTTTTTTGAGTTTTGAGAGAAGGGTTGATGTTTTTTGGCCCAAACTTAAGGTGTGTTCACCAAGTTACTAAAAACAGAAACTCCAGACTCCTGAAGTGCTAGCACAGTAATAAAATGAGACTAGTTTTATATCAATTTATTAATTTTTAAGACAAAAATTAAGGTTATTTGTAATCTAATTTGGTTTTTGGGTTTGTTTTTTTTTCTTTAACCAGTATTTTTATTTTTATTTCAGATTTCAGCAAAGCAATGTCTCAAGCTGGCAGTTCACAGTTTCAGGAAGTCATTCGACAGGAGTTGGAGTATTCAATGAAAATAGAGCTTGATAAGATACTTGAGACTGCACCTTCAAATGGGCTAGAGGTAAGGAGCATGATGTGTATTATAACAGGAGAAACTGCATGTAGGAAATTGAGGGCAAATATTATACAGGGAGGCAAATGACTATGTCACAATCCTGATTTTTAGGATGTGTTCTAATCATGTGTGGAAGAGTAGCCTGGATAGAATGTCATCAGAAGTTCTATATAAACTGGGTGACAGAGTTATTTCTCTCTTTAATCATCTTTAGCTATTAAAGTTTCTATGTAATCTTTAATGGGTTGCAGAAAGGGAGCGTAAAGCTGTTGACCTAAAGATTGGGTCAAATTCTAATGGTTATGGCTTTAGAATTTTACTTAAATTTCAGCATGTCTCTACTCCAGGGCTGATAAAGTTACTCTTGTGAATAGACCTGTACATCAGTTTTGTAGAAATGGTTCTGTGATTGAATAGTAGATACCAGCATTAACTAATCTATTTCCTTTTTGTAGCACACTAAAAAGGACCTGGAAGGATTTAAGAAGCTATTTCATAGATTCCTGCAAGAAAAGGGACCATCTGTGGACTGGGGGAAGATTCAGAGACCTCCAGAAGATTCTGTAAGTTATGAGGAAGTGACAGTCTGTAGGGACCATAAAACTTAGAAATGTTTACTTGTAGCAAATGGTGTAGTCACCCACGGAATGGTTACAACTGCTGTGGTTCTGTAAAATCACATAGGGCAACACTCTTTGTTATAACTGAAAAGTAATTGCTTATTGACATACGTTGTATGTGTTCCCAAGCATCAGGTCCTGCTTAACATATGTATCAAGTTCTTTGGTGCTATTTTGTTAGCAGTTCTTTGAGCAGGAGAACAAAATGGGGCAGATGCCATTTTACCATTTGGTACCTCCACTGGAGTAAATAATAACTTGTGTTAGAGGGCTCCATAGGTAGGACCCTTGTTGTTCTCTTTTTCCTCCTACTCCTGAAAGAAGGGTGTGTGTATCAGATGAGACTGTTTCCAGCAGTCCATTCTGCTAAATAATTTGAAAGGGACATATGGCAAGTGGGCTGGGTTATGTAGCTCATTTAGCAACTTCTGTAATCTGCAGCAGCTCAGTAAAAGCAAGGAATCTGAAAGAAGTAGTTGACTGCGGGGGTTTTTCGAGCTTAATTTCCTATGTTGTTATAACTTATAACCTGCCACTTGAGCTGCTGCTGAAAAAGCTCTCAATATTTTTTCAGCACTGTTTAGTATTGAAATAAACACTTCCTATTAAACCTAAACTCATTTTATTGATTCATCTGTGGCCCGAGGCTGTCTTTTGAATCTTGCGTAACGAACGGTGTCGTTGCGTTAGGAATTCTTGCCTTTCCCAGTGTACTGATCTTGGCATACTGCAGGACTTCCGTGTCCTCACACATTTGTGGTTTCTCTTAGCCTCTCTGTGAGGATTCAATTGAGGCTCTGTTTGCAACTGAAAGGCAGGCTGTCCAGTTACTTCCAGAAGAGATGCAGTACTGCTCTCTATAAAGTGTTGAAGAATGATGCTGCTTTAGAGCAAGTCCAGGGTTTTTCCAAGATTGAGTGTTTTAACTTCAGAAGAATATGATGGCTGTCTCTTCTGTCCTTTAACACTGAAGGAAGTGTTGCTTTGGGGATAAAAGTACCCCTTGACTAAAGAGGCAAAGGTAAGAAATTTGAATTCTAGATAACATGACTTACAAGGAAGGCTGAAGAAAAAGAGGTTGCTTTTAGTCTGGAGGGGGTGAGACTCTGGGGAATGATAAGTCCTTTAAATATGTAAAATGGTAGTTACAACAATGAAAGGAATAAACTGTTCTCTGTGTCAGGATAAATCCTGGGATTAAATGACAGCAATTTGATGCAAGTGAATGGGCTGCTTTGTGGCAAGGGAGAGCTATTGTCTATTTTAAAAGTTTTGCACACCTTTAGTACTAAAACTTTCAGGTTCTTTAAAGGACTGAAAATTACCAAATAGGACAGGAGGGTTGGGGTAAGATATTGAAATAGACTGTTGGAAGATTCTCAGGCTAGGCAAGTTGTTAAAATAAAATAGAAGTTAGACAAAGGTCTAACTTAAGGTCACAAAGGGATGGAAAGAGGGCAATATTAGAAAAAATATTTCTTGTTCTTCATGGCCTGCACTGGCTTATTCTCGTGTGTCCCATAGCTATGTAGCAACCTGACCAAAAATGAAAAAAAACCCCAACAAAATCAGAATGGTAAGACTCCAGCAAAATGGCCTCACTTTGGTGTAGGTAACATGCATGCATGATCTTGGAGAAAATTTTGCTTTCTAACATGAACTCTAAATCAAATAATGATACTTGATAAAGTGTCAACCGAAGAAAGCTAGGGACAAAGACCCACAGATGAAAATACTCCATACCTTCTTCACTTGACAATAAATAACTTATATTCATGTTCCTTGGAAAGTTGATAGAGACATCCTCATCTGACAGGAGGTTTACTAAGTGCTTTTAAAAACTGAGAGTAAGCTTAATGTACTTAATTTTTTTGTACTGGTTTGGGTTGTGGGTTTTTGTGTTTGGTGGTGAGGTTTTTTTGTTTTCTTTTGGGTTGCTTTTGCCAACCTCAAACCCTGCTTGTATTTATCCTACCCCCATCAACTTCTTAATATGTATAGGAAGCATACAGTGGAAAGTGAAAGTGTCTTACATGAAGCATTTTTCACGTGACCTGCAGTGCAGCTTGTCCCAGATTGTTCTTTGCTGGGAATCATAAGATGACTAGGTAGGTCAGGTTGCTTAAGGCCCCATCCAGCCTGGCCTTGAACACTTCCAGGGAGCAGGCATGTACAGCATGCCTGAGCAACCTATTCCAGTGTCTTACCACCCTCATAGTAAAGAGTTTCCTCCTAATATCTAATCTAAATCTTCCCTGTTCAAGTTTTAAACCATTGCTCTTGTCCTCTAGCTACACTGTAGCTATAAGTTTTGGAACTATTAGATAAATTTTCATTTATTTGAGACCAGAATTCCAGAATTATCAGTGTAACTAGTATCAGTAAGAGCAGCAGGAGCTTTTATAAGGGGTAAAGACTGATACTTTAGATGGGCTTCAGAATAAAGACTGCAGTACTGAGTTATTTGAAACAGGTATCCATCCAGCCTTGTTTTATGAGGTGGTGTGGTGTTTTGTTGCTTTTGAGAATCTGGCACTGCAATTATCATGGCCTAGGAAGAAATTGCCTCCCCCTGGTGTGAATTTATTTGCCTGTGATTGTTTTGGAGAGTTTGCTTGCTGCTTGCTCAGTCCAAAGCACTGAGAATTCTGGTGTGTGTAATCTTCAGCTGACACCTAGTAGAGCTCAAAGTTTCTGTTTAGGTATCTATGATCATGCATGTATGTATGTGTATATATACACAGATACATGTATGTATATATATAATTTTATTATACTTATTTTTATATATATTTACATATATATACATGTATGTATGTATATGTATATATATAAAAGATAAAAGCACCAGAAAATGTGCCAAGCTTGGTTGTGGGTGTTTTAACAGCTAAAAAGAAGTTTGTTACTAGTTTATTGCATTTATAATCTTTGACTTTTAATTTTCCATTTTATGTAAGGTACTTCTGAGTTTCAGGCTAGGTGGGAAAGGTCTTCCTGGCTTTTTGCCAATGCCATGAGGGAGCAGAATTTCTGATCAGGCTTCCATGGATCAGCTAATGTGTTACCCCTTGTACTTTGAATGTAGCTTTCTGTCCTTTGCTGAAGCATCTACTGACAAGCAAAGGTTTTTGTCAGTAGATTGAAAGAGAAGTTATGCTCTTGTAGTATTCCTTCATTTTCTCTTCAGTAGGAGATTTCATGCCTGACCTCCATGTTTTTGGCATAGCAATTAATACCAATGGGCAAGCAAATTGTAAGCTCCAGACAACAGTAAGAGAAGATTGAATCTACTTCACTCTGTATCCTTAAGCTTCTAACTTGACTTTTCCAACCAGATACTTTGCTTCCATGTGTCCAAAGTCTTACAATGATAGCTGGCATACTTAGGACCCATTACTCTTTCAGAGAAGAAAGTATACTTATTCAGTATGCTGGTTAACAAGAAGACAAGGTAAAGAATGTGGACATGGCAAGTGTAATTTAATCTTGTTGATGTAGATTGCAGTGATCTGATTGAGTTGGAAGCAATAGCTGAGTCCTGCTAGGAGTCCTCTGAGGGAACTGCAGCAATCAAGTTAATCTCAGAATAGCAATGCAAAACCTCATGTATGATGGAGAGAGCACACCTGAAGCAATGTGGGTATGAAGGGAGCTTGGCTGGTAGAGGGTTTTTTTTTTATCCCAGTGGTTGGATTCTTTGTAGATCAATTTGTCATGATCTATGAACTATATCATGAAGGAAAAGAAACAAAGGTCATATCCTTATTCAGAAACAATGTCTTCCTAATATTCAACTCTGGAAACAGGTTTTAAGGGTTTGCTTGGTGCTGTTGCTAAAACTGTCCCTTGGTGCTGAATAAGTTTTTCCTTGTTTTTCTAAAAGTATATATTGAGTCATATGGATGCATTCCTTTGCAGTCTGCTCATGATGACAACCCTGACCCTCATTTTGTCTGTCTTTGACAAAGCCTTACAAACTTTACTCCTGACATTGCCTTATGCCAACTGTTCTGAAAATCACTTCAGTGACATTGTGAAATCAAAAGAAGCTAGATTTTGTCATCTTAGAACAATCCCAAACCACAGTTTTGAGACGTATCTCAAATGAGTAATACTGGTGTCATGCAACTGTAAGCCATGTCATTCCTTCCCCTCCCTGTTCCTGAAATTTCCCAGTTTCCCCAGCAGCACTCACTTGTCAAATCCACTGTTTCCAAACCCTCGAAGGAAGAATTTATTTCTGTTACCGTGGAGTACTACTTCTCCTTGTGTATATCCTCATAGGTGATGAGGTAGTTCTGGATATGAGTGCCTCCATGTGTCTGGAACTGCTAGATGATAGCACTGGCATCCAGCAGTCCTGATGGTGCAAGGATCCTGCTTGAATCTGGGTTCTTGACATTTTTTATTCTCTGAATTAAAGACCCTTCAAGATCCAGTGGTTCATTGCCAAGCTGTCATTTCCAGTGCCTCTGCCAAAAGGAACTGAGAGACATTTAGTGAGGCTGAGTTATAAATTTTTGTGTCGTAGCTGATGCAACATCCAGTGAACTAAACACTTGATGGAGGGCTTGGATGGAACCATTAACTTCATCAGGATTTTACTGTGAGCTTTCTGTATTAGGTAGTTTCAGGCGTGATAGCAAAGGCATAAAAGGGTAGTTGGCACTTTAGCAAAAGCAAAAAGATTTTGAGGCAGTCTGGCCCTGAACTAAGTGACAGACTCCTCTTTTTGGAGAGCTACATTATGAGTGATGCAAGAAGAACACAGGCAGACTTGAAAGTTGAAATAATTTTTTTGGTTGTTCAGACAGTGTCTGAACACTGTGGATGTGACTTGCATTACACTTAGCTAAACCTCAAGCCTAAATGTTTTAAATCCATTTGCAGTCAAATATGGAGTGATTATTGACCTTAGAGTGGACAGGAAGTGATGGCAGGGAGTGAGGATCTGATAGTGTTTCTCTCCTACATGTCCCCAGTGCTGCATGTAAGTTTCTGTAGATGCTGCTGGTGGTGTATGGTTCATTAAGATTTCTGGTGTACCTTCAGTATATTAAAATTACTCTTTGTTTATAATCTCATTGTTAATGAGAAGAATTTTTTCTTTTCTCAGGTTTCTCAGGTTGTCTGCACAGCCTGAACACAATCTCTGTCATTGACAAAACACAGAAAGGTCCTGCTTTTTTCACGCTTCTGCTCCTGAAAAGTTCTAGGAACTTTGGAATGAAGTTTCTACAAATGTCCTCTGTGAAATGGCAGCACTGTGGTTTTTTGGGGGGATCAATCTTATACTGACAGCATGTAGCTACCTTGGACTTTGAGTAACTAATTTCAGTGTTGACCTCTGGGGAGTAAGGGTCTGTGGTCATGGGGATTGTAAAAATCAGTATAATGACAAAGCAAAAACAAGTGCTTAGTAGTTTGCACAGCAGTCACTTTAGATAAGTGAGACTCTCTATTTACAAGGAGTCACATGGACAAGACAAGGGGCAATGGGCACAAGTTGCTCTTGGAGAGATTCCAGTTGAACTCAAGAGGAATATTTTTCACTCTGAGGACAGTCAGACATTGGAAAGGTCCTCAGGGGAAGTGGTGAATTCTCTCCCACTTTGGAAAGTTTTAAGTATCATCTCAACAGGGTGCTGAGACACATCAGATAAACAATAATATTAGAAGGGTTGGACCAAGTGATCCTTCCAAATGGTTCCTGACATTCTGTGATTCTATGATAGGAGCTGAGAGAACGGGTGCATGTGTTGATTCATCTCGGTGTGCAGTTGGAATTGGATATCTGCTGCTGTTTCCTACATTTGTGACCCCTTGTGCTGTATCAGCTGTCCTTTCCCTTTCTTGACAAATCTGCACTGGTAACCTTCAGGATCTTTCACCTTCTGCGGTTTGTTCAGATGCATCCTGCAACACTGAAATGCTGTATCTACGCCCTGCCTCTCTCATTTATTCTGCATGTTTCCTTTTGAAAATACAGCAGAATAAATGAACTGTGGATAGAATAAACTATGAACAGATGGTATTCCTGAACGGATATGCATTTGGAATGAGAGGGATTGCACTAGATCAAAAAGCTCCAGTTATATTTGATTTTTGTGTATTAACATTCTGCAAACCTCCTTATATCAAAGATCCTGCCATAGTATCTAGAAGATTGCTAAAGGATTTTCTTGTATGTAGAATTCTTTTTAATGGAAAGGAAGGGTAAAAGGAAGGAAAAGGATGCATGACATTTAAAGGCCTTTGAGTTCTGCTGCATGAAAATAATTTTACCTCAAGCTTCTATAATGTGCCTCTGTTAGTATTGCCTAGCAATATTGACCATAGCTATTGTAAGGTAGTGCTTAAGGTCTGAATTGTCTTTTTGAAAGTTAGGCACAACTGGTAAAAATGGTGCAGTTCCCAGTTGGAACTGGAATAGTGCAATTCTCTGTATCCTTCCTTTCCCCGTCCTCCCACGGCTTCCACTTAGCAATAAATCTCAAGATAAAAAAAATTCCTTTCTGTTAAAGGTTCCTTTGACTTGTTCTGTCCTCTGGATCTGCAATGAGTAGATGACCAGATCTTCTATGGAAGCCAGTTGCTGCAGCTTGGCTTGAAGTTGTGGTCTTTATCCAGGTGTTGCTGGCCTCTGTGACCTTCAGATTCTCTCCCTCACCCCTGCTTCATTCCCAACAGCCTCAGAAAACACTGATGGCAGTGAGTGTGCATGGCAGCACAGTGCCCAGTGTATCAACCATCCTGCTCTGGACTGCCTGAGGCAGTGACCTGTGAGAACAGATGAAGTCATCTTATTTGCCACACGGTCCTGTTAGGGATTGCTGAAGTCTCCACACAGAAGGTGTGGTGGGTGCTGTTTTAATAGATGACTTTCTGATAGATGCAAGCAGTGCTGCTGCCCTAGCTTTGGGTTGTGTTATTTCAGTCATGCTGATGTGCTCTGTTGCATGAACAGAGACATCTGGGGATGCTAAGGCATCACCAATGCAAGACCAGTCTAGCATGTGCCTCTTTTTGGTTTGCAGAACTGCTTGCTGATAACTAATTGCTAGAGCTGTTGTTGCTGCTGTCTTTGTGCAGTGTTTTGCTTAGGTCAGTTGCTTCTGGTTTATGGAGGGCATGCCATGTAGCTCCATAAACCTTACGTGTTTAGTGATGTTTGCAGGTCAGCTGTAGCTGATGGGAAATCCCTTGAGGCAGGGTTACATGAGTGAGAAAGTTTTAATTTGTTGTGAAGTTTGCCATACAAGCTTCCCTTTGAGTAGTGTGAAGTTTGCAATACAAGCTTCCCTTTGAGTACACTTGATAACCTGACCCTTTTTATTCAACTAAGGAAAAAGGTACACTATGTATAATTTGTTTTCCCACTTCCTCATACCCCAAGAAGCTGACTTTTGTAGTCCTTGTACTGTCATCTCTTAATATTTTCAAGGGAGCTTTCTTTAGTTCTAAGAGTACACTTGTGTGTGTACACACAGCACGTGTGTATGATAAGCTGTGTATCTATGTGTTCTGTTTGTTGTCTTCCCCCCCTCACTTCCCCTAAATATTAATGTCCTATTTCTCTGCATCTCACTTCCTGGAAGAAATAAGCTTCTCAGCTAAGTTATAAATAAAACAACTCTGCAGACTTGAAAGCTTTCTCTGTCTTAATTTAGCTGAATAACTCTATTGCCAGCCATAAGTTTCCTGATGAAGGGCTGTAGTGTTCCTCTGTAACATAAAGTGCTTGTGTAGGCAATCTGAAATGGTCCTTTTTGAGATCCGTAAATGTGAGCATTTAGGAAGTGGTTTCAACATGATGTGCATCAGGGTTGCTATGACTGCCCCAACTTAGTAACCTTCTCATCCTGGTATTCTTTCAACAGTAGTTTATGCATGTGGCAGGATTATGTTGGAAACCAGGATAGATGGAAGTGACAAGTATTAGTAGCTTAGTAACCTCTGGATGACAGGAACACAGCTCAGGGCCATGGAGAGCGAGCTCCACCTGCAGAGAGGTAAGAATCTGAGACTGTATTTGAGAATGCCTAGAGAAATGTAGGCTTCTGCCACTGCTGAATGGAAAAGTGTCAGGAGGAATATTTCCTTCACGCATCACGGGTGGATAGGTGCAGTTTCTCACCTTACAGCTAGTCTTCCTTATTAAGGAATCCTGCTTTTTATTTGGCTTTTCCAGTTGTCCACCTCCTGCAACTTCTGGTGAGGCAGAAAGAAGAGTTCAGGGCCTTGGTAGAAACAGTGCAACCATTGCTAGGTTGGTCCTGATCCTATTCCCTCTTCACCTCTTTAAGAAACAGGAAACATCAAGACTGAGGTGTTGTGCATCTTTGCTGAAAACCAGCAGGTCAACAGCTACTGTTTCATTTCAAGATGTTTTGTGTCTTCCCCAGAGAACACTACAGCTTCAAGAATACAGATGTTGCTGTTTATTTGCCAAAAATCTGAGTACAGTTAAACTTACAGAAAATATTTTGTAGGTTGCTCAGTCTTTATGAACGAATTTTCTGCATTAAAAAGAGGCACAGCAACAGATTGCTGCCTAAACACCCAGATGAATTTTGTAGATCTCCCAGAACACCAAGCTCCTAACACAAACCCAAACCAAAAAAAAAAAAGAAACCCCCAAAACAAAAATCTTTTAAGAGTGTCACCTCAGAGAGGCCTAAGGGCAGATGCTGCTGGAGGAGCTCATGGTTAAGAACTGATGCCAGCTCCTAAGGGTGCAGCAATGAGGTGCAGGCAGGTTTGGTATGGGGTAGACCTGGATGTAGGGCCAGATCCCACCACAGCCCTTGTGAGAGCAGCTGCCATGCTGTTCCCTTCCAGGAAGCTGAGGTGCTTGGGTAGCACCATGATGGTGCTTTTATCCCAGGGCCCAGTCATAATTGAACTGCTCTGGAGCCATGTTTGTCTGTTCCAAATTTTGTTTGTCCTGGATTGCATATCTTGTAAGCCTTTGCTGAAGCTGGACTGTGGAGATGCTTCTGAAATGCTACTGTTTAAATTCAAAATGTGAAGAGGAATGCACGTTTCAATAAGATGTACTCTTTGGTGTTACTGGGATCACTCTTCTGTGTAGTCTCATGCCTGGGCCCAATGGTACAATTTTTACTGGAAAACGGATAGTTTGCTTGGTGTTTTATTTCCTGTTATTTCAGGTCTTTTTTTGGGTCCTATTTTTAGGGTCTTAGGGTCTTTTGCCCCTCTTCCCCGGGACTCCAGTGATTTTTATGTCACCTTACCTTCCACCTTCTTCCCTCTTATCAGCCTCAGCTGTCTCTTTCCTGACTTCAACCTTCTGTCATCTTTGGATGATGCAATTGAGACGAAATGGTTCTGTGCCATTTGTCCAGACCAGACATTAGCCAAGAAAGGTTGGACCAGTTGATCCTTGAGGTCCCCTCCACCCTGATATTCTATGAATTTATAACTGGAGGCAGGAAGCTGCACCAGGGTTTGGAGCAGAAAATTAAGAGTGAGAAAAGGCTGCATTTGGGCATAACCAGCATTTGTCAGGGAGGCCATAGAGAGAAAAAAAGCAAGACAAGAATGGATCAGTATTTCCCTTCTGATCACAGTATTTTGTACCCTGCCTGTGTTTCTTGGAGAAATATATGGCACCATCCTGTTATCTCTAGGCACTGTGTGACTAATTGTGAAGACGTGGTTTTGATTAGAATGGTTATTTATTTAATTTCTTGCTACTGCTAGATAAAGGGACCTTTTTGCCTAAAATTCCCCATGCTCACATGGGAAAGCTGGAATGGTAAGACTCTACCATATTGCTTCCCTAGTAGAGTGGTCCAAGTAAGATACCTTCAGTAACTTAGTTGGTCTATCACAGGAATTTGCATTTGCAACAAGATGTGAAGGCCTAAGTTAAGTTACACCTTGAAAACTGTCAAACTTTTTAATAAAGGGATCTTGGAGAGCAGTTTTTAGCCAGCCAGTTAACAAGTGAGGAGGCTGGTTTTAATTCTCAGTTCAAGGTAGCATAAATCTGGAGAAATCATTTTGATTTAGTATTCTTTTTACATGGGTCACTTGCTTAGTGCATTATTGTCTAAGTGGTGTGGGTTGTTTTCATAATCATATGATAAAAAGTTAGAACTGAGGCACTATCTGTCAAAATTCTGGGACCTCCTCTAAACCTTGTTTGAAAACTGTCTCTCTCAGATGTGTGAATCAAGTCGTGGTGACGTAGGTCAGTTTCTAGGGATCAAAGTTCTGGTTGTCTGAAGGTTAGTGTTCAAGTTAAGGCCTTGGCTTGCAAGTTTCCACTCCCCTGTCCTTTACTGATCTATAAATATTTTACTGACAAATCCTTGTGCTGGTCAATGAATGAAATGGCTTGTCATTTCTATTGCTAACATTCTCTGCAGATTAAATGGGAAACTTCATGCCAACATCACCTGTTTTGTTTATCAGTTAATTTGTTTCTCTGAGGAGAACTTATTTTTAGCAGATAACTGCAGCAGTGGTTGTGTTACTGCCTGCTACCTGAGCCATGATAACTCAGTTTGCCTTCATGTCTCCTGAAAGAGTGGAATAAAAACTGTTTAACTACGATGTCTGCTACTGTGACTCAGCTGGAAGGTGATACTGAAAATACATAAGATTATCCTTTCCATTGTTACTTTTACAAAATGATAACTTCACACTTTGGATAATCTGTGCACTACTCCTGAAGCCCCTTAATTACACAGGGTTTGTCATGGGGGAACCTCTGCAGCTTTTGGAGCATGGAGAAGTACAGTTAAGTCTGAACTTACTTGGTGGGTAGGAATGCAAGAATCTGGATAAGATCATGTACTTGGAAATATTTCTATCTTTACTGTGTTGGTTAAATCTTAATATAGAGTCAGAAGGAATTCTAAATGTTACCTCTTCTCCTGGGAAGAGTTTAGTCTGGTGGTACCTGTACTCCCAGTAGTTGCTAGAAACAAGCAGCAAAGTTCCTGTGTTTTTTTGCAGATTGTAGCTTTAAAAAAAAAAATCATTAAAAGAAAGTAATGACGAGGCTTACTTGTTGAGCCTCATTATTTTAGTTGTATGTCTTTGTTTTGATGGGTAGGTATCAGAGCTATCAAAATTTGTCTTGTTCTTGAGTAACACTGCTCACTGAACCAAAAATTGAGCCCCATCATTGACGTATATTTTTAATGTTCAACAAATGTGTTTCAACAAGGAATCTGGTGCTATTATATTTAATGTTTTCATATTAGTTAAAAATATATTGGTGAAAAGTAAGGCTTTCAAGTTAATCACTTGCCTTTTTGAAGTACATATTTTAAGCACTGGGAAATTTTTCTTAATGGAATGAGTTTGAGGAGTTGCATCAAGATGTTCCTCCTGGGCCAGTTTCCACTGTGAATTTCCATTTGAATCCTGGCCTGACTTGCCCAAAGCAAACTCAGTTCTGAAAACTACCCTGTATGTATTTGGTTTTGGAGATAAACTGTGGATTTTACACACACCTTATAAGAACCAAAATAATTTTCTTGCTGCTAGAATACACGCAGCACTGAAACACAAAGGATTTTCATCAAAGAAAAATCTCCAGGAGGGCAGGCTAAAGGATAATTGTATTGATTTTTCTCTAGCATGATACTTATCATTGCATTGTTACCTTTGTTTCTTTGATTTAGGTGCTTTGGATTAGGAGACAAGCGATGCCTAGTGCAAGGCATGCTGGCATGACAAACCCAATTTTGCTCTCCATCCCCAGCCTGAAACGTAGTCCGTACTCTGTGTTTAAGCCTATAGGATATAGCTGTCAGCAAAGTAGAAGACTTTCTGCAAGGTGTGATGTGAGCTGGATGAATACATCCTGAAAACAGCAGGATAAGAAGTAGGACCTCTTTTCCACTTTGTAGCACACCAGGGAGAGATGAATTATTACACTGAAGAAGTAGTTGGAACACAAATTGTTTCAGACTGAGTGAAAGCATTAGCCTTTTGCCAAGAATGTTGCTTATGACAAACTCAGTGCAAAGTATTAAAAAAAAAAATCTGCAAGTTTAAACTGCTCAGGGAAAAAAGGTTTTGTCTTCCCTGTGTTGTTAAATAGTGGTCTGTCTGAAGGGGGGCATCTTACTAAGGAGGTGAGTTAGATGGCTCACAAGGAGGCCTCCCCCTCCTCATGCAAGGAAAAGGGATGATAAGTGGCATGACCAGCCTGAGTTCTTCCTTATTACTGAGTAAATTTCCTCGAGCTAGAAGAGCAGACAGAGGCCTTTTTTCATCTGGATGCAGCTGAATGTGTCTGGTGTCAAGAAGTCTATAGAACTTCTCAAGAGAAGAGGTTATTGTAGTAACAGATCAGGTTGTTTGTATTATAACAAATGAGGTTATGATAGCCTCATTTTGCAAATGTACTTTAGTGTCATAAATCATATAAATAAATGTAGGTATTGTTGCCAAATTTTTGCAGGGTAGAAGAAGAGAAAGCAATTTTCTTCTAAATATCTGACTGCTTCTTTTTTTGTTTTTTTTGTTTTGTTTTACAGATCCAGCCCTATGAGAAGATAAAGGCCAGAGGACTGCCTGATAACATTGCTTCAGTCTTGAACAAGCTGGTGGTTGTGAAACTAAATGGTGGCTTGGGCACAAGCATGGGCTGTAAAGGCCCAAAAAGCCTTATTGGGGTGCGGAATGAGAACACCTTCTTGGATCTGACAGTTCAGCAGATTGAGGTAACTTCTGATGGGCTTTTCCTTCTATGTTGGAGGAAGGAATGCACACTGAGCTGCTTCTGTATCTCTTCTCCTGTGATCTCTTTGAGATCTTTGAGAGATCACAGTGGAAGCTTTCCAAAAGGAAGAAGAAAGGGAAATGAGGTCTGGTCACAGTGCTAGTGGAGAATTTCTCTGGGAAGAACAGGCATGAAAGGGATGGAGCCATGGACAGTGGAACTCTGCCTACTCCACAGGGTGTAATTCAGCCTGTGCCCACCAGCCTGGACAGTGGTGATTGATCATGCCCAGAAACACGAGCAATTCAATGGTAGAGCTGGCCTGGCATGACTGGGCTGGTTTCAGACTCCTCCAAGTGCAAATCCAAGTTTAGCTTTTTAACAGTTTATTTTTTTTAATGTGCATTAGAACAAAGCTTTTCACAGCAGCTCTGAGTTCTTTGTTGAATTAGAACTCTCATGCTGGATGTGATTGCTGGCGTCTTCCTCTGAAGCACAGAAAGAAAGTAACAGCTGTTGGTGTTGAGAGAGGACATTTTATCTTATGTTTTTAATGCAGAATATTCCTCTTACAGCAGATAATTAAGGTGGTCATTAGAATAGGAAACTGGCTGTGCCTGTTCCAGAGTTTTTGGAGCAGATTTTGCCTCCATTGTTGTTTGTGCAGAGATACTCTCCCATGTATGCTTGACAGTTCTATAGCAGGCTTAAATTTATATCCCACTTAATGCAGCCCTAATGCAGCAGCACCTGTGGGTGCTTTCTCAAAAGGGTCATTGCAAGCCTCTTGACACCACCAGTGGTTAATGGTCCCATACACTGCCAGCAGATGAGGACAATTTGATACACAAAGTTTTGAACTCATTGAAATACTGTTTTTTGGTTTGCTCTTTTTTTCCTCTGCATGCTCTACTGCCTTTTTTTTTTTTTTTTTTTTTGCCATTGCTGTACTCTCCATATGGAAATGCTCTTATGCGTGTCGCTTTACAGATGCCCACATAATAAACACTGTGACATTTCATTATGTACTCTTGATACTATTGTCCATCTTGTAGATGCCAAAAAGGCTCAGAAGTGAAACTTTGAAACTTTACCCTGACAAACTTCAGTAATTTGGGGAAGAACATGTCTTTCGTAATCAAGAGTAGCCTAAAATTTAAAATAATAATTTTGTGGTGTTGTGCTCCTTCAATTTTGAATCTCAATGCAGACTGAAGAACAAAAATTAATTATTTATTAACATGGGCCTTATCTTTACTAGTTACCAGGATTTATTTTCCTTAACCTGTTTTATTACCCATTTTGTTGGCATAAGCATCCCTGTCTTATCTCGTGCATTTGTTTTCACTCATTTTTATTGAATGATTTATTTTTCCCAAAAGCTTAGGTGTCAGAGTTAAAGCAAATAATACATGCTGAATTTATCATTTTGTTCCCATCTCAGCATTTAAACAAATCCTACAACACCGATGTTCCTCTTGTTCTCATGAATTCCTTCAACACTGATGACGACACAAAGAAAATCTTGCAGAAATACAGTCACAGCCGTGTGAAGATATATACTTTTAATCAAAGCAGGTATCAAAAAACTTCTCCACTTGGGTTGAAAGGAAAAGCTAGCTTGCATTTCTTCATATTCCAAATGTTGTGGGTTTGTAGTTGGAGCTGCTGTGATAGCAATACTGTCTTCTGTACCCATGTTCAGTCCTATTTTGGGCCTCTCTGAAAGACTGAAACATCAGAGTCAAAGGCAATGTATTAAAATTAGGGGGAGGGGGGAGTGTGGGGAGGGACAGTTTCTAAGAAATGAATGAATAATGGTGTGCTGGAGGCTGGCCACTTGATTCCTGAGTTTGCTTTGAGGGTACCTGGGCTCTGGGTGGAAACGTAACGTCTTCCTTATCAAGAGTGACCTCTGAAGTGGCTGATGGTATCAGAGGCATGCTCTGAACCTGTGTGTCAGCAGAAAGCTGTTGTACAGCATGGTTGGAGAACTGTGGCTTTAATTCTTGAATGAAGGATTGCCTTCTGCAGCTTCTTGGTGGTAGATCAGTATCTGGATGGGTTTTTCAGTTCAGAGTACTTACAATAACCTAACTAGCAGAGCTTCAAATGTTGTATGAAAAAGCCCAAGTAGTCGCACCTTTTATTATTGTATTTTATTTTTCTTTATGTCAGTCTGGCGCTTGTGAGAGCTCAACAAACCCCACTGTCTTCCTAGGTATCCTAGAATTAACAAGGAAACTCTGCTGCCAATAGCCAAGGATGTGTCTTACTCAGGAGAGAATACGGAGTGCTGGTATCCCCCAGGCCATGGAGATATCTACGCCAGCTTCTATAACTCTGGTCTGCTAGATAACCTTATTGCAGAGGGGAAGGAATATATTTTTGTATCCAATATAGATAACTTGGGTGCCACAGTGGACCTTTACATTCTTAATCATCTTATGAACCCCCCCAATGGAAAACGGTGTGAATTTGTCATGGAAGTCACAAACAAGACCAGGGCGGACGTGAAGGTAAAATAGTTGTGCCAGGTGGTCTGAATGCCTGGCATGTTGGTGAAAACCTCAGCCTCTTATCTCTGCTGTACTTATGAATTCAGACATACATTAAATCTCCTTATAGCTATTTCAGGCACCATTTAACACATCTCAGTTGTAATCGAATTTGAGATGCACAAAATCAGCAAGTTTATAAAGTTCTAATTCATTGAACAAATTGGATCGAGGTTCTGGGCAAAAGCAGACAAGGACAGCCTTGACTTGAGTGATTATTGAAAACATGAGGGATTGCTGCAGGGCAGAACTGTGTGCAAACTGTCACACTGGGGAGAAGTTTGGGGATGGTAAAAGCAGAGCACTGAGGGGTGGGATACAGCAGCTCTGTCTCTGCAGACTGAAGACTGCCTGAGCTGCCCAAACTGCTTGGCTTTGTACAAAGTCCAGGCTGGACAACTTGTCAGATGTGTATGGCACCTATCCTGTTTCTAGCCTGCAATATTTTGTCACATAACTCTACTTAGCCTCTCTTCTTTTACATACGAGCCTGGGGAGAAACATGATTTTTCTCTGTATTTGTTAGATATTAAGATAAGCTCTTAGTCCCATAAAAGCACAGAAATGCTCTGTAAGAAAACAGCTGGGGTTACTGAAGTACCACGTGTTTCTCCAGGAAGTGCCACAAATACAGAACTGTTAAGACTGAATTTAGATTTTGCTCCGTAATCTAGCAAAGTATTGCTGAAGGTGATTTTCAGTAACAGCAGCACTTGCAGAAGATTCTCAACAAATTTGTCGTTAAAAGAATTTACTCTCGGGAGTGCTGAAACATGATCGTTTGACAATTCTGACTGTACTTTAAACGTACTCTATAATTAGTAACCTGGTAGCTGAACAAGCAACATGTTTTCACTGAGGTTCAACTTTAAATGCCAGCAAAGCAGCGCATCTGTTTGGGGTGAGGGAAGGTTTCTCTGGCGCCTCATGGACAGGACTGTAAAATCTTTTCTTTGAACCTTGCAGGGTGGCACTCTTACGCAATACGAAAACAAGCTGAGGCTGGTGGAGATAGCTCAGGTCCCAAAAGCACACGTGGATGAATTCAAGTCCGTGTCAAAATTCAAAATATTCAACACCAACAATTTGTGGATTGCTCTGTCTGCGATTAAAAGGCTGCAAGAGAAAAATGCTATTGACATGGAGATCATTGTTAACCCAAAGGTAACCAGCTAGGGAGATTTTATAGGCAAGAGGCTCTGCTGCCTTCAAAAATGAGCCAGTCTGTGGGTACATGCAGAGCTCTGACCTATGCTCATCTCTAGTTCAGCATGCTGCTGCCTGCTGGGTGTGTTTACACGAGTTTTTTCTTCCAGACTCTGGATGGAGGCTTGAATGTTATCCAGCTGGAGACTGCAGTTGGTGCTGCTATTAAGAGTTTTGAGAACTCTCTGGGGATAAACGTACCTCGTAGTCGTTTTCTGCCTGTTAAGACCACGTCAGATCTCTTGCTTGTGATGTCTAATCTGTACACCCTTAATGCTGGATCTCTAACGATGAGCGAGAAGCGTGAATTCCCAACAGTGCCTCTTGTCAAACTGGGAAGTTCTTTCACAAAGGTAAACTCCTATAATTACACTTTGTTTTTATCTCTTTGAATAAAAGTACAGTCCGTAGCAATAAATAAGTAAACAGCAAATTTTCTTTTATCTACCTCTGCCCATCTGGGCATTCCCTTTTTGTTCTTTGTAAAGCTCTGTTAGGTTGTTAGAGTACAAACTATTTAACATGTGCGTGATGATGGGTCCTGTTTTGCCCCTTCATTTAGGAAAGGGAAGGAGAACTGGGTTGTGTGTGCTCTCTCAAGCTTGCCCTGTTTTGGTGGGATACTGCCCTTACTGTTTCTCATAGTTATCACTGACAGAAATGACACTACCATGTTGCTTTCAACCAGGAAGATTCCTGAAAAACAGAGGTTCTCAAGAAGCTGCCACACTTCTATTAATTCACACATGGATTTAAAACTGTCCCTATTCTTTGCTTTCTCCAAAAGGTTCAAGATTTCTTGCGGAGGTTTGAAAGTATTCCAGATATGCTGGAGCTGGATCATCTCACGGTTTCAGGTGATGTTACATTTGGGAAGAATGTTGCATTAAAGGTGAGTGTGTAATTGGAATGCTCCTGCAATAAACATGACTGATCTCTGTTCATTGGTAATTGAGCCTTCCAAAGTCAGTGCCTTTAAGCACAGTTGGTGGAAAAATTCCTAGGAATTAAGTAACTGGCCCAAGGACTGCAGCAGCCAAGAGTGAACAGAGGTCCTCATGAATGAGTGCAAGGTGTTCCCGCTGCAGCTGCTCCTCTGTGTAGTCCCAGTGAGGGCTGAGGTTTGCTGATGAATCTTGAAAACACCACAGGCCTCATGACTTCAAAGCAGCTCTTACATCTTCGTCCTTTGGCTCCACAAGGCATGTACCCCACCTCCCCTCCAAGGCTGACAGGACAGCCACAGGCTGTTTCTCATCAGTTTGGGGTTTGGAATTGAGCCAGTTTGTTTTTCTCTCAGATTCTTCCTCAGGATCTGACCAATCTCAGCAGAACATTGCCATGGTCCTGTGATAGTCTAGGCCAGTGCAGCTGCTGACACAGATGGGTGCAAGTTGGGGGCTGCAACCAGCAGTGCTTGAAGCTGCTTTGGCTGTCACCAGCCTCAGGTGCTCACACACATGTACCAGCTCATTCTGTGTATGTGTCTCATGGCTGTCACACCGAGCTGTGCCGTCAGCTACTGAGGGGGGACAACAGTTTAACAGTTTTCCACCAAAAAGCAAGCATGCCTCTTCAAAGAAGCCTTTGTATGCTGATAGCATCTAGTGTGCTGGTAATGACAGTGTTGCCAGTATTGCTTGTTAAAAACCTTTTTCCCCCCCAGTAAAAAAAAAAAAAAAAAAAAAAAAAAGCAACAATTCAGCCTAAACGTATCCAGGATCTGGCTGTGTTAGAGCTTACTGCTCACTGGTCCTCCAGACAACATTACAGTCTGAAGTTTCTAATGAGCTGTTTTTTCTTCTGTAAATCCAGGGAACAGTTATCATTATTGCGAATCATGGCGACAGAATTGACATCCCAGCTGGAGCTCTACTAGAGAACAAAATTGTATCTGGCAACCTTCGGATCCTGGACCACTGAGTCAGTGGAAGGGCACAGTCAGTTCCGTAGACTGCGGTGCTAAACCAGACTCACGATGGAAGAACCTTTTAATTAGAAATAGAAGTACACAGAGGGCCTCTGCTTTGTCATCTTCACAGTACCCTGCAGTATTAATTTGAAATTAATTTCTCTTGCTTATCTTTTTAAGCAGACACATAGCGCAATGGATGTGCGTAAGTAATGCTTCAGTCCTTAAAGAGATTCTGTAACTCAGTTAATATAACCTTGAAGTGCAATACTGTTTGTCTTGAGGTAAGATGGACAGATCTTCTTTGATAAGAAGTTAAGAGGCTTGCCTCTAACACTTAGTAGTTTTGAATTGCTTGTAACTGCAGATATAAAGCTGTGAAGCAACACATGTGGGACAACACAGTTAGCTACTCATGCAACTTTTTATCAAGTATAAGCGGCAGGCACAGTTGAAAACCAAAAGTTTCACTACTGCTCCATGGCCCGTTAAAACCCCCCTGTATTTCATGTGCTCACCACCCTCCCAACCTCTCTCTCCCCCCTGAACTACAAGTGGGATGTCACATCCCAACTGTACAGGGAGATACTGGGGTAAGGCTGTCAGTACCTCCACTTCTGTATAGTGAGAGCGGGAAGTGTTGGTGTCCCAAACTCGCCCAAAGAATCTAATACTTGAGAAAAATGCCTCAGTATCCACGTGTGGTGTTTGCTTTTTCATATCCCATTTAAGACTGGATTTCCTGTTGATTTCTTATTCCTTGATCTGCCCTCTTTTTTTCAATAAATGGATCATGTTGATGACACCCATGTTCATATTGTCACAGCCATGTATGTTAATTTATCTTCTCTTGAGTCATTTCTAAATTTGTACAGGAACTGAAATCCCTGTCCTGATCACTATTGATTTCTTAATGTTTCTCTTGTATTTACATGCAGACAACTTTATTTTATAAGCTTAGTATAACACTGGTATGTATCATTAAAGAAGTTGGTCTTTAAAAACAACTGTGATTTTATAGCTTTATTTTGACTGACAATTAAGGACATCTGTTGTGCTAACAGATAAGCATGCCTGCCTGAGGAAACCATAGGCACACACACACACACACACACACACACTGGAGACCATTCCATCATACATCATCATCACAGGGTTAGGCACTCAGACTATGGTTAGGTAAAGAGGTGTGAAGTGAAGTACACAGGCACTTTTACTTAGTACTGGCAGCATCCAGTCTTAAAAGGTAGTATTAAAAACTCTTCAATAAATTAGTTGCAGTTGCACCTTCCTTAGTGGGGCAACCTTGTATAAGCAGCCTATAATCTTGAAAATTCTGTGTCTTCCTCTGACTTTATACACAGGGCTTTGTGTCTTTAGAACAGTCCAGCAATTAGCAAAGTCCTAAAAGACTCCCTGTCCTTGCCCCTCTGTGAGGGGCTGTGCCTGCTCCAGGGTTGGGTAGCTGCAAAAAATCCATTCCCACACCAGCCTTTCTCCTGCCTTCCAGTTCCACGAGAAGCCCCCTGTTAACATTGTCACTGCTACCACTCCTTTCACAACTCCATCCTCTAGGTAACAGCTTCACTGAACTGACCATTTCCTAGAAAAATTGTATCTTCAGATGGTAGTTCAGAGCCCAGACGTGAGAAATCCCCTGAAACAGGCCTGTTCCCTAACAAATCTGAATCCTCTATGCAAGCAATCAAAGGACATTTATTTATATAAAGTTCTGTAAAAAAATAAATTTTAGAACAGCATAGTTTCATTGAGAAAAACATTTTCTACAGAGTTCCAACTGCAAGATTTTTATATTGTACCATCATTAAATAAGGTGGGACACCATGTGAATTTCATTGCACTAGAAGAAATGCAAAGCATCTTTTTAATATAAAGATATACAGAGCATTCTAGACAACTACAGCTGTGTTACAGCTATGTGTTCTTTTGGATTTGGTCCAAAGAAACCTGAGTCTGTTTCCAGAGAGAATGAAAAAACATTGCACAGACAGCTGATCACTTGTTTCTTGCTGAAGGACACTGAAAAGATCACTCCCTGCAGCTCACTCTGAGCCTAGTTTCCCCAACTATCAATAGTGTCCTTTCTTGGACTCCAGTCTTAAGTATTCACCTCACAGTTGTCACGCTGCTTAGAAGAAAGTCGGTCCGTTATCAGAGCCCCGTGACTGCTCCCCATGGATTATCACCTCTTCTGCTCCCAAATTTCAGCCATGTTTAGGTCTAAGTTGTTAAGGCCTTTCAGAGCTTGAAGGTTTCCAGTGTAAAAAGCTACATCTGAAGTAACCAGTCTGCAGTGAAAAATACAGCAAGGTTATTAGCACCTGAACCTATCCCCCATCCCCCTGGAGCAGTCAGAAAAACCACCAGGGTTTGTTTATGACTCTGGCATGCAATTACCACAAAGCGTGTTCTAACAGTATGCCTGGTTTAGAGTTTTTAAGTATCAGTTCAAAACACAGTGCTACAGATGTGGTTTATTTTACAGCAGTGATTGTGTGTAATATGATTACTGTTAGGTGTAAAACTAGTTACAGGAGAGGGAGATGAAGAAATGAGTTCAGAAAACTCAGCAGGAATTGGGTACTAAAGCTCCTACTCTCTTGCTGTAATCCCAGCCTTATCTAGACTTTAAACCCCTGATTCCATTGCAACTTAGAATTATTGAAACATTAGCTTCTGTATTCTAGACAGTTAATGTAAAAGCTACCCAACAGCACTATTGGTTGCAACAGTTTATACAGAGTTAAAATCCCTCTCATGTTGTTGAAACAGAGGAGGGGATGAGAGAAAGATGATTGTGATGTCTCCAGTTAAAAAGCAACAGGAGATAGGCATAAAAGTATTTTCAGTGTAAAAAATTAACCAGGATCCACAGACCTGGATTTTTACTGTTAATGCAGAAACACAAGCAGTTTAAGACAGGATGAGGATAAGAAAAGCAGTTAAAAACTAGGTCAATGAAGACTGCTGGAAGAGCAGCAAGTAAAATCTAGCATTTGATGTTTCCTTTCTGTAATGGCCCCAGTGACACAATCCCAGAGAGCTGTGAGTAACTGCTGCCATGAAAGAAAGAGGCTCAGGGCGTTACTGTTCCCAGCTGCAGCTGAGAGACACCACCAGAATGTCACCAGGAACCTCCTATCAAAAAAAAGGATCCATTTACACCATCCATCCCTGAGCATCAAACAAAACTGACAGAGCGGGATGAAGAGAGCACATCACAGTGTTCAGGACTAACAACCCCAGTAGGAAATGTTCCTGAACACTCTCTGGGTGCTCTTGTTTCAGCTGGGGGTGCTGCAGCCTCTCACTCCTCTTCAGTATGCTTGGTTGGCTCACAAATTACTTAGGACCAAAGGCAAGGAGATGCTATCTTGTGAGTATGCCACAAGTACGGGAAACCATCATTTCAGATAAACTCTTTCAAAGAGTATAAGGAGGAATAAATAAGCTTGAGCAGGACAAGTAAGAATAAATTGGACAGGAATAAAAATTCTTCATTCCAGCAACATCTGAAACATTTCTTAACATGCACCTCTGGCTTCTTCAACCCCAGACAATGCTTTCATGCATGTGGGTAGGCTGGCTGAATTTCACTGAAAATCACACTAAATTGCACTGCAAACAAACACCTCTGGGTCACTAGGAATGATTATAAATCCCACCATTTCAGGGAACAATCCAAGTTACAATAGGATTCAGCCTATGAGAGGCTGCAGGCCTTCCTGGGAGGTGTGGGATGCCAGGCACAGCCTCTCAGGAAAGGTACCACCAACTGGTTTGATGATGGAGGATCGAGCTGAGGCAGGGAAGGGGAAAAACTCTGTGACTGGAACTTCTGTTTCAAATCCAGTTCTGCTGTAAAAAATAATTTCTGTATAGAAGCTGCCCATTGCTCAGATGAAATACCAATTTTTTCCTATTTTTACTTTGCTAGCACCATGAGTCATCATCCCTGTTTCAAAACTGCTTCATGAATCATGCAAATCTTGCAAATCAAGCTGTGGCTACTGCTGCCACACAAAAGGAGAAAAAGCAGCCCGTGAGCTGAAGAAACCTACAGCAGGTTTCCAGCAGGACAACCTCCAACTCCCATTCTGTTACCAGGCTGATTCCATCCCTAGTTCCTATGGAAAGGCACAAGCCCTGTGCTTTTTGGAGAAAGCTCCAAATGGGAGATACTAAAACGCAGAGTGTGGCTGAGTTCTGCAAGCACAACTTTCTTCCAGAAAGAAAAGTCTGCTTATTTGAATAGAAAAGGTGCCCAAACGTACCCATTCAGAGGTCCTCCATCATTGACTACATTTAGGTGGGCCAGCTGCCTCTTCAGGTGAAGTTTGTAACTCGCGTTAATTCGTAAAAACAACATCTAGAAGAGACCACAAAACGAGAATAAGGAACCATCCCCTTGTTTGCATCACTGCCTACAGAGAGGAAATACACTGTGAACTCCTTAAATCACTTAACTTTTGGTTTTGTTTTTGCAGTTCACAGAAATTAATGCAAATAATTTTTCCCTTCTGCCAGTCCTTTGGCCTCCTCCTCCTTCTGGCCACATACAAGATGTAACATACAGGACAGTGTACACCCATTTGTTACATTTGTGGCACTTGGAGCACACATGCTTTGGAGCACTGATTTTTTTCCCTGAGGTACCCAGCAAGGCTAGAAGATAACAAATTCTTTCTTGTATATAACCACGTGAAGCCTTTTTTTTCCAAGAGAACACATGAAATAAGAGTTTGAAGGGACCATTTAATTTAATACAAAAGAGAAACTACAACATAGCGTGTTCAGTGACTGGGCAAGTCCTTCCTGTCCTTAGATTTAGCATCTCTGCAGCAGCTATAGCTGCAGCAAAATAATGAAAAAGCCTATCTGGTACATTTTAGCTGCATAATACATTTAGGGACCTTAAGAAGCCACAAGGGTTGAGAAGCGTTACCAAAGAATTCCATATAAGGACTGTACATGAGCCTTGAATTGTTGCATTTGTCTAGTATTTCAGCACTAATTCCTGAATTGAAGATTCACCTCTCCAGACATTAAAATGAATCTCAAAATGCTGGAATCAGTTCTTTTTGTGTGTCTCATCAGTCTCCCTGCACATCTGAACACTTACTTCAGTGCAGACTGATCTGTCTGCATGACTGCTGCCAGCCCCTTGAATATGTGGGTTTGCAAAGATTCAAAAGAGATTCCCCACCCCCCACAGATAAAGTAGAAATCCCTCTGTTGCTGAGTTCATGTGCTTTTGCAGGGGAGGTGTTAAAGGAATCTCAAAAATAACATTCACCTGAGTTTGCTCCTCAGGAAGGAGATCATATATAGCTTCATGCATCTTTGCCATTTGCTTGCAGATATTCCTGAAGCATGCTGAAGGAACAGGAGCTTTCACTTCATACTGCAAATAAAAACACCACCGGTTAGTCTTTTCTACTGCTTTAAAATGGTTTATATAGGAGAGTTTCCAGCAGCCCTTTCTGAAGCCCTCTGTTACTCATGATGTCACGAATCAAGGTCCATTTAGAATTTCACAAATCCAAATGGTCTCTGGGCTTGATCCAATTCAACCAAGGACTCGCCTTACACAATCTTTTAGCACTTCTTGCTGTATAAGCAAAGAGTAAGATGCAAAGCAGCATGAAACAGGAGGATATCCCAACTTCATCTGTTCATCTTTGCTAGTTTTGAATTCCTTCTCTGCTCATTTTTTTGTTGGTTTCCATCCCATGAATTACGGATGCAGCGAGAATCATCGCTGTGCCAGCTACGCAGATGCACACACCATGTGGGCTGCTAGAGCTGCTCCTCTCTTCAGATCTGCATGAGTCAATGACAGACAAGCAGTTCTGCCTCTGATGAATAAGCCCCTCAAGTACTTCATGAGAGAAAACTACTTCTCTAAGATCACATGCATCCAGATTACTGGAGGAACAAGGAAAGGAAAGCATAAAGAAACGGAAACTCCTGAAAATTCAGTATTGGCCATAAAAAACAAAACAAAACACCCCACAAAACCACTGCAGAAATATCTTGGAGGGCAAAGCAGAAAACGTCCCTTTCCCCAGCAGCTGAGCTCCAAGCAGCAAGACACTGGATATGACCAGGTGGCAAGAGACTGGCTACAAAGGGAACAAAACTCTTACTCCCCACCCTGGATAGGGATGATCCGAATATAATTTCAGAGACAATTTGAAAAACTGTGCCAGGAACAGCGAAGGCAGCTCTTCAGTTCCTGGTGGAGAAGCTGTGCTAGCACAGACCTGAGTTAAACACTGGCAGGTCCCCTTTAGCAGTGTGATACTTTCCCACAAAGCCTTGCACAATTCAGTGGAGGAGCTGAATCATTTTGACTGAATTATTTACAAACACATTGGAGGAGAAGCTCTCTCTAATGATAGCCTGAATTGTGAAAGAGAACAAAGCTTGCCTGAATGTGAGAGAGAAAATGAAATGGGGAATTTTGAGAAAGGAAAAGACAAACCAATGACCTAATTTTGACAAGTAGCAGAAAAATAGTGCTTAGTGCTCCAGGAGCCATTCTCCCTGTGTGGGACAACTGCACAGCAGGCAGGATTGTGCCTCAAGACATGGGAGTTAGGCAAGAAACAATTTACACTTTACCAGTATGCTGTAAAGACAAAGGGAACCAGCAAGTTGCAGCAATGACTTTTGCATGACTACAGACAATTTACACTCTTCATCATGATGGGGGAAAAGCAGCAGCACCAGAAAGAAAACTTCAGCCCTGCAAGGTGCCATTTTTGTCTCCAGCTAAGGACAACAGTGTGTAATACCATAGGGAATCAGACAAAAATTTACTGTTCTTCTGTCCAAACAGCCACAAGACAGCAAGCACAAACAATCTTTCTAAAAACTGATGCCTTTTTCACTTACTAAATAACCCTGTTCCTGTTTTACCCCTTTGCCAAAGTTATCACACAGATGCTGTGAACTGTCTGTGCAGCTGTGACAGACCCTGCTGAGAGCATTGCCTCACCACAACAGCTCCTGTTCCACAGAGTTCCCAGGTGGAAGCAAACCCTGGAAACACAAAAGTAACTTGTCCACATTACCCCAGTGTGAGGTCAACCTCCCTTCTACTGGATCAAAGATTTATCTTCTCCAAAGCAGGTTTCTAGACTGTGCAATGTTTGCTTTTACAGCATGCTGGGCACATGCACTGGAACTTGCTTGTTCAGATGTACACCCTTTAAATAAGGTGACCACTTTATCCACAAGGCACTGAAATATTTGGACTCTCATAAAACCTTATAAAACAACAGGCTGATATGGTTGCACTGACATGCCCATTTGCAGATTTCTTGGTTTTCTGTTCTTCACAGCCTTCAGTGCCAAGATTTCATTATTTCAGGACCAAGATAAGCCGAATTATCAGGTGTGTTAGGAATGGAAGCAAACTGACACACAGCCTCCTCTTCTGCACTCTCTGGGTTGCAGTCACAGGAGCCAGGGGTGGTTCTCACCCAAGCCTTCAAGAGCTCCAAAGGAGAGGAATACTCTCAGCTTACATCTCATGCCAGCTCACACAGGGAGAGGGAAGGACAGCAAGAGATGGATACTTACTAATTACCATAAAGAACACAGACTGTGTTACTGTTTTGTTGCAGTCTAACTTGTTTAGTATCAATAATCTAAGTTCTTGCATTTGTCTTTTATTTTTGAGAGATAAGAGGCAAGTGACCAAAGAGGAAAGTGACCAAAAAGCCACGTTACTTCACAGAACAGATATTTTCATGTGGGGCAAAAACGCCCAAAAGCATCAGACCACTACCTGGGATCTTGACAAAAGGGCATAAACCTAAAGAGGGGGTGAGGAATCCTTGTTTAAATGCTTGATTTTTTTCTCCCTAAGTAATACTATTTGATACCCCAAAGAAACAGATGAGAAGAAGCAGCACAACACAAAATACTAGAAGCAGCAAGGGAAGACAGAAATGATGCCTGTTACAGATGCCTCACTGCAGCCCCCATTAGCCTGTTCCCAGCCTGTGCTCCACCAGGGAGATGTTGTGCTTCCTGTATGCTCCTACAAGGAAGAGGTTGGCCCAGGCTAATCAACAAATCCGACACTAAAGAATTAATTTAGTATTGCTCTTAATTTATTGCTCTTATTGAGCAGACGCATTTGGAGCACTAGATTTACAAGTTCACATACTTTACTGTTGGATCTGTGGGTCCAGGAAGTCTCATCTTGGGGCAGCTTCTGTCAGTGTATTTGGTGTCTAGGTGAGTCAGAGCAAATGGATCCAGCTGAGGATCAGCCTCCTCCACTGACACACAAGTGATCAAAAACAAACAAAAAAATCCACACAAACCAAGAACAAAACTAAGGGCACTTGATGGAAAGCCATACACAGCACGGACTGCCAAGTGCAGCCCCCTGGTTCCCAGGTCTGCTAGGTTGATTCTTCCCCTCCAAAAACTCTTCCTTCTCAGCAGTAGCTTTGGTGTTTCCTCAGCTGCAAGAAATTACACACTCCCCAGTTCCAAAGAGGCACTGTCAGGAAGAGCAGGAAGCGGGAACCAGCTCAGCCTGACTGCAGGCAAGAGCTGTCAGTGGACAGAACTGCTGAGGGGAGGAGAGCACTTCAGCTTCTGAATACCAGAGCATCTGAGCCAGCCAAAGCACTTCTGTTACTGCTGAAGGAGTACACAAACCACATTTTTTTGTGGGGGGGGAGGGAGGTGTGAAGGTGACTGACACCCAGGTGGCAAACGTTAAAACAAAACACATTCACAAGTACAGCACGGAGCTTTGTGTTTATACAGTTTAAAGAAGTCCAAATAAGCCCCGATTAGGAAAGTTTAAGATTCCATTTGAAAACATCTGGACTGTATACAACAAGATCTCCAATTGCAATCTAGAGAGCGTACAATTATTTCCATAAATCATTACCTTGGATAACAGTTTGTCAAATAAGCTATCCATTATGGCAACGAGCTTTGCTGAAATCTCAGCTACGTGGTCATGATAATCCTGTAATGGAAGAAAGCAGGTTTTATTAACTATCTAATGACATTCATAATCTTTAGAGCACAATTGACAAGCAGAACTTTGCATTTAATTAGGAAATGTCAAAAGAATTACCTTTGTAATGTGGTCAAAATGCCTGAGCATGCTAAACTGCTTTGGCTGCAGTCGAGCTTCAAAATGAGCCCTGATAATAGGAATGTAGTGTACAATTAGCTGTAGGCAACGTGAAGAAAGGGCTGCAAATCCAGAAGAGAGAGAGGGAAAGAAAGATAACTTTATTATTACAGATTAAGAGACATTTTGTATAGACTGTATCTTCTTTAACACAAACAACACTTTTGTCACAATTCAGCATGCTTTAAAAAAAAAACAAAAACAAAAGAACCCAACAACCACCAGCCCCACAATACCATTTGGAGAAGGCATTTATTCCCACTGGGAAACCCCACCCAGAGAAGACACCAAACTAGTACCTGGCTATTCACACCCAGCTTCTGTAAGGTACAAGATAAGGCTCTAATTTTACAAGTGGCTTTAACTGTCTGCTTGACATTTTGAGCCCTCAGCACACAGAGACATCAGAGGCATATCATAAAAGACCTGAATCATCAGCTACCTACCTAACCTTGGCAGCCACATACTAACCATAGATCTTTCTTCTGCAGGAGGTGTAACACAAACACTCTGCCCTGCCAGTGCTGAGCTGGTCAGAGCCTGCTCCTGTCTGCAATGCCAGCAGGATTCCCAAAACCAAGCTTCTGCATCCAACAGGGCCTGAGACAGCAGCAGGACACATGGTGGCACCAGCATGGGCACCACACTGCCCAAGATTTCTGGTGCAAAGGCTGGATCCACATTGTGTCTGCTCCAACACAATGGCCCCGTGGGAGGAAGCCTCTCAACCCATCCTCCTCAAGCTATTCCCTTTTCAAAATGAAGAGAGATGCAGAAAAATGCAGACTGCTAACCAGGACACTCTGAAATATGGGAACGGCACGTTCAAACATTGGCCTCAACCCATCAACCAAAGGCACCTAGATGCAGAAGACAGTTCAAAACTGGGGGTCTTGAGCAGTGTGTCAGGCTTTTCTGCAGCCTGCACCTGGGCACCTACTTCCCTCCAGCTTTTTGGAGTGGATAAGCAATCCCAGCAGGTAACTGGGGGCTGCCATTTGAACTGAAGAGCTGCACACTGAAAACGAGAAACACTGAAGCCCAAATCATAGTTTGGGATTCAGAGCACAGACACCGAGCCCTAAGTTACCTGGCTGCAGAGGGACATTCAGCCACAAGAAGACTTAATCCAGAGAGACCCACAGAAACCATTTTGCGTGTTACTGACACGCGGTTCTGACCCGCTGGAGCTGCATGTGGGCACTGTGTGACAGAACACAGCACCACGGGGCAGACAGGACTGCAGAGCTCAGCAAAATGCACGGGGAGACAGGGGTTTGGCTGCATTCCTCTACCTACCTAACTCCAGACTCAAGATCTGACCACTCAGCAGTTTGCAAACATGCCAAAGCCATCACTGAAACAGTAACTACACCTTCTCCACATCCAAACGTTTTCAGGGAAAACTTACTAGACTGTGTATTTTGTTCATATATTTCACTCATGTAACACAGGCAAGCTTTACATTTAAAGGGACCCAGCAGGCAGCAAAAGAATTTTATGGATTTTAGTGCACCCCTTAATCAGACTTAGTCAACTCACTAGCTTTTATACATATTTTACCCCCTAACCAGCAAGATCTTATCACCCCTCATGCACAGCACCACAACACAAACACAGCTCATCGTAAACGCTTAGGGGTTTTTTGTGTTTGTTTTGTCACTTGTTTTTTCATTTATTTTTTTTAACAGGCAGAACAACAAGCTTTGACATTTTAAATATAGAAATCCATACCTAGGTTTTTCGTAGTGATTGTTTTCAAACCAACAACTTGCAATGCACCAGCTCCAAGGACTAGCTGGCAACTTCTAGAGTTGAAATACTGTGAGAAAGAAAAAGGCAATGAAAAGGCATGTTGACTCTTCAACAGCTACACATAACCACAGTTTAGAAATATCATCAACATAATTTAGCAAGATTAAATAGATTATTATGAAGGCAAATACCAGTTTCACACGCTCCTTACTACAGAGGACTCCACAACCGTTAGCTAGAAAGACAAAAGGAACTTTTTCACAACTCTTAATCATCAATGGCCTGCAGTATTTTTTGACTCAAGCTTATACTAAAGCACTTAAGGCAGTGTTTCAGCAAAGGGAAGCAGAAATATTGCTATTAAAATCGCTATTAAAAACACAGCTACTCAGTGATTTCAATTCGGGGACTAATTTCTGTTTCCCTGTGAGACCTGTAGGTGAGACTGTGCTCAGCGTGGAAGCAGCAAGTCAGACTTGCTATGTTCAGCCTTCAAAAGTCATACAGAACAACAGCTTCATACTAAAAATCTGTAAATTGTACCTCTCAAACCAGGACCCTGGATGGAGTGTAGAATCTCACTAGTAGAGTGAAATCTCACTACTTTACTAAGTAAAGTAGATAAGCAAAATACCAGAATGGAAAAGGAAAATATCAACAGAGCAAGTTTCTGCTTTGGTTCTAGACCTTCCCTGTTGTTAATGTTAAAGAAAACTTGAAAACACTGGAGTAATTCAATTGCTGAGATGGCTGAGTCTGTGCTTGTAACACTATAAAGTACTGAGATTAAGAAATGATGCAGAGAAGATGTCATGCCAAGTCAAAAAACAACTCTGTAAGAATTCTACATATACTGGATGAATCATGACTGGATCTTCCTCATTTATTTCCAGTAGCAAAGAAGTTATCATTAAATGCACTCGGATCAGCAAAGTCTCTGAAGAATAAGACAGTTCCTGTTAGCATATTCTGTCTTATTTTGGAATCTTGCTCCACCACGCAGCTTGAAGACACCAGATATTCTAGACCAGCTTTGGTGATGCAGTAGAAACAGAGAAGCCATTGCTGCTGTCCCTCCTGTAGTCCCAAACAGAAGTCAGGGTCTGAAACCATCTGACATTCACTTCATCTCCTCTTGAAAAGCAAGACCTTTTCTTATGCCTCCTGGTGGACTTTAGAAGTAGCTCCATGGAGTCAAAGACACACATCCTACACAGCCTCCTCTCCTCTGAGCTGTTTAGCTCAGGTTAGCAGCACCTCATTGCCTGTGCAGCAGACCATTAAAAACACGCCCTGTAAAGGATGACGGGCACTTGTACTCTCTCCCTGCTTTTTGTAGGTATCACTCAGTTACCAGAGAGCCTGCAGCAGACAAAGCAGTGAGGAAGCAGCATGCCTGAAACATCAAAAGAGCAACACCCCCTCCTTGTGACTGCTTGGAGGAAAGCATTTCTGCCACCATGGCTCCTAGGCTTCTCTTGTCTGCACCAACTGAACTCCAGCAATGACGACTGTGTTTGTGTCCATGCAGAGGTGACATTTCACACTGGTTGCAGCCACATTTCTAAACTGCCTGGAACTTCATTACTTGGGAACACTTTGCAGTTCCCATCACAATAAAGATTAGCTCCTGATATCTTCAAAGCTGTTGTCAAACAAAATGTGGAGTGAACTGGAAGTACACCTTGAGTGGTTCATGTTTTGTTCAAAGTGTACTAAATGAGGTTTTCTTTTTGCAAGCTGTTCTTGCCAGCTCTCCAACTGATGGCACCTTGCCACCAATTAATGCAACAATTAAATTGCACCTGACTTTTGAGTATCAAGGAATAAAAAATACTTACACAGAGCTAGAACTAGATATGGTAGGGAGAGGGAAGTAATAGAGAGAAGTGAAATCTAGCAAAGTTTGAGGCATCTGCTGCTATCCTGACTGCTGTGAAAAGATGCTGCAAGACTTGAGTGAAGCAGCAGCTGGGGAATCAGAGGTGAAGGGGAGCATCTCTGGTCCCAGACTGACTGATCTGCCTTGGATAGTGCTTTCAAAAGGGAAGGTTTGTGGATTAATCTGAATGATGACTACAGGGAGTAGAGTACCTTTGGTTATTCAAACAAGAGCTACTAACAAAGGAAGGTTATTTAAAGGCTGATCTCTTACAGTGTGTTTCCCCTCCCCTGTCCCTCACCTTACGTAAAACATACTTTTGGAGAGTAGAATCTGTTCATCTTTTATCAAAGATGCTTATGTTCAGAACTCTAATACCTGATACAACCTTTGTGGGAAAGGCAGGAGTGAAAACATTGAAATAAATTAACTGTTAGGCTTTGGAGCCTGTATATATATGTGTGTAACAGTTCTAAGATACAATCACATGGTCCTTTTAATATTGTTTACTTACATTACCTTCCAGTGTCTTTGCTTTACCAGCTTTCCTCTTCTCTAGTGAGAAATAAATTACAAATAGGTCCTGATCTTTTTGTATTTTACAACAGAAGCTTCATCCCATAGTATTTTTCATGGTTCTACTGACTATACTTCTACTGACTTTTAAAAAAAAGGAGACTAGTTTTCTTCCTGCATATAGGTATGTGTCTGTGGCATCAGGTATCAAATAATTTTTTTTTCAGCAGCATTAATCCCACACTCAGCCTGGATGACAGGCAGCTATGACAAGTACTACTAGATGGGATTTCCAGTATTACACTTTAACAAGAAGAAAGATAGCCTTCCAAAAATTAATACACACAACAATTTGCATCTTTAATGCCCTTAGCTTAAAAGGTACAGTAACAAACACATTCATTTCTAGACAATTTTTATTATTTATATGAAATCATAAAAGCACGTGAATTATTTCAGAGAACAAGACACTTTCTCTGCCCTGAATGCCCCTCATGAGCACTGATGGTACATTTGGAATCATACCTTCAGTAAATCAGACAGGCGGGTAAGCATGTCAGTAGTGATGGAAGGAATGTTATCCACACACTGGCAGTACTCAAGGATTATTCTTATTAACAGCAATACTGTCCTACAAGAGAAGAAACAACCAAGTATGTCATCTTAGTGCACACAAGATGCTGAAAAATCAAACACAGCCAGTCATATTGATGGAAAACCACCTAATGCTATAGATTACAGCAATAAATAGAACCACTAACTGATCCAAAGTGGAAGTAAAATGTAAAAGAAGATGTACATAAAGATGGTCATAAAGAACATCCCATTACACAGGGTGACGTGTGGAAAAATAATAACACATGAGAAAAAACGTCTTAAGGGTCACTGGTACAACTTTTTAATCTCTAAAAAAATCTCTGTAGAACTAGAAGTCTCCATGCAGATGTCAGCAAGGGACAAAAACAAAAAATAAATTACATCTGAAGCTCCTTTCTTGCACTACTCTGTAACTGGCCAACTTTGAGCAAGTATAAAAATCCACAGAATGCAGATAACAACCACTACTGAAAAGAATATAATGAATATGCTAAGGGATTGCAAAAATGGAAGGCAGCTGTGAAAAAACAGCACCAAATATTCAAAGATGCTCAACACCTGTAATTTCCTCCGAATTCAGTAGGGACTGGATTATTTGGGAGCCACTGGATGGAATTAGGAAGGCTACATGAAATCCAGGTTATTTCTCTGAATTCAAATAGACAGAAGGCAGGATCAAATGTTTAGAGTAGATAACCTAACATTTAAAAAACAAATCTCTTTCTTCCTTTAAGCAGTTTAGTGCAGAGAGATGATGATTAATGAACTGCAAATAAACACCTGGAGAATTTCTGGGGAAGATGTAGGCTTTTTTTGTGAATACATTTCTTTTTTTAATGCAATGAAACTGTACTTAGAAGTGCACAGAACTGAAATATTTGCACAATTGTGAAGCTGACAATTGCTTCACAGAGATAAATACAACAAGTTTCAAACGTGCAGAGATGAACCATCAAAACCATCATCTATTAAGTAACCTGTAGCCTCCAAAGTATGTTCAAATGCTCCTATACTTGACCTGAAATGCTCTTTTGCAGTGATATCACTTGGCTGGCACTGAAGTTCAGAGCCACCAGCTCACTTCTAATTGAACAGTGATGCATCATCATGAAACAACTCATAAAATGACAGCTGGTCAAAGACATTATGCAAATCAGAACTTTAAAGTTTGGGGTAAATGAATGTTAGGACTCTGGGGAATGAGATCTCCAGGTTTTACTACCTCTCAAAAAAACCACTCATGTATATTTAATGCTTAAGCCCCACAGCCTTTGGAAACACAGCATGCTTTCAAATGAAAGAGGTATGTGAGTATCATATATTTTAAAATGTCTTTGATACAACCAGCTTTAAGGAACTACTTTCCAATCCAAAGCAGTCAAGATACAAAGGAACAGGAAACAGCATATGCAGCTTCAGAGATAGCTCACATCTTAATTTTGATTCCTTATTCTGAAAAGGATAAGCAACTACTCAGTAGTGGCCTCATGTATTTTTCCAGAGATAACCTATATTGCAAGAAAAAACAACAGTGTACTTTGAAGACAAATCTGTATTTTCACAACTATGTGTTTTCATTAAATAATTGGGAAAAATCATATTCAAATGGAACCATAAATTTCTGCCTACTGATTCAGAGAAGAAAATTGGTTTATTATACTGAAGATCTTGCAATGTCTTGTAACTGTTGCATAAGTAAGGAGAAACTACTCTGTGGATGGAGAGGGCTTTCTTATTTAAATAAAATTGTTCAAGCTGTTAGCATTCATCACAGTTCTGCTCAAAAAATCTTGCCAACCAAGCCACCACTAAGAGAAAAGAACGCATCTTACCCAACTGTTGCATATTTTTGTCCTTCAACAATAAGGAATTCAGTTGGCTTTCTCTCTTCAGTAGCTAGACATTTTAGAAAGAAAGAAAAGGGAAGAGCTGAACTAAAAACAAGGTTAAAAAAAGGTAGTTTTTTAAAATATAGCATTCACTTGCTAAGGCCTGAAAAAAACCCACCATCAATCTTTGGAGCACTGCTCTTTTACAATATTTATTAAATAATTTATCATCCATCACAATTATTACCAGCCATTAAGTTACTTCATTATCTGCTGGGATTTTAAATTTAAAAAAAAACCCCACAAAGTCTCACAGTCATTGCAGACTTAGAAACAACAGGTTACAAACAGAAGAAGAAAAGCAGAAAAAGTCACTAATTTTTCTATTATACATTCCCAAATTATTTATTCCCTATTTTATTGAATGATGTGGCAAGAGCTTATTTTAAGAGCAATGGTTGATGAGTATTATCTGATGTTGCATTCCATTGCTGGAATGACTATTGCCTAATACACTTTGTATCTGCTATATTCCTTTTTTCTTTCCCTCTATGTATGCTTTCTTCCTCTTCTAGTTGTTCACACACATTCATGACTTGTCTGAGGTCAAACAAGGTTTCTGTGGCAAGGTAAACAATTGAATGTACATGAGTTTTCACTTCCATGAGCAGCCACATGTCATGCTGCCTGTCATCTGAACAGCTGGCCAAGTGGTAAGGAGCAAGCTTTGCTGAACACGTGTGTGCTGAGTGCACGTACGTAATCCTCAATCCCTTGCAACACTTCATGGTATGTTCTGAGAAAGGACTGAGACTACTTGTATATAAAAGTAGCTCCCTTCCTGTGCTAACATTTAAATGGGTTTCCAAAACCATTAAATAATCTTTAAAGGTCATCATAAGGCATTTTAACATTGGCAACAGAAAAAAGAAAAAAAAGAAAAGAAAAAAAGAAAAAAAAAAAAAAAGGTATAAACTTCCTTCTGATTTCTCCAGAAGGCAACAGGCAAACACAGATCAAGAGTGACATCAGAATTGTTCATCACCGCTCAATATCAGCATTTGCTGTTAATAAATTCAGTTAACAGTAGGACTGCAAGATACACACCTGCTGGTTTCTTTTCAGGCAGAGAAATTCTGCCATCTGACACCGAATCGACAAGATCCTGAAACTCAGCAGGAACTTCAGCTTGTTTCCAGCGCTCGTTGTCCAAAAGGAGGCTAGTTACAAACACAGAACAGGAGGCTGAGAAAATTAAATGCCTTTTCTTGACACTTCTCCTGCCTGTACTGCCATGGAATCAAAACTACAGTAGTCCTAAAAAACCCAGTGGCCCAAAATGTTATGCTCTTCATCTTCATTAGAAAGAGGTGACCAATAATTCGCAGTAGTAAAATAGAAAAAAACACTGTGTTGGCTTAGAGATCTCAATTTCTTCAGTCTGTCATAGAGGAAAAAAAGACTGCATAGGCATTGAGGATCCTTAAGAGCTCACTGTCACTGAAGTCATGTGTAAATACTGGAATTTGAAGAGCTCTTGATGGATGAGAGCAAAAAACTTGACGCATGTTGCTGGAAGAGATGTTCCCCACTTGGTATGCATTTGTGACCCTTTGGTTTTTTTTTTTTTTTTTTTTTTTTTTTTTTTTTTTTTTTTAAACAGTTGAAAGTGAATAATCCTGAATTTACTTATTTACTGAGACAGACACATCCTGCCCTTCAATATCAGTACTGAGTACTTCCTGTAGTTTTATAACTGCCCTTATTCAGGTAACTGCATAAGAATCCAGTTTGAAGTAATTAAGTTATGAAAACAGTATAGTTTAAACCAATTTGAAAAAAATTATATTTTACTGTTTTTCTCATCACCTGCTCTTAAGTACAACAGGCTTACTAGTGGTCTAGGTAACAAAATACTGTGTTTGCAACAAAACACGGATACAATTATTCTTGTAAGATGACAAAGATCTTCTACCCTAAGATCTTCTAATCAAAGATACCTTAGTTTTGTCTTCCTTTCCTCATGGAATCTATTCACAAATCTATTGGCTTGACTCTGAAGTGCTCCTCTCAGGGACATACTTTTCCTGCCACAGATCTGCTCAGTATCTAAAATGAAGCCTTCCATCAAGCGAGAAAGAGCAACAAACTCGTTGGAATTCAGCTTCTCTAGGAAGCCATCCTATATGCAAAGAAAACCATTGTAAGGAGACAGAACATGACAAAAATTCAGAGATGTAAAGAAAATAACTAGTCACCATGTCTGTGGGCTACTAGTATTTTAAGAGACACATTATTTAACCCTATATGGGACAGAGGAAGACTGAAGTGCAAGCAAGATACCTTGTAATAGATAAGCACTACCTGCAGGGAGCTTCAAAGCAACTCAGAATATTAAATATAAAAAAAAAAAGCAGAGACCCACCTTGCCTTAGAATGACATGATAGTTAATGCTTGTGTGGTCTGCAAAGCAACTACCACCTTCAAGGACTTGTGGTAACAGGAACAGTTACTTAGTCTCAATTGAGAACGCCATTTCAGAGCTCTGACTTATTAAAACATTAAGTTTGGAGTAAATTCTCACAAAAAACGAGGCACCAACACCAGTCTGATCCAAGCTCCTTACCTTTGCTCTTGCCATGAGGAACTTGACAGAACGATCATGGCAGATATCGGAGGCGTTATAAAGCAGCTCCTGAATATTATTTGCCAGCCTGACAAGTTCCACATCAGTCATATTCACATCATCACCGATCCTACAAATTATAGAAACAGGTGGCTGGGCATCAATTTATAAAAAAAAAAAACAAAAAAACAACAGTATTTTTGGTCACAGGTTGAAGGAGGAAAGAGCCTTGCAGCAGCTGACAAATGCAGGCAGTCAATCAACCAAGTGACTTTGTACAGATGGGTTCTTCTAAGCTGCTGTCAATGTCACATCAGTTCCTGTAACAAGGAAATACAACTGCACATCCTTATATTTTTCATCTGCATTCTAATTGATACTATTGTTCTAAGATCAAAAAAGGTAGAGCCACTAATACAACAAATACTGCTAACATGTGCTGAGCTAGAACTCTACCCTGTACCTGCAACAAGATTATGACAGATAAATCACATTTTACACATTTCATTTTAGCAAACTTTGCCAAGTGCACCAGAGCAGTTCAGATCCAACCCTCTTCCTTCTTCCCTGATCCTCATTGTAACCCTGGACTCCACATTTCATTTCACTTCCAGATGTTTGGGCACAGAGAGGCCTGTATTTGGTTTATGCCTCTCTATCAATAGTTGCTTGAACACACCTGTATGGACACTTAGGTACTCAGAAGCAAGTAGTCCACTTGCTATCTTTCAGCACAGTATGGTTACGAGTGGTATTTCAGTTCTGCTTCAGTGTTCTGTAACCAAACATGGCTTGTCCAGTGGCTCATGCCTGTGTCCCACATACAACACACACTATGTCTGGTTCTTTTTCAAAAGGTAGCTCTGACTTCTAGCCATAAATAAAGAATATGTAGTAAGAGTGCCAAAAAGGTCATAACTCTGGAGGCAGGCAGCGCTGTGGTGTGGTGCTCCAGTGTTACCAAAGCATTGAGATGGATTTATTTAACCATGCAAATCAAATAATTTACAAGGAACAGATTTTTCTATAGAATTTATCAAGGTGAAGTCCATGCATCCAGCTTAAAAATCCAGAAAAAAAATAGCCCTAAGGAACATGAAGAGGGAAGAGAAATGCTTCTGCCTGGTAAAAAGCATGATTAAAAAAATTAGTCGTTCCTGTAGGCCCTCTTGTGCTCTCTACAGAAGCAGGCTCCCAGTGTAAGAGATAAAGAAGGTACCCATCCCACTATGCACAGAGCTGAAAGCCAGGCAATAAATAACACAAAGGTGAGCTGGGGACAATGCAGTCTGAAGGCAATCTCTGGGGGTGATGGTGGAGAGCCATTCCCCTTCACTTACCTAGAAAAGCACATTCCTCCAAAGTAATTTTCGTACTGTGTCATCAGAAATAACTGCCTTCACCTAACACCTTGTTTCTGACACGTTCCAAAGCTGAGACAGGCAGCAGTGCATCTCCAGAGATACTTACATCATCTCTACTCCCCCTGGAGTAACAGAAGACAACGTTTGCTCTTTGCTGGATGAGGAATCAGTAGTGCACTCTGGCTCGGAGACTGAATCGCTGCTACAGGGCTCACTGTTTGGGGAAGTGTTTCTCTGAGAGGTAGTGTCAGCTGCTGCAGGCAGGAGGTCCCCTTCACTGAAGGCATCACTTATGAACATGCCTTCATGAGTCAGGTAAGCCACTTCTGTGTCCACCATACTGTCTTTAGCAGAGTTCTTTTGTAAGGTGTCCTCCAGGTCTCCGGTTTTTTGGTTCTTGTCTAGAACCAAGAAAACCACGCTACGGATAGCACTTAATGTTGCCTACAATCAAACATAACTTTCATTACAAAAAACCCAAAATCCTGTGCCACAAGCTTGCACTATAAAGAGATTAACCTAAATCCTGGCTTTGTTTTCTATTGTTTAATTAGCATTTGGAGGCAGATCCATCTCTCTTCGACAGTAACCAATATCAGATCTTTCTCAGAGGCAAAAGAAACCTCATTTGGAGATATCTGACACATACAGAAGTTCTATCCTAATCCCTAGAAGCCTGAAATGGCTGTAATCATGCACCAAGAGGTGTTAAATCCTTCCCATTGCTTTCTTTATTAGCAATAATAATTTTTGCTCTGGATGCTGATATTCACATGCCCTTCTTTAAATCAGAAGTTTGAACTCAATAAGCAAAACCAACACCTTAAGACTTCAAATGGAAAGTGACTTCATTCCATTTTACGTCTGAACTATGTGAAGCTCTTGGTAAATTAATGTCTTACCTTTATTCTTTTCAGGAAGATGGTAAACTTTGAAAAAATATTCTTCAGTAAATCAAACCATTGAGGAAAATTCATCATCCTCATCTGGTCTGCAAGCCTAAAAAAAAAGAGCAGTGTTCAGAAAACAGCAAGTGTTCACTGACCACAAAACCTACTAGCACATAAAGAAAAAAACATGCTTTAAATGGAATTCTAAATATAATGAATTCTCTGTACTTTTATCTGGCAGAACAACAGACATCACCTGAACAACAGTCATAATCAACAGAATGTATGCAAGTGTAATAGGAAGGAGGTACACAAACACAGATCATACTAAAAAACCCAAAGCCTCACATTTATTACATAGTTTTTCTCCAGGGCATAATGCTCTTTTCCCTGGAATAAGCAGGTATTAGCAAGAAAGCAGAGGGGGCAATAACATTTATAGAAATCATATAGAAAATAAAAATAACTTATACCAAAATAACCAAATACCAAAATAACTTAAATGAAAATATTTTGCAAGTGTTACAAAAGCTAATTTAAAAAAGCTAATTTAAAAGCTAAGTCCACTTTGTTGCATTGCAATGAGACCACTTCTGCTATTAAAGTGCAAGTCAGCTATTTGTGGCAAAGGGCAGGAAAGTCATTGGCAGAACAAAAGTTAAACTCTGTAATACAGTTAGAACCCAACTGCAGAATAGTAAACATTACAGAATGGAAACCAAATATCAAATGTTTAAAAACGACCCCATGCCCAGTCTTCTCCCAGTCTTGGTATGAATCCTGTGTAGATTCTACCCCTCACTTTCTTTATCAGCTGGTCTGGTTTGATTATCTTGAGGCACCCTTTTCCTGAGCCACATGAATTGTAGAGCTTCAGAAAAACAGAAGCTGGCACGGGCCTCTGGGACTGGGGCCTTTGGAGGTGCCTTGACTAACCCCTGCTCAGCAGAGGTCCTGCTAGATCAGGTTGCTCTGTGCCCGGCCCAGTCAAGGCTTGACTACACCCCAGGACAGATTGCACAGCTTTCCCAAGGCTCTGCTCTAGTGTTTGTTTGACCATCCTTGTAGGGAACACATTTTTCAAAAAATTCAACTAGTGTTTTGTCATCTTCCATCTTGCACCCATTACCCCTCATCTTTCTCCTGCACACCTCTGAGAGGAGCCTGGCTCTGTCTACAGCTCTCCTGTAACGCTCCCATGGGACATCTATGGGCAGTTCTGCCCCAAGATTTCCCACCCCCAGGCTGAGAGGGGAGAGAAGCCCAACTCCCCTGGCTGCTCCTCCTAGACTCCATGCTTCAGTCCCCAACCAACCCCGTGGTCTCTACTGGATCTCAGTGTCATGCTTCTTCCTCGACCTGCTGGCTATGCTAATCTGACCCAGGCTGTGGCTGCAAGGACACACTGCTGGTACCTGGCCAACAAGTTCTGCACCAGGACTCCCGGGTCCTGCCCTGAAGCCAACCAGCTCTTGCCTCTGCCCTTGCAAGGGGTTGGTCCATCCAAAACACAAGACATGGCATTTGCCTTTGATGGGCTTTGTGAGATTCTTTCCAACCCATTTTCTTTGGTCTGAAATTCTCTGATTTGCTCTCTGGATTGCTCCTATTCTCATTCATGAGAGGTACTAAAACTACTGACACCTTTTAATACAAAATCCCATGCTATGATAATAGGGAATGCCCTCAAGTAGTTATGAATTCATGCTTCAGATACTGAGTTCAGATATTCACAGAACTTATTTTAAAGCAAGGTTAAGGTGACATTAGAATCTGAATGAGAAACGGAATATAGAATATTCTCATGGAGGCAGACAGAAGCAGAGACCTAAGGTGAAAACAGAAGGATAAACCTTAATTACAGGGAAATTTAAACACAAATTAGGTTGGTAAATTTATCTATGCTAAAAAGCATCCATCTCCTATCCCCACCCACAACCAAAAAAAAAAAAAAAAAAAATCTGGCTGTATACTTACTTAACAACCACTTCTGTATCTATTTCTTCTATCTGCGATACCGTATTAACCACACACTGTCAAATTTAAAGGGGAAAAAACAAAACAAAACAAAATCTTAGCTTCCTTCTAACTGCTGCTGAGTTTCATAACATACACAATAACCTCACGATAAATAAGGAAAAGTAAAACAAAAAATGAAAAGACATATTTGTATGATTTAACAACTTGTTTCTCTAAACAGAAAAAAACCCCAAAATAAACACCCCAAACCAACCCCCCCCCCACATATCTATTTGCAAAATACAGCCGATATCAAAATGTTCCAAACTGTGTACTAAGCTCTGAAGGGCACACTGGCTGCACCTCAAAAGCACCTGCTTTTGGGCACAGCTGCCAACCACCATTTCAGATATGTCTCCCAGGTCAGGTACTGAAGAACAGCAGTAGCCATATTCCTCCCCTTTCCAAAGTGACTGATTTTGGAAAATGTAGGTTGATTTTTATTTTTTTTTTTTTCCTGCTTTAAATACAGGATTTGGGAACTAACCCATACTGGAATGAACAGCACCAGGGAAAGTGTGGAAGCACACACCTACATTCTGCCTTTCAACACTTCAGGGAGACCCAGTTTTAACTGCTGTCCTTGCAGTCGTAGTATTTGCTGTCTGGCTGTCCTCCTCATCACTTCCAGGGCACTGCCTGCCTCCCTTTCTAGAGTTCTCTGCATCTCCCTAGATTTGACCAGGATTTGGAAAGCTGTGGCTTTTCCTCAAAGGACATTTGCTCTTCAACTGTTACACACAAAACTGGACAATTTCTTCAGGTCTCCAAAACAACTGATGTTCATCCTAAACCTATCTACTGTTTTATGGTGATTTGCTCACTTGTCTCTTTTTGTGTTACCACTTATACGCCATTTAGACCGAATTAGGGGTTCTCCCAAATGTCAATCAATAACCTGATCAAATAAGCCAGTAGCAGCACACTAAACTCATCTTGCTTTAAGTGAGTATGGACAATCTAAATGATGACTGATGGCCACCATCTCAAGCTACATAGATTTTACCTGCATTTTGCATAATGGTTATCAGAATAGAAGCTGCTTAAAAAACACACCTTGCTCTTGAACTAAGCAGTTCAGTGCTTATAAACATCTGCTCTGTCACCTGCCTAGCAATAAAGAGATACTAAAAATCTGACCAAAACAGAGCAGCAACGTATTTGAACAGGAAGCACATCTGAGATGTGGGAAAGAAAGAGCTTCTTCTACTAAGGAAAAATTTCTTCAAGAGTTGGGACAACGGGCCACAATGCAAACATCTTCTACAAACCACACAAATACTTTGATCCTGTTTTAATTTCTATTTAATAAAAATTTACATTGGAAGTTGATTAAACTTTTTCAATTACTGAGCAGAGGTGATACCTGAAAAATCACAACATAAAGACAAATATTCCCAGCGGAATGGAAAAAATACTTTATGATCAAAAAGGAGCAGGAAAACATGGAGCACTACCTGCCTATTACCTGATTAAAGAGAGAATTTAAAGGAAAAAAATATCTCCTCATGACTGCTGACACAGGCAAATGAAAAGCAGGTGGAGACTGATGGGCAGATGAACCATTTTATCCTGGTGTTAATTCATGGGGTTTTTTAGTTTGTTGGTTTGTTTGTTTGTTGTTTTGGTGCTAAGCCTCCTGTGAAGGCTCAGAGCAGCTGCACACACCTGTACTCTCGTTTTCTCAGCCTTACAGTAATACAGCATGACTAGAAAGCTCTCCACTGAGTTTTCAGTGAGCATGGCAATGACCCAGTCCAGCATCTCACCACTTTCAGGTGGGGAGAGAACAAGCAGCTTGGGGCAGGGGTGCTTAACCCCATTTAAATTGTGTTGGCATCAAATGAGAAAGTGCTCACATCACAGCCAAGGCCTTACAAGAAGTGGTGGTGCCATCACCACCAGCAACATTGCCCTGTGTTATCTACACCCAGAACAGAACTGTGGGGCTCCAATATGAAGTGGATTCGGGGAGCAAATCTGGCTTAAAACAAAATACTTAAAACCAAAACAAAACTCCCAAGCTTTTAAACGTGAGGGTTTTTTAGTTTGTTTGGTTTTTTTTTTTAGTTTTTTAGAAGTTTTTTAAAAGCTTTTTCCAGTGTTTCATAGGACAGCATGCTATACTATGAGGTCAGGGGAGGCTGCCTTCATCTGACAGCAAACCCACCACCTGACCATCTCCCAGCCTTTGAGATACAAATCAGGGGTGGCTCAAGAGACATCAAAACATGACTCTTGAAATAATCATAGATTTTTAAGGCAGAAAATCACCCTTTACACAATATTCTCACATATGCATGCAAACAAACAAGATGTGTAAAATTAAAACTACCAAAAACATGCTCACAGCCTTTAAGTCTAAAAGCTATCTTTTCAATGCCCAAAATATTCCATGCACTTTTCCCCAAAGTAATCTGAACTTTGCTTGTTGGTTGGTTTTATCTACAATGATTTTCAGCTTGAAAATACACCACCCTAAATGGCAAACAACCACAGCAATAAGGAAAAGGGTTAATTTTTAAAAGATTTTTTTACAGGAAAGTACTTACACCTTTTTCCTAACTTCACTCTGCTCTCTTAGAAAAGCTCAGGGATGTTTTCAAGCCTTTTATCATGTGCCTATACCAGGTGCATGCTAACATCTGATTCTCTTCATATATTTATGCCAATAACTTTTTTGTTTCCTTATTTGGGGGGGCTGGAGTTTTCTTGGTGGGGGTCGGTTAGTTTTTGGGTTTTTTTAATTTGAAACAGTGTTATGACACATTTGGGAAAGGCATGTGTTAAAAAAAAAAAAAAACAAACAAACAACAAACCAAAACCAAAAACCTAAGCTAAAATCAGGGGATTCAGAATTATAATCACATAGAGAAAGCTGTGCTACACTGTACTTCTGCAACCCACTCATTCCAGATCACTGTGCTTCAAAGTCTTTAGTGACTGCAAACTCAGCTGCTCTAAATGAGAGACCACCAACCACCAAAAAACTTCAGAGCTGGTTGTAACTACTTAGAAAATGAAGTGTAAGGGGTTGAGGCAACCTTATCAGATACACTAGGAGAGTTTGGCTTACCTGTTTAATTATGTTCTTTGCAGTAATAATCATTTCATCTCCATATATTTCATAAAAATTTAGCTTTCTTTGTTTTAAAAGTCCAAATACTAATGATACAAGTCTCTCCTATCAAGAAGAAAAAAAAAAAAAAAAAAACCCAACACACTAAAAATATCAAGGTGAGGACGAGAAACAATTTTAAGAAATTGCACAGCAGGAAGAAAGTTCATGTATCAAACATATAGTGAACAGTATTTAAGTCAGTTAAGTGCCTTGAGACTAATGCCATGATTTAACTATACAAAGTTCCCAGTGGCAATACCAGCTAATGGAGTTCCTTCCTCCCAGTCCCTTTCATGCCTGTTCCTCAATTGTGCTCATCCACTTATGCTTAAAAACGTGGATATTTCTAAAGATCAGTGAGTTTCCTTATCCCAAGCAAGAATGTCACTACATACAATTGCACCAGCACAAATGAGAGGTTATCACATTACAGCATGGAGGTGGGAAGAAACCATAGGGCAGAAATGGAAATACTGAAGTACTACTGCTATCCATCGTATTTTATTAAATCCATGGATGAAACAAGACTAAGCAGTTAACAGAGTCTAGCCTGTTACAGACAAAAGTACAGGCAAAATCCAGAAAACTCTTCTTCAGGATTGAAAGCAATCACAACAGCTTGATCTTCAGATGTTTCTGATTTTCAGAGGCACAAGGAATATACATATGTATACAAACACTGTAAATGAAGCATGTATTAAGGGCCACTATATGCTTGAGATAAGCACTGACATGCACAGGGAGTTGCATGTTGTTCTCATTCTGTCTATCAGCTCTCATCGCAACACTGAAATTTTACAGGTAAGTAGATATGAGAGTCCATGTCCCTTTCCACTTACATGTTGAGGTTGAACTCATTATACATTTAATCAATGAAAAAAGAAGAGATTCTTTCAAAAAAAATAAAGGAGGACTGTTGTGGTTCCATGAGTTTAGTTGCAAATATTAATTTAATGGGGAAAAGAGAAAGAAAAAGGGGGGAGGGAAAGGTTTGGATGAGAAGAGAAATAGTATAAAATTATAATGTTGCTACTAGCGACCTGTGTTAATTAGATAGTGCTAATTAAGTATGTTAAAGATGCAAACATATTCATAAAGAGAGTTTATTTCAGTAACAGACATACCTCTTCTAGAATTTGGCAATCATCTTCTAGGGGTCTATTTAAATCATTGCGAGCGTAAGTTGAAAACTCTGCAATCATCATTTTGTCTATCAGCTTTTCCAGTTCACAAAGCTGTGAGCCAAGATGCCTAAGAAAAACAGCCATTGAGACATGAGCGAAATAATCAACTTGAAAATGAATCATTAGTTCACAGATGAAGAAAATAACCATGCAGCAGGTAATTTCCATGCAATCAACATTGGCTTGCTTAATGGGAGGCTGAAATCTTTAACTTCTCGGAGCATTTTTCTGAGGCACCAACACCTTGCAGCACAACATACAGACTTGCATATTGATGGAGAGTAAAATTGGATGCAGGGCTTCCTTTTTTTTCTTTTGTTTCAGAAGGTGCAGGGTAACTCTCTTCTGAATGAAGTGAACCAGAATGTAGAATACTCAGTGCTTTTAAGTATATGGGTGCTAAAAAGGAGTACTTATTTCTCTCCTCCAATTTCTCAGTTCATCAATCCACCAGTTCTTCCACTTCAAAACATCTGAGCTTTTGATGTGACCACAGATTTAATTCACATGACTGAGGTACAATAATGGCTTCACATTACAGGATGGCTTTCAGAGAAAGCAGAAATGTTTTTAAGTTTGTCATTTTTTATGTTATTCTAAATGAAAAATATTTTTCCATGTACTGCAGATTTTAAACCATATTTTGCAGATTGTTTTCATACAGAACAAGGATATTTCCCACATCAGAAATATCAGCCAGGTCTTGAAAACTGAAAAACTTCTACTGGAGAATTAAAAGTGGGAAACTGAGAGATGTCAAACACTCCAGATTTTCCAACTCATACCAACAGCCGAGAGCACCATGTACCTGTAAAAATCAGACTGGTTTACTGCCCTTTTTTTTTTTTTCTTAAAGGGAAAAGACACTACCACTGAGAATTAACAGAAGCTGAGATATTTTGGCTAAAACAGGAGAAGATGATCTTGCATGGCTCTCTAGCTTTAATACAGTGCTGGATCATTAGCTTGCATTGAGTGGCAAATCTCTCCACCTTTCCATTGCACATTATTTCTCTAGACACATTAAATACAAAGGCCACTGCCAGACCTGGGAACAACTGTGCTGGGCTTCTCAACTGCACTTGCATCTCTGGTGCAGGTGATGACCTAGACTGCATCTAACACACCTTCCTGAACCTTCAATATGCAAAGCAGCAGGGACATTTCTCACTCACATCACTGTTTTTAACTCTACTAAACCAACCAATTGAGCGTTATTCACAGAAATAACTTTTTAGAGACAAGATTAATATTTACCTGCAAGGATGTTCCACGTCTGAGTGTAATTTTAAAATAAAGGCACATTCTTGGACATCATGGATACTAATCACAACCACAACAGAACTGCACTCTCTGATGACGTAGCATGGAGGTTACTTGATTGCAAAACACAACTAATTCTGAGTGATACTGTCACAGGGTTGTAGAAGTAAACTCACTATCACCAAGGTAAATGCAAAGGTGACTCAGTCAAGGGCTGTGCACCTTAGTCAAGTGGCTAAGAGCAGGAACAATAAAGAGCAAAGAAACTGCACAGAGGTGTCTGAAGATGGACCATCCAATCTAAAAGAAAAAGACTAACAGCTTCTAACAACCTTCCTCCCCATAGTTTATTAGCTCTAACATTTTTTTTAAATGTAGGGTTTTATAAAATACTTTTTCTGAGATAATTTCTACATAAAATTTGAGTCTTTCTGAACCAGCTAGAAGGGGTGTTAGAGGAGTTATTCTGAACAGACAGACAAGAGCAGTAACTGTATAAAGTTCTGAACATTCATGTTACAGTTACTGAGCAACCACCATGTTTTAATTACAGAAGCTGATAACAACCAAGTTGCAGGTACCACATAGCCTCTACACACAAAAAAAAACCCCAAGCAAACAAACCCCCCAACATCAACTTAGTTTTATAAGTGTTTGGCTCCTCAACAGGCTGATTCTAGGCTTGGACCTGATTTAACATACACTACTTCTGCCAGCATCATACCACAGAGGCAGATTTGCATAGACACTTTTAAACTGTATACAACCCTTATGATAGCTTATTTTACACCAGCTAAAAGGGTTCTATTGGAATACTGTAGATTCTGCTCCTGCATATCACAGAGGACCTTGCCTAGTGTAACAAGTGCATCTTCCAAGTGGAGCTCTAAGCATTCTCTGCTAACAGAAGCAACCAGCACAGGACCTTGGATTCATTTCTGCCACTGTTGAAAACCAGCAACAACAGCAGCTCAGACAGCATCTTCCCACTGTTTCTTCCCTTCCCAATTTCAGCAGCTCGACAGAAATGGAAGAAATCAATTTCTCAGTTGGACAGAACAAGTGGAAGCATCTCCTGGCCACTGTCCCATCTGACCAGCTGTCAACCTCAGGCCACATTTTGAGCCATGGCTTGACAGCTCTGCACTGGCTTTGCTTGCAAAGCTTCTTCCAGCCCAAGCACAGGCTGAAGGCTGACCTATTCAACACATGGTCTGTGCATATTCCTGTAATACCACATGCCTAGGTCAGTCCCTAAAGACAGTGACCTGGCGTGGAGCTGTGTAGCAAGAACTGTATCTCTGGGGTGCTGCATGCATGAGGATTGCAGACCACCAGGAGGAAACCACCACGAGGAAACAGGCCCTGCAAGATGATGGTCCAGCCACTGCCCGGCTCTTATCTCTGCACCCCTAAACCACCTGTACACAAGAATGGAGCAGAAAGCATCTACATGTTAAAAGTTCATCCCCTCCCCAAAAAAAGAAAAAAAAGCTCTGGCGTATGGATTAGTCACACTGACATTTTGTACCACATCCTCCAAGAATCAAAAAAGGTAAAACAAATCCCTTTAGCCAACATCAAGTGTTCAAACATATTCTCTCTCTTCTTACATTTTACTAGTTTCCTAGAGGATTACCTACCGGAAACTGTGAATGCCTTGAAGCTCTTGCTGTAACACCTCTTGTGTTGTTGCTATTAAGTCCAAAGCTCCAACAAATTCAGAAGTAGAGAGCAGCAACTGTACTGTGGGCTGTGTTTGGTGTACAGTAGCCATTAACTTCAGTTTATTGTATGCTTTTATACAATTATTTCTGGTGAGTGACAGTCTTAAAACTCGAAGCGAGCCTTCACACATCACTTTATCAATTTTGGAGATTTTCTCTCTAAGTAATTTTACAGCCTGGGAGGTTTTCCTGAGGTAGTCCTGCAACTCATGCTGAGAGGTCATTGCATGAAAAAATGCTTCTGAGCGCAGAGAAATCTGATGAGCAATATTGACTTCCACAATGTCCAGATAATGGCTCAGCTAGAAAGAGGACAGAGGAGAGAAAATTAACAGTATCGTTATGACTCAGTAACATTATCACCATGCAAATCTACTATCAGGGTATTTGTAATACTGTGTTTTGAGGAAATTCAGCTCATGAAAACTAACTCCCTTTATCAGATTAGCAAGCAGATAGCTACCTGTTGTGGTTTGATTTCTTTTTTTTTTTAAATTAGCTCAAAATCACTTTGGGAAGGCTGACTTAATGCTTCTCTGGCTTGAAAACTATGAGGTAGTAAAGCAAATAGTTTTCAAGTATCCAAGCTTTGACACCACAGGGTAGCACATGGACACTTTACAATATGGCCATTAACCATAAGACAACTCTGGATACTGGCTTGCAAGGAAGAACACAGGCAAATACACTACATACACTTTGGGTCAGAGGAGTTGCTAAAGATGCAGCCCAAGTGTACTTGATGACATGGCTTTGGAATGGCTCTGTTCATTTAGAAGGCTATAGCATCTTATCTGTAGAAAAACCCTCAGGATATTTCTGGCTGTACTTGCTTTTTGCCAGCCAGCTGGAGTTCCTACTAAATGCATTTCATGTGCGCTGACACTGTGGGATTCCCAGAGACAGAGTATGCCTACATGTTTAAAACCTGAAATTCAAATTCTCTGTGGAACAGCCACCAGACCACTGGGTTAGCCTGATTATTTGAGCTGTAAAAGCTGTGTTCTGGCTTATGCTGAATATGCAAACTCAAAGGACTGAGGCATTAGGATGCTCATCTGAATGCTAATACTCAGATGACCTGGTTTCTAAGAGGTAACAAGCACTTGAACCTCATGCTGAATTTCAAAAGGCCAATCCAGAGATGGAAAGAAAATCAGCTGGAGAATCTTTCTTTCTTGTAGCTATTTTCACACTGCATGTATTTAACACCAGGGATTTAAACAATATGCAAAGCCATCTCTTTTATAATGTTTAACCAAAAACATTCTCTGCCAAACAGCTGTAACACACCTAGCCACAGGGAATAGAGAAAGTGTTTTTATGATCATTTTTTCATGTGATTGTACCAACCAGATGCCCCAGGTCCCCTCACTATGCTAAGTGGTAAAATAAACAGAACAAAATTATAGTACCTGCCTCAGAGACCTTACAGTTCCAATGCAGAGTAAGACATGGAAGGAGGTAAGGAGGAAAAAGGGGAAATTGTTCAAGTTGGTCAGCAGCAACACAAAAGCACTAATAGCCTAAGTACATGTGCTTAAGGCAGATTCTCCCAAATCCTGTTGAAAAATAGTGCCTGGAGCAAAGGATAATTATGTGCAGCAAATTGTATGTTTACAGGCACTGAGTGTAAATCTCATGTGGTTCAGAGCCTTCCAAAAAAACAAACAAAAACCAAACCAACAAACCAAAAACCAAACCAAACAACACCGAAAAAACCCAAACCCAAACCCCCAAAAACTAGGGCCCATTTCAGTAACATGAAGCAGTGTAATAACTTGTTTCAACTCTGCAAAAGAAGTGCAGCTCACAGATATTCAAAGCCTTATTTTCACTCGATTGAATCAGAGAGGGCTCTGGGTCTCCTCACTGAAAGTCCATGAAGTGTCCATCCCCCTCCTGCTCGGCTCACTTTCCAAGTTTAAAGCATATGCCAGACACTGTTTTTTCATTTTTGGACAGCAACTCTGAAGAAGTGTTCCTCTAACTTTAGGTGTGGAGGACAACACAATGAAGGATCAAGTTAGCCTCCAGCAGAGCTGTGTCTATGTCTCCTGATCAGAGAGAGCATGAACACTAACTTGGAATTTGGAAACATCTTTCAGAAGATCTCATTTTTTCTTAAGGAACCTCACTGCTTTCTTTTTTTCACTTCCCCTCCCAGCTCCCAGAAGCTTTAGTAGGTTAAACAGAAGGTAAAATTAGAGTTAGAAAATAGGCTCTGTTGCTATTTGTACCATAAAAATGATTCGTTATGGGATTTTCTACACTATGACTACACATCTAATACAAAAAAAAAACAACAACAAAAAAACCCGAAATTAAAACTTCTGTTTCCAATATGAAATAAACAGTTCTGGTTTCATACTCTCTAATGCTCTCATGTCCTTTGTGAAATGCAAAAACAGATCAGTGCATATGACATGACAACAAAAGATAGAGGAAGCTCCAGACATACAAACCCTTATGATTTATTATTTCTTTTAGCCCAGAAACCACAGTGCCTTGAATATGGAATTTTCCTGAGATGTGAGGAAGCAATAGTTTTAAACAGTGCACAGCCTCTAGCTTTCCTTTCTTATGGACTTGCTTTCTCCCTAACAATTTCCCACCTCTGAAGTTCTCAATATACACCCGCTTTTCTAGGTTTTAGTGATCATGAAGAGCCAACTTTCATGCTATATACAGATGACTTTTTTTCCATATTTGATAAATACATTTATTTAGCAGAGGAAAAAAGTTCTCTTTTGGTAAGATGCTCCCTGCTTTGTTTACCAACAATCTGCAGCCTGATGTAAAATGAGAGCTAAAACCACCTGCAACAGGGATGCCTCAACAAACAGCAAAGAGCAGCAGCTACAGAGTTTCTCTGTAGTAAGTAACAGCTGTGATAGACCTGTGATCTTGTATCAAAGCTGTACCTTTTCTTGAAGTAACTTGGAGGAAGCTGCGTCACGATTTCCTTTTCCACCAGCAGTACTAAAATGAGACCATGGTAAAACGACATTAAACGTTAAGGGATCTTCCAAGGCAAAATCAGGTTTCATAAAAATCTGAAACGGAGAAAAAGAAGAAATAAATGCACCTCTCTCACAGCTACTTTTTCCTCCCCAGTCTGACACACCACCTGCCTCATGAAGCTAACAGGGATCTATTTTTGTTGATTAAAAAAAAAATATTTTCATTTATCCAGGCAAAAAAAGTCATTCCAGACCTTAATTTACTTTACATCTGAAAAGCTTGTGTGACCTGACAAAGCCTTATCTTCCTAAGAGTGGAAGTTGCAGCTCCAAAATTACGTATGTTAAGGAGCACTCAAGATGATCTAAACATCCTGAACATGAAAAACCAGGCAGCATTAAAATGCTAGTAGGTCCACTAAAGGATCAGGGGAAACGGGTACATCCTACTGCTGATGTGCTCATTTCTGAGGCCATAGCTTTTATCAGTCTGAGGATACAGCAGGAGTCAGAGTGCAGAAAGTGATGCCTGGGAGGCAGTGGAACCTCATACTTAATCTCTTTTAGCACAGTGCATCAAACATGCTGATCACAGAAAAAAAAAAAATAAAAAATCAGTAACTTGTCACATTAACTCTATACATATCAGAGAAATATTCATCTCAGATTCTCTCTGATATTATTTTTACTTGACAAGACTGGTTCAAACCTTAAGCTTTCATAGAATCATAGAATCATAGAATCATAGAATTAGCCGGGTTGGAAGGGACCTCAGAGATCATCTAGTCCAACCCTTGACCCACCGGATGCTTTTGCCTCTATTTATAAATTGTAATTTTAAAAGGTTGAACAGACTGTAGTATCACACCACACTCAAACATGCTTGCTTCCAGGACTTTAAAAATTGCAGTGACATCTATTTAGGTGACAGCCTGCACAGCTGGCACAGAGATGCTGACCTACACTAACACTTTGACTTCTTAAATGTACCTAGAAAAAAAATACTCAGACTGAAATGGAATCTGGAGTTGCTTCTTTTACGAACCTGTCACAAAAAAACCACATCAGATATGCTGCAAGCATACATGCAAGAGGGCTTTGCTCAAGGATACAGGGAGTTACACTTAACACTAAGTTGTACAGTATGCAGTAGTCAAGCCTCTGTGAAACTCTTCAGTTTCTCTCTCCTCTTGGAACAGAGAGTGACTAATTTTGCCCAGCTCTCAGTTTTTAACTACTAAAGACTAAAAAAATAACAGTATTTATAGTCTACTATAAGTAAAAGAAAAATCAAGACCGTGGGAAACAACATCAACAGAAAGGGAAAAGGCAAAGAAAAGGGAAAAGGAAAAGAAAAGGGAAAAGGCAAAGAAAAGGGAAAAGGCAAAGAAAAGGGAAAAGGCAAAGAAAAGGGAAAAGGCAAAAAAAAGGGAAAAGGCAAAAAAAAGGGAAAAGGCAAAAAAAAGGGAAAAGGCAAAAAAAAGGGAAAAGGCAAAAGGCAACATTCCTATACTCATGGGTACATTCTTATACTCATGATTACAAGTAAAAAAAAACCTTATAAAAGCTTAAAGTGCATAGGAACCATACCTTAGGTACTTGTTCCAGATCTGTCCTGGATTTATCTAAAATTAAACAAAATACAAGTAGTCATTCATAAGCAAACAATAGAAAACAACTACCTTGAAGACTATGAAAGAGGAAATTTTAAAAACAGCAGTGCCAGGTTCTTCACAGAAGGAAGACAGGGAATAGTGATTGTAAATTAAAATGAAAGGTTCTGACTGAACGCAAGGAAAACCTTTTTCACCAAGAGGAAAATCAAACATTGGAGCAGGCTGCACAGAGAGGCTGCACACTCTCCATCCTTGGAGGTTTTCAAGGCCCATCTGGGTAAAGCCTTCAACAACTTGACCTGACCTCCCAGCTGAACTGGCTTTGACACAGCAGTTGCAGTGATGTCCCTTTCAACCTGAAACATTCTGATTCTTTGAAACACTCTGTTGCCCTTTGTAGTTTAGGTCTCCTGCTCAGAGTGCCTGCACTCAGGTGCTTTGACAGCAAAAATCTTATACAAAGCAATCTACTCAGCACTTCACATTCCTTGTTGCACTGTCCAATCAACTGGCAAGGGCCAGTGGAAGGTCCCTCTAACATCACAGCAATCTTACTGCTCCAGATTGAAGCTGCCCATGTATAGGCAACAACAGACATATAACTTCTGCACAGCGCTTGGAGGATGGATGTACAAAGGCTTGGATGAACAAGGGCTCAGGACAGTCTCAAGCACACTGAGAAAGCAGCTCAGAAGTAGCCCTTCCCTTGAAGTAAGCTGACCTGACAACTGCAGAAGGTGAGAGAACTGGGATGGAAAAAGAATGCATCATTGTACCCAGCAGAACCTGAAGAAAAGGCAAATTCAGACTTTTGAGGTTCAGCCAAAATTCCCTTGTCCTTCCCTAATCATTAACTTAGGATGCATTATGAAGAGGGGGCATATTGGAGGCAAAAAAAGGTGGGGAATTTAAAAGCAACAAGCCCATACCTTAGCTGGACAGTCTACTCATCCCTGACAAACATGGCAAGTGCTACCTCAGCAGTACCTCCCACATCTCTCTCACCTCGTTGGTTCTTACTTGGTTTTTCTCTTACTTTATTTGTACTGAAATACAAAAGGCAACTTAGGAATCATCCTGCTGCCCTCAGTCTTTGGACAAACCAACTCTTATGGAAGTGAAAGGCCAAATCTTGTGGGCTGGAGTTAGAGGAAGACAGGCAACACTAAGAAAAGAAATTATGGAAAATAGAGTTTCAGTTTACCAAATGATGCTTCTACTAGGAACTGTCCTTTTACCTGAGAAGCTCCCAGGTACTTTAGTGACAGTAATTTTCTCGTTTTAGAAACAGAAGACTCTTTTCAAAATTAATTAAATCAAAGCAGAAGAAGAAACTTCTATTTTGAATTATATGCCATGAACAGACTCATTATGGGACAGCTATTCCAGAACAACACCAATCACAGAGAAACTCTACAGAAGGACTTCCATTTGCATGGAAAAGGAAGAAGAAAGCCAGCTGAAAGAACTTGACTAAAAGGAAAAAACCACTAAAAGCTTCTTGCTGCATTATCTGTTGACATTGATTTAGACAAGTCTGATGAAGCAGTGGCAGGCAAATGAACCCTTCTATGCTAACATTTTTTTTAGAAAATAGATTAAAATAAAATAAAATATTAGAAGTTTGCTCCAGGTTTATAAGCGTTTCATTTGCTTGCCTTCTCCATTTTACCTCATCTTCCTCTATCCCGTTTCTTATGAGCTTAACTACTTCTATAAAATCTTAGCATTCAGCTTTGCACAGCTGCAGACACCAAAAAATCTTGCCAGGCAGTCTTTGCTAACAGTAATCAGAGAAATACTAAGCAGAGAACTATCCAGAGTAGAACTTCATGAAGTTCAACACAGGAAAAGGCAAAGTCCTACACTTGGAGAGGAATAACCCTAAGCACCAGTACACGAGGGGCCTATCAGCTGGAAAGTTCCTGGCAGGTAACAAACTGACCATGAGCCAGCAGGTCACTCTTGGGGCAAAGCATTTTGGGTTACATCAGGCAGAGCACTGCCAGCAGGTTGAGGGAAGGGGCTCCTCCCTCTCCACTCAGCACTGGTGAGACATCTGGAGCAGTGTGGCCTGTTCTGAGCTCCTCAGTACAGGACAGACCCTGCACATGTTGGACCAAGGCCAGCGAAGGGACACAAAAATGAGGGAAATTTTTCAGAAATTGACATCTGAGAGTTGAGACTGTTCAGCCTGAAAAGCTCAGGGGGAATCCTATCAATGATTTAAAGTATCTGATGAGAGGGTGTGAAGGAGAAAGCAGGCTCTTCTCAGTGGTGGCCAGTGACAGGACAAGATGCAATGGGCAGAAACAGGTATGTGAAAAACTCCATCAGAACATAAACACTTTTACTCTGAGGGTGATCAAACACTGAAACAGGCTGCCCAGAGAGGCTGTGCAACCTCCACCCATGCATAAACTCAAAACCTAACTGGACACTGTCCTCCCATAGGTGACTCTGACAAGACCATCTTGAGATATCACTTCCCACCTCAGTCATTCTCATCCTCATGCTGGAGAGACAGGAATGGCCGAGTGCTGCCATTATTCAATGCTAAGTCAACAGCAGCCAGAAATTTGGTGCAATGGTTTCACTGGATCTTAAATAAATTCAGTGTAAGGAATTAACAGTGCTAGGGATATAATGACCTGCCATGAATGCAAACATACCAAGAAAAAGTTTAAGAGAAGGTATCACAAGTATTTTGACCTATAAAATATCAGCTGTGGTCATGAACACTTCTAATCAACTGTATCTAGGTTTCCAATTATTATTACAAGCAAATCATCAGCAGCTATTATTGCACATGAAGACATCAAGCAAACAGAGATGATCTCAATGTTACAACATTCATTATTTAATGTTATAACATAGATTAAAAAATTAACTACTTTTCAATGACTAAAGGAAGGCTTTGACTGTACCATGGGTGTGTAACAGAGTCCCGTCAAAGGTATCTTTAGAGGTACAAATATTCTCACATCTTTCATGAACCTTCTCCCTCTGCAAGAGAAAATATATTATTCTGGGGCTTAAAAACAAAAAAACGCACAAAACAAAACAAAACCCCAACAAATGGTTCTATTTGAAACAGAACATTCAAAACATTTTTGGTGAAACATAACTGTTACACCAAATAATTGTGACAAGTTCCCAACAGTACTTTTTTCACTCTTAAAAGCTCAGATGATGTCTGTCCAGGTTAAAGGTTTATACATAGTTTTGTGGTTTTTTTTTTTTTCCTGTAGCTTTACAGGTCTTTACATCTCAAGTGAAAAAGAAGACAAAAGTTACTTAAGAGATGTAATAACTTCTCCAGATCAAGTGTAATTACGCATCCCAACATTTATTTGCTACCTAATCCAGAAATCATGCTAACATATAATGAATGCTTTTTTCATTGCTAAATTAAACTGGATCAAAGTAGAAACTGCTTCCACATGTTACTAATTATTTCGTTGCTGGAACCATGTTGTTTCATCATGTGGAACATCAGATTTTATCTTCTAATTTTATCTACACAACCAGAGACAATAGTGCTAAAAAAACTGTATTTCTAAAGAACACCAACATTTGCTAGATCTCTCCTAGAAGTTACATCAGAGGTCAGTTACCTCTTCATTCATTTAGCAGTCACTTCATTACTAGCCAATTTTAACAGATGAGCTCTTAAATGTTCAGTGTGTGAACTAATGGCAATAATTCAGTCACAGACAATTCACTTTCATATACTTTACCTATGATTTACACAAGTAACACTTTCTGCAGTCAATTTTGTACCAGAAAAAAAAAAAAGAAAGTTACAAACCAAGGAAGCAGAAAACAGTGGGAGACTTCTACGTGTTCTTTCAGTTACAAAAAAGAAAAAAGAAAAAAAAAGAATACTACATACTTACTGACACCTGTATTTTAAGAGTTTGTAGAAGTCTCCTACTGGTCCTGGTGTCCTTAGATGTAGCTTAAACTTTCCTGTTACAAAAGAAATTATCAAGGTAATAGGCCTATTTATAGTTTTAAAACTTCACATATAAATGTTTAAATTCGTTTTTAAGAGTCTTTATCTTTGATCCTTGCAGCACATAGTCATGTTTTTTATATCTGATCCAATAGCCTGAAGATGCTGTTGCACTGTAGAACCCGATCACTAAACAACCTTACAGGAAAATTATTAATAATCAGAAAGAATAAATATGAACTGTAAACCCTGGTGCAGAGCTCAATATTCAGAAACACAAATAAATAAAAAATAAAGACACTGCCTAGAGAGAATTTAGACAGCATTCTCCACTGAGATTATAAAATAAGAAAAACCTAATGAAAAGTCAACAAGCACTGAAGAGCAAATTAATTCTCAGCTAACTGTATGATGGACTACAAGGAGTAACAATCTCTAACTAGAAAGATCTCAGATCTCTTCCTGGCCTCTAGTACGACGTGCATCCAATTTGGGGTTCTTACCGGAGTGATTTCCTGTTGGTATGATGCAAAATGTTCCTTGGTGATCTGTGGGAGGTAGAATGAAGGCGTGACTTCAGTGTCCACAAAGTCCACTCCCCATGTTTTTGTAAAGAAATCAGATTCCCTTTTTGCTAACCTAGGATCATTTAGTGCTGCTGGTAGATTGACTTTGGAATGATAAATAGTCCATCTGTGCTGATCCAGAACTAGAGATGGGCTGTCACATAAATTACTGGGATCACCTAAAGCACAAAAAACAAGACAGTTCAAAGTGAGAAACTGGAAGTTGTATTTTTTGCTAAATAAGCAAGCCATGTTTTCACAGTTACACAGTGTATCAGAAGTTTCTATGCAAGAGACATGGTATTCTCCTTCTGCAACCCTTTAAACTTGCATTTCTTCAACCAGATTAACCAATGCAAATCTTGAATAGCAGTGTCTTCACACTCATTAAAGATATTTAGCTGAAGAACACTAGCATGTAGAGAAAAAAATAGGTGTGTGGTTGGAGGATTCTAAGTCTGAACTCAATCAGAATGACCGCTGAAATTAATGAACATTGTATTTCATAATTCTTAAGATCCCACCCCACCTACCCCTTATTCCAGACTAAGCTTTAGTATACCACAACAGCTATTACTGAACAAAATCTGGTTTTATAATAGAACTAGAGATGTATGACAGTGCTAGAGATAGTTCTTGGTCTCTTGCTTCCAATGGCAAGAGGGTGTTTCACAGAAGTATTGCAGCAAGATTTCAAGCATGCTGGACAGGTCTGTTACAGACTCTGAGAATTCACCCACTTTTTCCCTGTAGTATTAAGTAAATATCATAGCTATGATATTGAAATCACACAATCCCATCTATAATGGGGGCATCTAAAAACAAGCTGCAAATAGGAAGTCTCTCCATTGCTCCAAAATGACACTGGGTGGTATAAAGCAGAATTACAGCATACTTTGAAATAAGACTATGGCTTAGTACACTACACCCAGTAAATGAGAATATTTGACTGAACAATTGTAAGCAGAATAGCAAATTTAACTGCATTTTCACTCTCTTTAACACCAACAATACCTGTGGGTTCTTTGGGACACACATCAGGCAATGACTGTGCAGGTCGAAAGCGTTTTGTGGCGTCCATTTCCTTTTTAAAGAAAGCATCACTGCTGCTTGACTGAGGCACTGGTGAAGAACTGTGGCTTGATGCCATTGCATAAAATCACCACTTGGTAAAAGCTAAATACGAAACAGTAAATATCAAGGCTTTAATACAGTTCTGGTGACACGTATCAAAACAATGACATTCCATCGGCTAGGTAGTATTTTTTTAAACAATGACACTTTAACTGACCTATTTCAACAGCAAGAGGGGAAAGTTTCTTCTAAATAAAGAAAGGCAGAATATAACTTCCTAGCATGTTTCCACCCACACCTCTAGGTTTAGGAGTGTAACTTGCACTTCCACACAGCACCAATAAAATTTTATTTAAAAAAAAAAAGTCTTTCAGGCACTTCTTCCTTTCTATTGCCCTAACTGTTGCTATCGTAAGTGCACACATTTACAGTAGAACTTCCTCACAGAATAATCAGGAATCTTAGGTAGACAAACGTAGAGCCTTTCGCCTCCTCTTCCCTCCTACCTACCTACCATCCTCAGTGACTGCAGGGAGCAGATCACCTCTTGCAGCTGCAAACACAAGCCATGCTCAGGAGGGTTTAACCACAGTGCATTCATTACATGCTGCAGTGAAAAGGTCACAGGTGCAGGTGAGATATCCTGTGCACTCGCTTTGTGGCAGTGCCTGAAGTTAGGGCCCCAGCAACAGGAGATGCACTGTTTTTTTTCCAAAGGAGGAGGTCTGCAATCTACATTCTGGACTCAGACAAGTCCAGAAACAGCTGTCCACAGGTGTATCATTAATCATTTATAGTAACTGAGATAATCAGATTTCAGACAAATCAGAGTCTGAAGAACACAAGCATACTAGGAAAGCACAAGCATATACTGTGGATAGAACAAATATCCCTCATCACTTGAATCAGGAAAATTGACAATTCAGCTTTTCATGGCTGCTTAGTAAAGTAAACTATACTTTATTTCAGCTTAAGAAGTATTTGCAGAGAGCAGACAATTAAAACACAGATCAAATAGCCCTGGAATAAGGGAAGTTCCACTAATTTTCAGGTGAATTTTAAGTTCCCAATTTGAAAATTAACACGGCATTAAAATTTTTAGACCAGAGCTTAACAACGTAACAAGTTCTTTCCATCTTTAGGCGAGGCTGCATTTCGATCAAAGTATTAGTTGAGTCAGTAGTAAACTGTGAAACTATTAAAGACTTGAGAGTTTATTAAAACATCCCCATTATGTACAGCTCAAGGAGTGCCTGTTCAAAGGGACCTATCTGAATCCTCGTCTTTAAGGAGAAATAAATGCATCTGTCACGATCTTAGCATTTAGCTACCAGCCCTTCAGGGACACCTAAATTACTTACTACCCTGTGAAGGAGTAAAAAAAGATGAAAGGCCTATTTTATCTTCAGTCACTGAAGCAGGCACCCAGAGATGAATATACGTCACCATGTCATCTTCTAACAGCATCTCATATATTACAGCAAATCTCATTTGGAAAAGAAAAAAAAAAAAGTTCAACTTTCTAAGCAAGGTTAGAAATGTCCTACAAAACAACTCTGAAGATGAGTTAAGATATGTAGAGTTATAATTGAACACCACAGTGAATGAGTCCATAATGACTCATGAACATGTATTCTGGCCAAAACTCTGTCCATTGGGTACCATTCCTGATGTTCACTTGTCTCTTGCCCTTCCTGTCCAGCATCACAAGACAGGCAGGATAACGTGCTTCCATTGTTATTTTTAGAAGTGTCTTTTAAAAGGAGTGGAAGTAGAGCAACAGAACCCTTTCAAAAATGATGCATAAGGACTGAAAAATCTGTCTCCTGGGTTTTTTTGGAGAGGATTCCCTTTCTTATAGTGCAAAATCTTACTAGTTGCGATACAGAATGAGTGCTCTAAATGGAAAACTAGAAATAGTCAAAAAGGAGAAACAGCCCTCCCAGCTGTCTGACAGACCTTCCTTAAATATCATAAAGCATCAGTCTCTCTTTCCTGATGCTTTGAGGTGTTTTGAAGTTTTGCTAGCTTATGATAATAACAGAATTTAATCATTTTAGCATTATTAAAAAACCCATTCAGTGCCAAGTTATAAACTCTCCTAAAGGCATACAGTAAATTTCTCTGCATTTGGAATTGCTTCAAAGTTCTGTATTTGCAGATTTTTTCCTGAAAAAGCCTCTGTAATAGGGCACATGGTCTGCATCATGCATTTGCACAGATGCATGTGCAAATATGACAATTTGTAGAAAGCACTGAAATTTTGTAGCCTTGCTAGCAAGTCTGTCATTGAGCCTCTTTCCTTTCCTTTCCCCCTAACAAGGTATTGCATTAAGATAGGGATTTTCTCAACTACATAATTCACAGTGGAGAAAATGACAACTGCACTTTACCAGTGTAAGATTTAAAATAAATTTAGAAGAGAACTTAACACAGAAGACTAGTTCAATGGGTTGGACCAGCCCCAGGCACAATTACAAGATGGGTTGAGAATAGCCCTGAATAGAAGGACTTGGGGGTGTCAACAGATGAGAAGCTCAAAATGAGCCAGCAGTGCATACATGCAGCTCAGAAGGTCAACCAAATCCTAGGATGCATCAAGAGGACCACGGCCAACAGACCAAGAGAGGCGATTCTCTCCCTCCACTCAGCACTTGTGAGACCCCACCTTGAATACTGTGTCCAGTTCTGGTGTTCCCACCATAAGAACGACATAGATCTGTTGGAACAAGTCCAGAGGGGGGCCACAAAGATGATCCAGGGGCTGAAGCATCTCTGTTACAAGGATAGGCTGAAGGAGCTGGGATTGTTCAGCCTGAAGAGAAGACTCCAGGGGCACCTTATAGCTGCCTCCAATACCTGAAGGGAACCTACAAGAAGGCTAGAGAGAGACTTGTCATAAAGAAGTGTCCAGCAACAGGACAAGTGGAAATGGATTTTAATTGAAGGAGAATAAGTTTACACTGGATCTTAGGAAGACATTCTTCAGTACAAGAGTGGTGAGACTCTGGAACACACTGCCCAGAGAAGTTGTGGATGCTCCCTCCCTGGAAGTGTTCAGGGTCAGGCTGGATGAGGCCTTGAGCAACCCTGTCTAGATGAGAGGCATCCCTGCCCATGGCAGGGAGGTTGCAGCAGATGATCTCTGAAGTCCCTTCCAACTCAAGCCATTTTATGATTCTTATGACTCAATACCTCAACTTTTCAGAAACAAACTATACCTACTCTTGCACAGGTATTTTTTATTACTTACTACCATAAAATAATGCACAGTGCCTTTGTACACTGACAAATCACTGAGCAAAAATATACAATAAAATATCAAAGCAAGCAGTAACCTTCATACTGTTGAGTGGATTTCAACAAGAAAGAAGGATTCACAGGCAGAGGCCTTCTTAAGTAACATGCAATATGATGCTGTACTAAATTATTCAGAGTTAACAGCTATTCTGGTAGCCTCCTAAGTCAGGACCTTATGGATAATTAACTTAAATGAGCAGACACATTTGCACAGGAATAATCCATCTGCACTGCCCAAAAGCAGATATTCCTCACAAACTGCAGCCCTTAAACTAGCCAAGGAAGTACAGCTTCAGAGACAGACAACTGCACAGAATTACCTGAATTAAATTCAAATTACAAAGCAGTATGTGACAAGTCTATACAAAGACAAAAATCCTACCCTACCTGAGCCTTTCTGTGTACGCTAACCTTGCAGACAACAGAAAAAAGAGCTTCATTCATTCACCAACAGCAGTTCCTCACGCTATTCTACTAAATACTTCAGACACAAGAATCCATGACAAGCCTTCTGAATCAGCATTTTTTAACTTGCAAAAATATATGAATTTGCTGATTTAAACACACAGAAAAAAAAAGAAACTCAGTGTTAAAATATAACAAAAGTGCTGCAGAGTATTTTAACTCATTCAAGTTTAAAAGCAGATGAAATGCAGGCAAATGTAGTTAAATGCAGAAGCTCTGCAGAATGAAATATGAAATGGTGAGTCCCCCGAGCTTCCTACTTAGAAGAGCATATGTGCAGCAATAAGAATATACACTTGTGTAACTTAATGACATCAATATTTAAATTACATACAATAAAAACTTGGATAGATTCTCTCTGTTCTCTCCAGTAATCACAATAATTTACTGACATTTTGTCTAGCAATGAGTACTGAATTAACACAATAAAAAAACCTTCAGGGGTTAGATACAAGAGTAATGATGGAAATACTTAGAGGATTATGGTTATATTTGCAACATGCCTTCAATATATATAAAATCTATTTTGTACACACTGTATTAATTTCCTTAGTTAAAAATATTACAAGGATTTACACTGTCACTTTAATGACTTAAGATGTTTGAAGCTAAGCATTAAAAAGAACTTCAAAAAAATCAACAATCACAACAATAAAATAGCTTTGATTATTTGAATTTATGGTATTCTTACAGTCTGAACACATTAAGTATTTCATATTCAGCAATCTTACAGCTTCCTCTTAAAAAAAAAATCCTTGTTCAATAACATCCTTAGCAACTCTGATATGACAGAACTATATGACATACAGCATGGAACAAAATGACTGTGATGACAAACATAAAAACCACAGGCTTGGATGCTGTACAGTCAGCAAAGCAGAAGTATCTGTGCAGATAGTAATGTATTAACCACACGAATTTTAAGAAGTAACTTCTGTGATGACTACTCTCTGACTCATGAGTTTCATACCTGAGGTTTCAACAGTTAGAGAAGCAACAACAACAAAGTGTATTATTCAGAAGTAATTGCACAGGATGGCTATAAACCTTGAGCACGTGCTTGTTTTTCTTAGTATTAAGACTTGCACAAAGTTCTTCAGAAACTGCCTTTCCATATTCTCAGCATTATTTGCACACTTTGTTTTGCAGATGAGAAGTCCTTGCTACCAAAACATCCAGTATCACCTCTATATAAACACGATGTAAGAGAGGGTGCAATCTAAACATTGACTATTCATGGATATTGATTTTGTAGTTCCTTGTTTTTGGACAGATCTCCACTAACATTATCAACCAATTTTCTACTTCCTAGTTAAGGTAACAGCTTTACATGAGTTAATAATTTTTACTGGGAATTTTCATGTGGGCAGTTTGGTTTGTAAAGCTGTAATTTGTATTGCCAATACAAAGTATAACTTATGAAGCCAGTACAATCCCTGAAAGGTGCCTGAAGGTGCCTCAATTTATGCTCTAAAGAAACTCCTATTTCTCCTTTCTCTGTTCTCTCCCTCCCAAATGAAAATAAATCTACAAACTACAAGTAATACCTTCAACTTATATTGGCAGTATTTTAAGTTAGATGGTACTGCAAGGTGACCCAGGAACATGGACCTTATTAACTCCCACCCTTCATACAATTCACAGAATCTGTTCTCCAACCTGGATTTTGGCTTCAAAAATAAGTGACATCTGAGATGAAGCACTAAGCTTCCACCTGCCCACACAACACTGAGCAAATTCTCCTTTAAGTATTCCCCACTGTCAGTGACAAGCCACACTTGGACACCAGTACTTCTCAGGATGTACACTGTGCATCCAAAAGTAAGGTGAGAAGTTTCTCTGTGAACAAGTACTGCAAGCTAAAGTCTCTCTTGCTTTTCATGGCCTTGTCTGGCAGCAACAGAAGGAAATAAAACCATTTTAAAGTACTGTTCTGGTTACCAAAGACCCTTTGGAATAGAAAACTATCTGAAGTCACTCACAAGTGCCTCTAAAGCAAAATATTTCACCATTTCTACAAGTGACAAATATTGGAGATACTTAGTAAGGAAAATGATAACTGAAACACAAAAGAGAAAAATGCACAAGCAGTTCCTTCCAGGACCTCAACAGCCAACAGTGCGCCTGTTACTAGTCTAATATATTTACTCTGTCCTCAAAAGTTTAGGTTTCCCACTCTATTGCTATGCAGTTCTTTTTGCTTACTCAACAGGATTTAACCCTCCAACAAGGAAACCCTGGTATGACCAAAGTAAACACCACCTTTGTAAGACAATGTGAACCAGCCTGAACTAACACAAGCTTTCAATTTCTTTCAACCAGCTAATTCCTCAGGCTGAAATTTCTATGCTTGTCCCTGTGCCTGAAGACAGACATCCCTCTTTGAGCGTGGGAGCCAGGAAGGTTAGCTTTCAGCAGGAACATTTAACCAGTTGCAGAAAATGAGGTTAAGGCTGCAGAAGCTGTTCAGCTAACCCAAGCTCCTGCTGAACACCTATTTCCACACTTGTCAGGGGGATGACACAGCTAAGAGTCAAGCGGAGAGCTGTGACTAGTCCCCACAGCAAGCCATCTACATTTGGTGCACACTACAACATCATTAGACCTCCTTACACAACTTGAAAAGGAGCACGAGTCAGCCCAGCCTTTCTGAAAGCCTGAACAAACATTTATTTATATTCAGACACACAGATATATTTTCATACGCTTCACACATCTTTTAATAGTATCCCACAACTCATTTTCCCACACTGAGAGTGAACATTCACCTCAAAGTTAGCACGAGTGATGACCATCCAGATTAGCCTTGCTGGGATGAAAGCAACAAGGCCATGTACAAGTTATGTGAACTTCTCACTGCCCCTGCTTAGTTAGCCACATGCACTGATATGATCCAGCATATTCTGCAGTTCCTTGGACAGTTTTGAGCTGAGTCTAACAGTGCTACTTCCTCAGCAAACTGCATAGATGAGGTATGTAGAAAAGCAGGAATATTTAAATAGCTGAAGGAGTAATCTCATCACCCTACCCTTAAATCATCTTTCATAATGCCATCTCAAAATTCTTTCTCAATCAGGGCAACAGGCAAGAAAAAAAAAAAGAAGTAAGCTGGCTACAAGGAAAGAACAGGACAGCTGCACCTCCACTGAAAAACACAGTGGGTAGACTACAAGGCCAGGGTAAAATAGCATCTGACTTTCACACTACTATATTTTGTACCAGCTTCTTTTGCCCTCCACAGCTGCAGTCACCTGAACAGTAGATTTAAAAAAACAAATCAACCAACCAAACCACAAACCTGCAGTTGAGCTTCACATCTTTGACACAGTAAGATCCTCTGAAACAAATTACCCCAAAGAGCACTGTCACTGAATAACATGTTGTTATTCAAATGCATGTATGCAAAAGTTATTCAGAATAGCACACTAAAATTTTGTCAGAAACAGGGAAGTTGTTTATCTCCCTACAAACTATCTTAAAAGTAGTATTTTACTGTCATTCAAGTATTCCAGAAACCTAATTTCCACATGCTGAACACTAATTTGAAATCAGAAAGGCAGCTTCTATGTTTTTTTTTTTTTTTTTTTTTTTTTTCCAGGCATCTGCATTACAGTGTGAATTACCCCCTTGGAAAATGGTGAAATATGAGCATCTCGTATAGATCCACAGATGTACATGCAGCTGAACAAGGACCAAGGAACCCTGGCAAGACATTCCAGCTAGAAGTCTTTCAAAGGCAGAGACTGCAGAGCAGTGACATTTTGAGGAAAGGCAGAAGAGCTGCACCAGCCAGAGCAAAAATTCTAACAGCAAGGTCCCAACTTAACAAAAGGAATTCAACATGAGCTTGGGGCAATTTGTGTCAACAGCAAGTTACCCTGGGCAGGATCTCTGCTTCCCATCTTCAGCAGGGTTAGGCTCAATTTATTAATCTAAAACTAATTTTCTAAAAATAGGATTTTTTACAAGAAACACGTCTCTCCAAAGCCTTGCCAAAGCCCTGGATAATTGCAAGTAGTTACAGAAGGCCTAAATAAAAATATTTAATAGTTTTGACATTATGCAAAAAGCTGAGATCAGGGATCATCCAAAGGCAGGCACAGCACACCTCATAGAGCAGTCTTGACATAGACTATCAGTCTGCTAGGAGGCAGTAAGTCACTCTGTAGGGCAAGTACTCAGCAAACAAGATCATCCAACCTTTACCTTGGTGAGCACCATTGTGTGCTACCCATGTCTGTTGACAGTGCCTGTATGTTAATGGCCACCCAGCTGAAGATCAAATGAAACAGATCACCTCTTTTTGCACTGCTTCTTTCTCATCCCTCAAATATCTTCCACTTACAAGAAAAATAAATACTTCTATAACTGAAAAAAACAAAAAAACCAAAAAACCAGTATGTTTACATTTAAAATGGGAAAAAAAAGAAGGTCTTGCACTGCTTCTTACAGCACCTGTGTAAAACTAATGGGAACTGTCTGCCTCAAAGCACCAGATATGGTGCTTCAATTTTAATAACCCACTTAAACATACACATCCAAAACTGCTCCTTTTTTTAAGAACCAGATAAATAGTTGAAATACCTGTCCTTTTTTCTGTCCAAGGATATGCGTTTCGGAACATCTGATCTCTAGATGGACCTGCCATTTTCTCAATATGAGGAAAATACACTAAGGACTCTTTACCTTTTAAGAAGAATACTCAGATCATCTTTTAAAACCTAGGTAAGGTAGGTGCAAGAAGTTAAAAATAGGGTGAAGACAAATCTTAGATGTGCTAGTAAGTATTTCTTTGGACTTAATCATATGAGGTTCCAGAAATGTACATGAAGAACATACATTCGTGATCACCCTCTCTCTCTTTGTGCTACATTCATAGAACAAAACAGGGAATAAACAAAATAAAATTGAAAAGAACAAAAAGAAAGAAACTAAACGAAACTCAGCCTCCCAACTGGAAGGATGATGTCTGTAGCCCTTCACTCTTCTTGAGAAACTGTCAACTCCTCATTTCTCCACAAGTCTGAAGAAAACAGAAGTGGCTTCCACATAGAGTTGCTGCCCCAAATGAAGAACTGATACCCACATGATTTCGTTTCCCAACTTCTTCCAACTCAAACTGCCAAAGTGTGAGCCTGAGGTCTGCTTTCTCCACTCTCTCTAGCGGCTCCTGACTTGCTCAACTTTTGAAATTTGTGTCCCCTTCTTGTCCCGTGACGTTTGTGCTCTCAAAGGGAAGGTGAAATTCCCCCACACATATGCACCAGACTCCTACTACAGAGAAAGTCAGTGATGAAGACACAGAGACACCCATTACAGATCTTTTTAGTGACAAATGGCATGGGAGAGGTAGAACTGCTTATCACCATGCCTTCAGACCTCACTAGTGAGGCTGCCACACAATGCACAGCAGCTTTTGCTCAGACAGCCATGAATCTTCCATCAATTCCTTTTTGGCATTGTTTTCCTATGCAACAGAAGCACCATCCTATGCCCAGAGGATTTAAAGGAAACTATATTTTCTGTCTATAATACAGTTTGGGAAAGAATCACACTCGCTTTCAGGCCAAAGTAGCAATTGCTGCAGCCACTACAACAGTTAACATACTGCAGTCAAGAGCATTTTTTCACAGGGTTGCAGAGCAGCTGAGATTTCACAGGGCCACAGCTGTACAGAATTCCACAGGACTTCTTCTCCCTCAGGACTCAAATAGATAGCATACAGATAGGGTCCAGCAAAGTCAATACACCACCCATGCTTTAGAACTGTCAAAAACATACAGGCAGATCTGCAGTAAAATAAATACTCTGATGAACTTTAAAATAGGCACTTTATGTGTTCCGAATCACTTGACAGTGATAAACATAAATCCTAAGTATGTAAGAAGATAAACGAAAAACAGACAAGGAAAGGATATTCAACAAAATTCTAAAGTCAGAACTGAGCCATTAAATAGAAGGAAAGTTATTTTTCTGTTGATAGTGTAAGAGGTCGATATTTCACAAGCACATATGGGTATTTCTCCCAACCTGACATACTGCATTTGAAAACTTACAATAAGTAAAGGTAAGAAAAGACATCTATAAAGCCAGGAAACATCACAATCCTAAAGAGTCTTTGGAACCAGCAAATCCTTTAGCACTCAGCATATCGCAGTTGCCTTTAACTCAGGTGTCATGTGCCAGTATTACAGAGAGAAACCCTAAAGCTTGCTCCAAACGTTACTTCCCGATGGCAGCACCGACTCCCTGTAAGAACCGTGCCCGACGAGCGGGGCATAGCCGGGTGCAGCCTCGGCCGTACCTCAGCGAGAACACGCCGGGAGTATCTCAGGGAGGCCGTCGTCATATCTCTCCCCGTCGCATTCTACGGAAAAAAAACCTCCCGGCCTCGGAGCACTGCGCGCCGGTGACCTGCAGGAGAAAGCCCACATGAGAGAGGGCCGCGACGGCAGCGCTCAGGGCGGCCCAGGGAAGGCCGCCGTACCGCGGGCACTTCCACACACTCGCTTCCCTGCCGGGGCCGGGAACCGAATTCAGACACCGCCCGCTTCCCACCGAAGGAGAGGGAGGAGGGGGGGCGAGGGGTTTACCAGGGAAATACAAAACGTAAATGTGCACGAAGCGGGGAGAACCGGGCGGCAGGCACCCTCCGCGCCTCGAAGTTGGCGCCCCTTCCTTCCCTCACGCCCTCCTCTCCCCACACAGCCCAAGGCCGCCCACCGTCCCTCGCCCCTCGGAGGGCCCGGCCGCAAAGACAAAGGGCACTCGGGAGAATTTAACTTTACCGGCCGCTCTTCGGGAAAACCCCCGGGCCGCAGACGGAGGTGGGCAGGCACCTGNTGGGCAGGGCAGGGCAAGGCTGAGCAGCGTAGGAAGCAGCCCCGTCGGCGGCGACGGTGGCGGCGGGAGGGGCCAAAGCACCGCCTCTCCCCGCTGCCCGGAGGAGGAGCCGCCGCCACGGCTGGCGGAAGGGGCTGCCTCTGCCCGACCGCGTTGGGGGTTGTGGTTCCGTTCCTTCGGGGGAGGGTGGGAGGCTGCGAGGCTGCAGGGGTGAGGTGACGGCGTACCGCCTTGGGGGTAGACGACGAGAAGTTCCGCCGGGCTCCACGGGCGAGGCGCCGCCATTTGGGTGGCCCCACAAGGGCCTCCTGGGTGAGGTGCCACCATTTGAGAAGCCCTTCAAGCACCACCATCCCAGGGTGCAAGGGGCCCCCTGAGCGACTTGCACCTGAGGCCCTGCTATTTGAGAAACCCCCAAAGTACCCTATGGCCAAGCCACTGCCATGTGAGAGTCCCCACGTCTGAGCTACTGCCATTTGAGAGGCCCCACAAGTGCCCCATGACCAAGGTGTTGCCACCTGAGAATCCCCACGGTACCGCTATCCCAGGCGTGAGACACCCCACAGCCAAGGCATCACCATTCTGCATTGCAGGACTCCCACAAATGTGCCCTGGCAAAGGGAGCACTGAGTCCTCATGGATTCACTCCACACTGACGAGAGGAAGAGGGAGAGGAGCCCACAGCAGTTGGGCTCTGTGACAGTGACTGCTCCTGTGTGGGTTTCAGCCACGGCTGCTGCCCTGCACAGTGATAAAGTTAGGTCAGGCTCAGAGACTTCAATTGGTCATTGTACTCATCAATGCCCTGCCTGGTAACGTCTTTGTTAGACTGAAATTCTAGGCTGTAAATCTTCATCAGGCCACAGATAATGCTGAAATATGCTAGGTCCCAATTAAGCCTCATGCCTGATTGTTCTTTAAAAACACTTAAATTCTTGACCATAGTCCCGCAGCAGTCAACAGAAGATATCAAAACACAGAGAGCTCTGTTTAATTAATAGCAGTAATTCCATTTGTGTTATTGAGCAGAGGCACATGAGGCACAGTTGTGGAAATCTGTGGGCTGACACCCTGACTTGCAGCTTGCTAAACTTTTCTGTGTCTGTCCCTGTGCTGACACCACACAGACTGGTGCCAGCCCAGCTGGGGTGAAGTTTTTTTGCTCCTTAGTAGTTGATTCTGGCAGACATTTATTGGGTACAATTTGTTTTGCAGACTCTGGACCAAAAAATCCCAAAGCCTGTCACTAGAATCAGGTGTCTGCGAGTCACAGGGACTCTTCTAAGGCTTCCTTGAGAGATGTGTCTGACTTGACCTGTGTTCACCCTCTGTTTTGGAATGCTCCTTTTTAAGGTAGCATGATCCTGTCTTCAGCTTTTCTCATCTCACTGGTGTTCTAACAGCAACAGAAAGCTGCTGAGACCCGTAATGACTTTGTGCTGCCAGACACTGGTGCAGCAGGCTGGGCTTTTAGCAAGAGAAAGAGTAAGTTGGAGAGGTGAGGTGAGGAGAAGAATACATACACACAAAAGACAAATAATTAGCAGGAAGAAAAGACAAGAGAACTGTGGAGACGCTGTTCCCCATACAACCCTGCATTAAGTATATTATTTGCTCTGTTCCAGATGCTGGCTGCCTTGGGGAGGCTGCACATTGTGGTAGCAGTATCCTATTTCATTCCTCCCACAGGTTTGCAACTGGTTTGTATCAAGCCAAAGATACGCACGAGCACTGCTACCACAGGCTGTGAAAGTCTAACCCCAAAGAATAACCAGATTTGGGACATTTGAAGCACAGACCCAGGAGCAAGCAAGTTGTTGTGCATCCCACAGTGGAAGCTGTGGTATCAGGTGTGTGGGTGTTGTGCTCACAGGGCAAACTGCACCTCAGTGTCACTTCAGGGCTGTGTTTTGATAGTGCTTTGTCTCCAGCAACAAGACTGACACAGGTAGTCAGAGCTGAGTATTGTTGCTGGTATCACACACTTAGGCTGTCACTTCCAGCTGGACTGCCCTGCTGCCTCACATGAGAGTGGGCTTGAGCAGTAGGCTGAGTCCCAGCTTTTGGACCCAGAAAAGGAACCTCCTGGGTCACAACTATGTGTGGGACTGGCTGTCCCACTCAGCTCCCTTCCTGAGGGGATGTGGAGCTCAAATCAGCTGTTATCTCTGGAGATGTTAGGACACTGCAGAAAGGAACACCTGAGAAAAGTGGGTGGGATAAATTAGCATTTATCCTTAGAAGAAATTTGTGGCTGCAGTTTTCCTGCTTTCACTGCTTAATTTCACTTTCTCAGGCCACTACTCATCTGAATGCATGCATGGGTCCCCAGGTTTAAAATTGTGAAATACTTAATAATGCCATGGAGAAAAAATAAGGATCTCAAGATACCTATTTTGCAATTGCTTCTCTCTCACTCTCCTATCTGCATGGCCCTGGTTGGCCTGATGGTACAAAGCCAAACAAACTCATCCACACTCCCCATGGAAGTGTGCGGATGTGATGGAGATCAGTCCAGGAGTCTTCTCTGAGATAGTCACAGCACATGTGGCAGCCCTAAATTGTGCCACTTCACAATTTACTGAGGGCATAGGGGGGGCACCTTTGACTCCATGTCATTTGAGGTTTGAGTACAGCTGTATTCCAATAAGCAAAATGTTCTAGCCCTGTTTGGAACTGGTCATTTCACACCCAGGTGGGGTTTTGGGTGTTTTTGTTGTTGTTGCTGTTGTTGATTCGTGTTAACAACCTAACACCACAACAACTCTAGGTTACCCTCCTCTGGCAGGGGGGCTGGAGTAAATGATCTCCAGAGGTGCCATCCAACCCCTAGCATTCTGTGATTCTCTGACTGTAGAGTGAAACCTTGATGTTGTGGATCCCATGCGTTTTGCATCGGAATATTCCTGGTAGATTTTGCAATGTCTTTGTGGCTCACAACTCACACAGCACAAAAGTTTTCATTGCAAAGCTTACTGAAAGCAGAGCTTAACGTGCTCTTCTTGTGGACTGAAGTGCTGGCTACTCAGCCTGGCCCCTGATTGCCACTCATATGTACATGACAGCCTGGAAGATGCTGATGTAAGCTGAAATATCACTGTTGGCTGCTTTGTGTGTACGGGTGCAGTGAAATCTGATCTCTTGTCTTACTCTGCAAGAGGTAACTGATTTAAGATTTTAAGAGTTTAATAAGCAAAAAATATGGCACTACCAGAAAGAAATGCTAGTTCAATATTACTAATACTTCATAAATGTTGGCTTCAGGGTTTGACAATACAACCACCACTGATGCACCATCCTTACATCCATTATACCTCTCCTAGATATACTTTAGGAAACAGACATATACCTTCTCAAGCTTCAAAATACCATCCCTGGCTTTCTGAGGTGCTGGAATTCATATCATCTCAGCATAGTTCAAACAGGCTTTATTGGAAGCTGCAACAGCAAAAGCAGTAAATAACTCATGTTAAATATTAAATGCTTGTTAGGAAGCCAATGAGAATTTCCTTCCAGCAACCTGTAAATGTCAGTGACAATTTTTTCACAGCATCTGTTCCACTACTTGGCAGAAATCTCTTTGTCCCTAACAGCCTCAGCTGCGTATAGACTGCCAACACATTTGACATAGTCCTCATGGGGAAAATGTGCTGTTTGTTTGGGTTTTTTTTGTTGGGGATCACATTGGTTGGAATCTACCTGTCTTTTAACCCCCCAAAATATGACACAGTTGCAGTGAAGCAAGAGGTTTTGAGCATAGCATAATACTGATTGCTGTACATAGATCCAGATTGAAGAAAGACTGAACTTGCAGAATTTACTGAAGTGGATGAAGTCAATGAAATCTGAGAGGCTGTGGGAGGGTTAGAGGCTCTGTTAGCTCTGTTGTGGTTCTGCTTTGTATTTACTTACTGTTGCCTCAGACAGAGCTCCTCAGTGGGTTGAGGATGGCATTCCAGCCTCGCTGCCTCCTCATTGCTCTGAGCTGGCTGGAGTTGCCTCTATGCTCCTGCGAACATTCAAGAGAGATGGAAAGGTTGGGTTTGCCCAAATCACGTTCATTGTTTGCTTTCAGTAGTCTGACTTTCTGGAAAGGGACAGGCGAGTATCCACATAACTATTTTCCACTGGCAAAGAGACAGATGGGAGTGGATGGGAAGGGAGGGAAAAGGCAGAAAGAAAGGGAATCCTCGGCAGAGGAGCAGCTCTGGGTGATTATGAACTACAGTCACTGTTATGAAGGGAAAGCCCTTCCCACAGCTTCAAGGGTCAACCAAGTTTCCCCTCTCCACCCCTATGGGTCATCCCAAGACTGAAACTGAATGCTGCAGCATGGATACCATTTTCAGTGCCTTCTTTGGATGAGTCATGGGCTGAGATACTGGCAGCTGCAGTTTGTCTTGTCCTGGTCTGCAAACTGACCTGGAGCCAGGTCTAGTTGTGCAGGACTGACCTCAATACTCAGCTGGTGAGTTTCTGATCTCCAATCTGGAAGCATCTTCATCCATGTCAGGGAGACATCCTGCTAGGTTAATCTCTGTCAGTCACTCAGAGCAGCTTTAAAAAATATTCTGCATGAATCACTTAGCGTGAAATGACCTTTATGTAGAGCTGGACTTACCCTTCAGTTGACATTTGCCCAAGAAGTACTGATCTGGCTGAAAACCTCAGGTCTCTGTTTCTCTTTCCCCAAAGAGGTACTTTCAAATTCACAATGGTTAATTGTGCCAGAGACACAGGGGAAACCAAAACCTCAAAGCGACCTCTTAGCCATGCACCCTCCCATGACCTTTCATATATTTCAATTGCAGTGAAGAGAGTCTTGTTATCTGCTCACACAAGAAAAGTAACAAATTGTTTGATTTTCTGCCTTAATTGTTTGATTTTCTACCTTATGCTTCATTGACTTTATCTCCAAATTAAATGTTGTTACTTTTCTGCTGCATTTTCTATTAACAGCAAACCCCTCTGTTCCTCTTGGGAAGTATAAAATAATGCAGTGTAAGATTTGTGGAACAGAAGGAAAGGGTGACAGATGTGCAGTTACCTCCTGCTGCTTGCTTTTCTGTCATCTTTTGGCTAAACACCACAGTGACACTAAAGATGCCAGTCCAGCCCAAGTTATCTCCTCCTCCCGGACTGTTGGATACTCAGTGGGAGGTTTCTAGTGACTTTGAGAAGAAAGGCTGCTTTAAACCATAACAAACTTCCCCGGGGCACACAGCATGGCTGATCTCGTGAACTCTCATACTTGTAGTCTGAACATCCTGACAGCTGTCTGCAGATGAAAACGGGCATTTCTTTACCAGCAGAGTTGGGTGAGGAAATTGTGAGTCGGTCAACCGTATTTCCCTTGATGTGTTGTCCATCTACCTCCTTGAGAACAACTTATGTCTGTAAAGTAATGCTTTTACAGCAGTTCTTCTGACTGCAGGATTTCAGTTATCTTTGCTACCTACTGATTGCCAAGGGCCACGTTGGCTTTGGTGGTGACTCAGTGCTGCCAGTGTGTTAGTGTCCCGGTGACATGAAAAAACAAACATCCTTATTCCTGGGCATGTGGCACATAGTCCTGCGAGAGTCTCCTAGGTAAACAAGTTTTATCTCCAGTATTCTTAGCCAGGAAAATTCTTCCACCACCGCTTTTTCAGATATGTGATTTAAACTGGCATTCACAAAACCCAACAGAAATATGACAGAATTTTTTCCTACACTTACTCCAGTTCAGGAGCCTTCTGCCAAGTCTTCCTGGGAAAGAAACAGTGTGTTTTGTGATGTAAAAAATAAACAGTAAAAAGAACAAAGTAGCTCAATGTTTTCCCAGATATGAGAGAGTGCAAGAGACAATAATAGGTAAGGACATGCGTATTACTGTTCAGTGGCATTAACTGGTAGCCAACTATTGTAAAAGATGGGATCCAGTAGTGTTTTAGAAGGTCCTTGCTTTCAGGGTCCTGGTACTGCTAGCTTTCAGAAACTTTGATAGAAAACCATTGCTCAGCTTGTACTACAAGTGAAAAAATGAACAAGGTTTTGGGATCCATAAGGAATAGGAGGGAAAATAATGATTAACTTTAGAGAGGCAGGTGCCCCAGAACCCTAAGTGTAGTTGGCAATTCTCTCTCTCTCCAAAAAAGCAGCTTTAAGCAATGATAGGAACAACCAAACATCAAGGAAACACTCTCCTTGGAGGAACAAAAGATATAAAAGAAATACGTGAAATAATGAAGACTGCAGAAAAAGCATATAGAGTTTCTGCCCTTCTTGTCTTCAGTGATGTGAAGGGATATTAAGACTGAATTTTTCATGCCAAAAGTGGGGACATTTCCATGCCTCATGTAAGTGGAGCATGGTGATCAATGCCACAATAAACCTTTCACATTAAGAGCTTAGGAAGATGAAGAATGGGGTGGCAGTTTTATAGGGCAACATTAGTGGCTTTCAAAAAAACCACCTTTGACAATCTTGAAGGTTATTTTTATGTCAACAAAATACTAACTATTAGAGCTCAGGATCAGACCCATGTAGAAAAGACAGTCGACTGGCTCACCTCAGTGCTCACGGCCACCACCTGACATGCTGTATCCTTTTGCTAGAGGCAAGATACAGGGCAGGATGAGTGCCCGGTGTGACCCTAGGGGACAATACCCACATTTTCCTTTAGAGATGAGAACGAGCTGGGCCACTGCTGCATGTTAAAGCACACAAAGTGTGAGAAGGGGCCTGTAGGATGGAAAAGTATTTGGATCAGGGAAGGCAGAGGAGATGAATGGCTCTGTCTTGGACAGTTTCTTAATAGACTCCATCAAGACACTGTCAAAAAATAAGGCCAGCCCACAAAACCAGGATGCCAAAATATCTTCCATTGCTCCTAAATGGTAAAGCGTGTCTGCAATGGTAGCAGAGCTCCTCCTGCCTCTAAGTCATTCTTCAGCACACTCTGCAGATATATCTGCATTTAACCCAGTTTCTTCTTGGTACTGTCAGACTCCAGTCAAGAGACTGTGTAAAATTAAAAGCTCTTGCTTCTGTGTCTGAAGTGAGCACATTTTATCAGATAGCAGCTTATTCTGATGAAGTGGAGTACATTAATACCTGAGTCATCAGGGGCTCTGGCTTTTTTTATGTCAGCTTTCTAGGCTAGCTTTGTTATGTGCAGCACTCCCTTTGAATTCAGCCACTGCCACCCCGACATTACAAAAGGAGGGATTCTGGTGGGATGCTTTCAGGGAAGTGTAATGGGAAACAGTCTGGTCTGAGCAGCAACTCCAATATCATCAACCATTGACTCAAACAGGGTTTTGCTTTTAAATTAAATGGTGACATGGGAAGTTACTGAATATCAAAACAAGAGATTCTCCTGTTTGGAAACAAGGAATCACAGCGTGAAGACCAGACTGCCTGGTGTGTATGAAATTCACCTATAGCATTTACATCATCCACAGGGATTAAGGTGCCTTATGAAGCCCTCTAGCTTTGCTGGGTGTAAGTAAGACTTGTCCTTTTGTTGACTGTAGACTCTCTAATTCTGCTGCTCTTTGAGATACTTCTGAAGAAGTTCCTGCTCTCTCATTTCTTTTTTCTGCCTGCATCTTACCCTGACTGTTTTCACCAGTCTGACCCATGCCTTTGTACTGCTGACAAATAATTACCTCTCTTTTATTGGCATCTCTCTCTCTGCCTGCTCCCACTGTTCAGGCTCGGGTACCCACCAACTTGATCTGACCATCTCTTCAGAATTGTTTGATGTTTGACTTCCTGACCACTGTAACAAAACACAGCCAAAAATCCAGACCTCTGTTTCCAACCATCCTGGTATCCCAGGAACCATCCTGATATCCCAGTAACAGTGAAACCTCTTGATGTTACTGGATTTAAATGCACTAGGTACCATCTGGCAGAAGGATAGATATGAGCCTACAAGGAGGCAGAAAACACACAGCCCCAAAGTTTTAAAAGCTACATCTCCTAAGTGCATACCTTTTATCTGACCATGCATGAGAGGAGGTGTTTGACTTTCAAAGGACACCAGGAGCATGAGTCCACCAGACTTGCCACTTCACACCTATGCAGTACATTTCTTTTTACAAAACAAGCAGGGTGTCAGGAGCTCCTCTCCTTTGTTCCCAACTTCTTCCATGCTAACTCTGTTTGGAACAATTAATTCTTTCTGGCCTCTCAGTCTATCTTACTCGGGCAAACTAAAAGATCTTGTTTCTGAGATTGCTTGTGAATCAAAGCATGCAGTTTCAAAACAAAGGATGATGTGGATTGAGAAAAAAATTACAGAAAAATCAGACAAAGTTGATGATGTCTGAAGAAGGTACGAAGCAAACAGGGCTGGGATTTTAGGGACTTGCAGAGATACTAATTCAATTCTAGTATTATCACAGGGAATTGGTGATAAAGATTTAAAGATCAGAGATACAAGCCCTGAGCTTTAGGTATTTTAAACTTTGCTCTGTTAGAGGTTGCAAGATACAACAGTAAAGGGTACAGCCACAGGAATCTGAACCAAATAATGCAAAAGTGGACAAACTACCTTATTGCTGTATTTGGTATTACACACATACCACTGTGAGGAGAATCACACGCTTTTGTGAATTTTAAAATTCTGCAGATGAGAGGCTGTAAAAGTACCATGAGCACCTATATTAAATTGAGGAAGCAGAACACCATCCCCTCCCAGCAGGCTCCCCCAGCCTGAGCAGTGCTACAGGCATTGCTGCCTCAGTCCCTGTCTTTGTCTCTGCCCACTTCTGACCTCGACTGGAAATATCAGGGATTAGTACAGATGAAGGGCACAGGGATGGTTCTTTGCCTGTAAGGGCCTGATTTGTAGGGATGGGTAGTAGCTGTTAATAGGGAAGTGATCCGTGTGGGAAGCATCAGCATGCCTCTAGGCAAATAGTTTATCTTCGCTGCCCTTACCTTGCTTCTATTCTAAGCTCATCACAGCTTCAGCATGACTATTATTGTTTGATTTAGGTCAGATTTATTTCCAGCAACCGCTTTGTACTACAGCAGATGGCAGCCTTTCCCCAGATTTCCAGAACTGAAGCTACCTGGAATTCAGACAATGCATGTCTTTTCTTGTCTCCTGGTGTCTGCATGCCAGAACTGAACAACTGGACTGAAGAAACTACTGAAACAAGATCAAAATCACCTCCTTGTGTTTGCAGGGCTTGGCACCAAACCAGAGGTCTGATCAGCTGTTGCACCACCACTTTATGCGTCTAGAACATTTTTCCCTTCCAAATTATATCAGAGTTCAAGATAAAAGGAATTAAAAATCCACCCCAATTCATTTTTCACCCTGACAACAACACATAACAGAAAATACATCATACTTTGTGGGTAGTGAGTCAAAATCAAAGGGGTATTTTTCTGTGCTTGATTTAACAAGATGTCCGTGTCATATTAAAAAGCATCTCTGCTAAAAGACCTACAGCAGCTGGCTGAATAAACTGTGGTGTGGGCGAGGCCTCAAATTACTTCATCTGCTGGTGACTGTTCAAAAGAGCCTCAGATATGCTCAGTGGATTCACCCAGCCCTGAAAAGCAAGGAAAAAAGTGGTTAGCACACTTCTGCCCTGCCTCTTTTTATTCCCTCCGCTGGGAGCCAGAAGAGGAATGCTTATTGGGACAGGTTTTAAGATGACCACAGGCACACCAAGCTCTTTCTAATACTCTCTGTATCCTGTGAAAGCATTTCTTATGACCATATGGCAACTCCCTTGTCTGTGCTATGTTTTTATGCCTACCTGGCTGGTATTAATCAGTCCCAGTGGTCTGTTTCATAAGCACAAGGGAGGTACAAAGATTTCTTCTTCTGGGAGGTTGCTCCTGATGCAAACACAAAAGAACACCAGTTTACTTCTATGAAGGCTCTGCCTTCAACTTCTACTTTTTATCCTGCTTCTGTTCTCACAAAATATGTTAATGGCATCCAGATGCTTATTAGCACAGTTCATACTAACAACCAGAGACAGGAAATACAGGCCAGATGAGGAAAAAGAACCACTTAAACAATAGTGAAGAGACAGGAGAGGAATGCAGAATCAGCAAGGCTGAGTAAAATTTACTCTGGAGCCTTCAAGAAACTAACCAAACAGTTGTCAGTGAATAACTTCATAAACTCGGGGGGACAGGATGGGTCCCACAGGACCAGGGAACCTATTACTGATATCTAGGGGGACATCCAAATATAGCATTAATTAATCTTAAGGACCCACGTGATCCTAAAGCAACTGTTACAGGCTCACAAAAACAGTTCCATTTCTCTCTTTGATAAGGCAGCTGGCCTGGCAGCTAGGAAAAGGAAGTCACAGATGCGTTGTATCTTCACTTGAGTAACACTGGCTCATGTGGTCACCAGAGGAAGTGGTCTAGACAGGTGACCAGCCTAGAGATTTGTCTATGCTCAAGTTGTAACTTTCACCACATCCCTTGGTGTCCCCCTGACAGCCACTGCCATGGGACCTTTGGCTCCCAGAATCTGGCCAAAAAGGTGGAGGCTGTACTTCTGTGCACATAGAGTGAGGGATGGGAGACATGAGGTGAAAGAGTTAAATTCACACAGGAAATAATGAAGTGACCCCCATTCCCCTACTTTATACTCAGGGTTTTGGCATTCATGATCATCTTTTCCTTATAAAGATGATATTTTCAGAAATAATTCCTTATATTTCCTTTTCCTACCTACCCCCAGTTCAGATTTTATTGAAAGGAGCACTTAAAATACTCTTCCACCAAGCAATCTACCCAGCCCACAGAGACTGTTGCAGACTGCTACTCACATCTGTCCCTCAAAGGGGCCTTTTCATCCCTTTGAAAGCTGCCCTCTTCTTTCCCAGCTCTGGAGAGAAATCTATCTAACTAGAAAACTCGAGGCCATTACACTGCAGTTCTCCCATCTTCCTGCCTGCATTCATTATTAATAGCTCATCATTAAATTTTAATAAATTGAATATCAGAGGCTTAAGGCTTGTTAGGCACCTTCCCCGCCCATTTATTGGACAAGTTCACTCAGTGTCATGCAGGGGAAGCTATTGATCAATAACAGACATACCTTCTGCAGAAAGTTGTAACATTTTTATATCCAGACTCCACACAAGTGCTTGGAATTAAAAAAAAAATATTTTGCCTTGGGATGCTTTTTCTCTTTAAGAAAATAAAGCAAAAACCCCCCAAACGGTAGGTCTTTGGTCTCAAGCTGCTCTTCAGTTTATATTTTTAGCATAAGAGTTGAGGAGTTCTGGCTTGGTTCATTAACGAGTTGATTTCACTGGGAAGAAGGGAACAACAAGGCTGCCTAAGACTGTGTAGGACAGATCCTAATGCCATAAGTGGTGATTTAGGGGTGCTCCAGAAGAAGTACAGATGCCTGTGGCAGGGATGGAGCAATTCTGCTGGTACTACACAGAATACCCTGAATGCAATGCTGGGTTTTTGAGTACCAAGAGCAAAGGTGGACTATATATCCCCACTCTGGGGGTTGCCACAGCTGCTCTTATCTTCCCCTGCAGTATCCTGGGGAAGCCAGCCTCTGACATCCCACCTTTATACTTCTGTATGGTAACCTCCTAAATTGCAGTCTGAAAGATTTTTTGAGGCCAGCAGAGCCTAAGCCTCTTGTTTGATACTATTCAACAGAATTTTCACTGCAGAAACATAAACTCAGCTTGGTTTCATTAACCATTAGCCTATAAAGATAAAAATACAACAAAACACATGGTCTATAAATATATTTATGCTGTTGTGAGCTAATCCCAGGCCTCCCCAGTATGAAATCCACTGTACATATCCTGTGCATCTGGCATTATTGCTTGAGGACAGAGGGGCCATGGTGCTTTTTAGCTTTAGGGGTGGCATGGTCTCTTGTCAAGCCCCTCTTGCAAAGGGAGGGAAGCCTGCCCCAGCACCAGGCTTCTGTCTGTGATGGCTTTCCCTGGCAGGCCCCTGCCAGGAGCTGCTGAGGAGTGTGACACAAGCACTGATTCATTGCCACCTGAAGGCTTTTTCAAGCACCTTCTGTTTCTCCTGCTCAAGAACAGGCAGAGTGAGATTTCCAAGTGATAAAGGGTGATGCTGGCAGAAAGGCTGAGTAACACTGAAAACACCCAGAGCGATGGCGAAGCCGAGGCTCACCCTGCCTCTCAGGAAAGCTGCTCCAAATCCACTTTGACACAAATAAGTGAAGAAGCATCAAACGTCTGTGTTCCGTGCTGTTATGTGGCCTTTAAAAGACCTTTTGATTGATTTATGTCCCTCTTAGGAGTGAATCAAGATAATTAAATGAACAGAGGCCCTGTCAGCTTCGCTCTGCGGAGTCTGGGACTGCCTTATGCAGCCGGGATCCATGACCACAGGCTTCAGGGAAGGGGCAGCAGATGGGAGAGGTCCTCACATCTCTGCAACCCATCCTGGGCAACATTTGTCCTCCAGCAATGGTGGAGGGTGACACCACAGATTGATCTTGTGGTGGTACCCATGGACCTGTCCCCATTACACGGGGCAACACTCCATGGAAGGGCAAGCAGGGCAAGTTAGACCATGACCTCTCATCCCCTATCAAGTCCTGGTTTAAGTGACTGTCCAAGCAAAACAAAAGTAGGCAGTGCCTGCATCTCACTCCTATGGAGATTTTTGAAAAATATCAGCCACCACACCAACTGCAAGCACAGGCCAGGGAGAAAAAAAGAGGCAAATTGAAAAGCCAGGTTCCCTCTGTGTTCCTCAGGGCTAACAGAACAGATGATGGCATCGCTGGAAGCTGCATTTGCTTTTAATTGTCCTTGTTCCACTGAATAACTAATTTTCTCCTCCTCCCACACAACAGGAAAAAAAAAAAAAAAAAAAAAAAAAAAAAAACTACAGCGCATGACAGCAAGCTGCAGTTTTTAGCTTTGCATCCAGGCAAGTTTAGAATATCTTGCATGCATTTGTTTTGTTTAAAATCTTCTGGGATCAGCTAAAAATAATATTTTGGAGAGAAGAGGATATGGAAGCACTAAAGGCTTCATATTCATTCAGCTCTTGAATTGCAGCCAGCTGAAGGGAATAGCACGGTTAGATCCCATTTGTAGGGCAGTCATACTTGAAAGTTATTTGGAGTGCTGAGACATGAGAGGTGCTGTGAGATCTGAGCATCACCCAGGGAAAGAAGTGGATCTCCTCAGTCCAGAGATTAAAGGCTTATCTTTCATGTCGCTGCTCTCCAGGAGCCCAGGAAAGCCATTGCTCTCCCCTCCAGCATTTTCCAGGACAGACTCAAGGGAAACCCTAGTGTGAAAAAAACCCTCTAAAACACATTCTGCAGGGCCTGAGTCCAGCCAGTATGTTTCAGTGCAGTAAAAAAAAAATCACCTGTTTCAATAGAAACACTTGAAAAATTGTAACCATGGCAAACACAACAGAGAAACTGTCAGATAAAACAAATGAAGAGGAAAGCAAATCTGATTTTTTTTTTTTAAGATGTGGAGGGGAAAGTTTTTAATGAAACATTTCCATTAGGAAAAGGAACTGATGCTGACTGTCAATCAATACACCAAAGTCCTTTTCTGCCGGGCAGCTTTCCAGACACTCTTCTCCAAGCCTGTAGTGTTACCTGGGGTTGTTGTGACCAAAACGCAAGACCTGACACTTGGCCTTATTGAATTTCATACAAATGGCCTGAACCCAGTGATCCAGTCTGTCCAGGTCCCTCTGTAAAGCCCTTCTACCATCCAGCAGATCAACACTGCCTCCCAACTTGGTGTCATCTGTGAACTTACTAAGGGTGCATTCAATCCCCTTATCAAGATCATTAATGTTAATGTGGCCCCAGCACTGAGCCCTAGGGAACACCACTCATGTCTGGCTGCCAACTGGTAACTCCACTGGCCACAAATTTTTGGGCTCAGCCATTCAGCCAGTGTTTAACCCAGCAGAGTATATGCCCATCCAAGCCATGGGCAGCCAGCTTTTCCATGAGGATGTTATGGGGGAGAGTGTCAAAGGCTTTAGTGAAGTCCAGGTAGAACACATCAACAGCATTTCCCTCATCCACGAGGCAGGTCACCTTGTCATAGAACAAGATCAGGTTTGTCAAGCAGGATCTGCCTTAAATGAACCCATGCTGACTGGGCCTGATTGTCTGTTTGACTGTTCTATGATGGCTCTTGAGATTATCCATTCCACGACCTTCCCTGGCACCAAGGTGAGACTGACAGGTCTGTAGATACTGGGATCTTCTTTCCAGCCTTTCTTGAAGATGGGTGTCACATTTGCCACTCTCCAGTCCAATGGGACATCCCCAGTTAGCCAGGACTTCTGAAAGATGATGGATAGAGTCTTGTCAATCACATCTGCCAACTCTCTTAACACTCTAGGGTGTAAACCCTCTGGCCCCCTTGACTTGTAGTGTCTAGCTTATGAAGCAGGTCCATATCCATTTCCTCATGGATTACACAGGGCCTAATCTGTTCCTCATCTCTGTCTTCTATCTTAAGGGACTGTGATCCCAGTGAACAACCAGTCCTACTATTAAAGACTGAGGCAAAGAAAGCATTAAGCACCTCAGCCTTTTCTTGATCCTTGCTCACTGTGTTTCCCTCTACATCTAATAAAGGATGGAGACTCTCCCTAGCCCTCTTCTTGTTGTTGATATATTTATAGAAACTTTTATTGTTATTTCGCACAAGTTTATTAGAGGGCCCATTAGAGGGCCTTGGCCTTCTAATTTTCTTCTGGACAGCTTCACTGCATCTTTGTAATCCTCACAAGTTGCCTGTCATCTCTTCCATGGACCATAAACTTTCTTTTTGTTTCTGAGTTACAGACAAAGCTCTCTGTTCAGCCAGGCTGGTCTCCTTCCTTGTTGGCTTGTCTTCCATGACTTGAGGATGGCCATATCTCTAAAATTACCTCTTTAAAGGATGCCCAGCCTTCCTGGGCTCCTACGCCCTCCAGAACTGCCTCCTCCTAAGGGACTGTCTCAACAATGGTCCAGAAGAGATCCAAGTCTGCTCTCCTGAAGACCAAGGTGGCAGTTCAGGAGATGCCTCTCCTTGCTTCACTAAAAATTGAAAACTTTTATCATTTCATGGTCACTTTAACCAAGACAGCCTCCAACCATTACATCCCCCACAAGACCTTCTCTATTAACAAACAGCAGGTCCAGGAGTGCACTTCCCCTTGTTGGCTCTCTCACCATCAGTAATCTCCTACACATTCTGGGCACCTTTGGGACTGTTCCTCCTCTGCTGTATTGTATTTCCAGCACATACCTGTGAAGTTGAAGTTCCCCATGAGAACAAGACGCATAGACCATGAGACCTTACCCAACTGTCTATAAAGTACCTTATCCACCCCTTCATCCTGCTTGGGTTATCTGTAGCAGACTCCCACAATGATGTCCATCTTATTGATCTTTCCCTTGATTCTAACTCATAAGCTCCCAACCTTGCTGTCACCATCGTTAATAACAATACTGCAGGCACTGCTATATTATAAAGCACTTGCCTCTGCCAGCAGGCAAGTGCTTCCCTAGCTGATCCATAAAGTCATTCCTGCCCACGCAGAGGATGTGAGATGTCTCAGCCCCCTGCATGGTGGTGCTGGGCCTTTGGCAGGCATGGCAGAACAATTACTTGCTGGTGCCTTTGCTGCTGCCACAAATGCATCCTCACCAGCAGAGCCAGGCAAACACTACAGGCCAGGAAATAGGGTGATGCTGGTGCTGGTTCCCATTTGCTGCTGTCCAGCTCTGCAAGAGGAGCAGTTGGATAAGGGCAGAGAGGTGGGAGCACAAGCAGCAGAAGCAGGAGTGGCAGGGAGTGGGCAGACACCTCCTGACTGCCAGAGCTGGAACTTCACCTCCAGTTGCTCATCTTCCCCCAAGCTCAGCCTCAGGGGACAGCCCCAGCTTGATGCCTAACCTGATTTCACACGAGCTTGTGTCAGTCAAGGCAAACACCATCTGCTTCTGTAAAATCTCCTTCCTGCTGGCCACAGCCACAGAAGAGGATGGGCAGCAGCTCACAGTGGGAACAAGGATTCAGGCACTGGGTTTTATGGATAACACTGTTCCCCAACACTGCACTGATGCACAGCCTCAGCCACCTCTGAAGCCACTGGTCCTGCTGCAGGCTTTGCAGTCTCCCAAGGCTGCATTGAGACTGGCTGCTCTCACAGGGGCAGCTGAGGTGGGAGGGAATATTAGCCCTATTTTTCTCCTCTTTAACTCTGCCACCCCTTTGCTTTCAGGAGGAAGGCAGGATGAGGCCAATGACCAGAAGCACCCTGTGCAGCTGAAGCAGCTGGCTCTTCACTGTGCAGCAGCACTCATTGGTGTTTCCCCTGCTCAGCTTGTGTCACTGGGTATGTTACCATGGGATACCACATCCCAGCAGCACAGTTTGACAAGAGTGCCGTTCTCTGAGGAAAAAAAAAAAAAAAAAAACAAAAACCAGCCACCAAAAAACCCAGGGGCCCAATCTCCTGCTGCTGCCCTGGAAGCAGCAGGCTTGCTGTTGCCTGTGCAGAGCCCACACTTGCCCAAAAGCCCAACCCCACAAGCCACAGGCAACATCACAGCTCCCGCAGAGATGCTTTCCCAGTTCTTTTTCACAGGATGCATGACAGCACATGTACAGGTGACCTCCTATAGCCACAGTACAGCCTTAGAAGCTGCATTTCTGGGATGATCACAGCCCTTATGTTAAAGCAGAGTACTACAATTAAAAATAGATGAGCTCTGCCAGTGTTTTTACAGAAAAGGAAGCAGGGATTACATGAGCCAAGACTAGGACCAGGAAATTTGGTCTAATTCAGAAGCAAGGAGACCTAATCCAGGCTGAAAGACAACGTACAAGTAGGTATGCTGTAGTTATCATGACAGCTTGCCCAGTGATGCCAAACTAGAAATGTATTTTTTGAATTGGGCCTGGAAAGTGTCTCTTCAGAAGGAGATCAAGCATACTACAGCAGGGACATGATGGGATTTTTGCAGAGCACCTTCAAATACATAAGGCCTGCTGGGGCAACTTTATCATGTCTTTAAACCTTTCAGGATAACAGCCTTATTCTTGCAGGTGAAACAAGCCTGGCACAGATGGAGTTAGAAAACCTCCTCCCCAGCCTCCATGACGTGTTCCAGAGCTGCACCATGCACTTGTGATGCTGCTTGAACCCAATGGCTGAGTCAGCAAAGGGAAGGGAGCACGCTCCATCTGTGCTGGGCTACCCACTGCCTTTCCCAGGAAAAGCCCCCAGCAACTTCTTCCATGAAGGTGCCTCCTGCCTGGCTGTTAGACAACAAGATACCAAGCTGCCCCACTTCTGCTTTGTGGAAAAAAAAAAAAAAAAAAAAAAAAAGAAGAAAAAAAGAGGAATTCATTAGAAAGCTGCTGTGCCAAGCTGCTGCCTTTACCACTGTTAACCCATGCAGTTTCCTACAGATGAAAAGCAAATCAGCTCATTAAATCACCTGTACTACACACAGAACAGCCACACACATACCAACTGTGGAAAGCTACCTGCACATTTCCAGGCACACTTCTGCAGATTTTCATAAAACCTTAGGGTTAGAAAAGGGCCTAGACTTACCTCATTTCCACATGCCTTCCCTCATCAGTGCCATATATCTGTGGTGACCTCCCAGCAAACAGTCCTCTCCCCTCTGCCAGTTGCATTATCGATGCCTCTTTCCTTTCAAACAAACCTTTCAGAGCATGCATGAAGGCCACGGATCTCACTTGGAGCTCTTTTTTTGCAGCTACAAAGGGCTGAGTTAGGCTGCACACAAATGGAGCTGAACTTGCCTCAAAGCCAGCATAGTGCAACCTCTTGCACTTCTCGCAGCTCCCAAATTTGCTCAGAAGCACAGGCATTCAAGTTCAGAGTGCTTCAGTCAGCTGGCTGGATCAAAGGGATAATTTTCCTTTTAATCTGACATTGATTTTACAGAGCACAAGACCTTCTTATTTAAATTGTTTACTAAAGAACAGAAAGTGTGCTCAAATGAGGAACCACAGCCAAAGCTACTGCTTTGTTAACTCGTATCTTGTGTGGAAACTGCCCCTCAAACTGCTCGACTGCTGCTATCCTGCTTTTGGCAGTGGGATTTCCATGTCTCATGCATTTGAAAGCCCACATTCTGCCCTTTTAAAAATGGCATTAACAAACCCAGCTTGGGTCAAGGAAAGCATAAAACAGGCAGAGACCGCAGGGTAGACTCTGAAGGATTATCTTAGCACAATGGTAACCAGAGAACAGCTGGTTCTGCTACTACTGTCTTCTGAGATGTTTTTTTTTTTGTTTGTTTGCTTCTTGGGGATTTTTGGAAGTGTTGGGGGTGGCAGGGAAGGAGAAGTATAATGAAAACAATGAATAACCCCAGTGGGGTAGAGACTCAATGACATATGTTGGGTATGAAACTCTCTTTTCCCCTATAAAGTCAGATGTGCATGTACCCAACACTGCACTATGGGATCCACACCAGCATCCAGCTGTGCCTCCAACATGGAGCACTTTCCATGTCTGCTACCATCCAGTTATCATCGGTTCTCACAATTTATGTTACTCTCCCTGCTTTGCAGCTTTCACTGTGTCCATTTCTTGAGTTTTCACATCTCCAGTCATTAAGATCAAGACCAGAGAAGCAGTGCCAATCAGATTTTGTGGAAGATAGAATCAAGAGCTCCAGATGTTTTAGGAGCACAGCCATTTAGCTAAAGTTTTTGCTTACATTTCCTTATTTGTAACTTATTCAGGGAAGAGATCATTTTACGAACAGCAATCTTGCTTTTGTTCATGTGTTAAATATAAACCACATTGAAAGGTCACATCTGAAAGGAGCCATTCAAATCCATGACCAGGATGACATGTAAACTCTTTACAGTTGCTTCTTTCTTTGTGTCACCTTAATCCACATGTGCAGAACAGACACCTTGAATGACAGCAGAAGTGTCATCTCCATCCACCTTTCCCATCTCTTGGAAACAAAGCCACAACAATCCCAGAATTTCTATTTTTGAGAAGTGTTTACTCACGTAGTTTGAATAAATTAATTTGCAAATAAAAATTAAACTACAGTATAATATAGTTTGAATAAAATGATTAGAACAACTACAATACAGGGTTTTCTTGATGCATAAGCTTCATTACTTGATGCATATAATCTGGGAAATGTCAAAATCAGTTATATTTCCATGGAAAGGGAGTAACAGCAGTTACTTGTACATGACAGCTAACTGAACTTATAATACAGGTTTCCTGACACATGCATTTCCTGAGTGAACCAAACAATATACATAATTTCTTTTTTAAAATGGAGAAACAATTGACAAAGCAAATAATTCATGACATCTAAGCAACACAGGTCTCCTCTTTAAACCAAGAAAAATTCAGAACAGCTTTGAAAGAAAAATTAAAGCTATGCTATAAACTACAGAAATTTGCTACTGTCAATTATACAGTACATATTTTTGGAAAGAAAAAAAAAAAAGTACGAAGCTGGCCAAAAAAGCTCAACTTAATCCTAAAAAGGTCAGGTTGTGTATTTGCCATGAAGCACGCTGAGTTAGCAGCAAAGCTGGACGTAGTGCACTGGCCTTTTCTGGTGGATACAGAAGGAGAAGGAATGGTAGGGAGGGGGGAGAGCAGGGAAACCATGAGCTAGAGCCCACCACATGGTGAGGAGACTTTGCACAAGCACCCCACACTGAGATCTGCAAGTCCAGTCCCCACTCAAGCTCTCCTCTAACAGATCACCAATTGTGCCAAGTTGCACAAGGATGCCAGGGCACAGGCACACATCCCCTGGGTACCAGGGTACAGCTTTGTTCTGTGTGGGGCCTAGATGAGTATTTGCACCTTGCAGCAGGGTCAAGGCAAGCATGTGGAGCCCGTGGCTCCCACACACCAGACAAAAGGCAGAACATCTGACTGACAAGCCCAGCACACTCTGGGACTGTGGCTGATTCACATGTTACCCCCCATGGGTGCATCTGCCCTTCCCCTCACCCCCTGCCCCAAACAGCAAGGAACAAAACCAACCTCATCTTTCAGTTTTGTTAATGTTTAACATTGGAAAAACCCTCACAAAGGTCACTAATGCTAAATAAAGAGAAGTGTTAGCATGAAGGGAGAAAAAATCCTTAATCTAGACTAAATTGCATATTCAAAGTCTGGTAAATATTCTCCTCATAACCAGACCTTAAGTACAGTCCTACCAAAAAGACATTTTAAGAAGTCCTTCTTAGCTACCTTTCAACATGGTTAAAGCAACACCTTTATGCCACCATAATTTGCATTAGCTTTGTTTAAAAAGCCTTTTAACTACTCTAAGAACTCCATACTTTAGATTAAAAAAGATTTTTCTACCATTTCCATCTCATGTCCTTCTCCATCCAGAGCTACTCTACACATCCAATTGCTGGATGCAACACACTACAACCATGCTACTCTCTACACATTCTATGTATTTTCAATAATAAAGATAAATAGAAAAGAGTTAATATACATGTTATATTTTACAACGTTTGCATCCAAGCTGTAAACTAATGTTCTTTGAACTATTTACCCTCCATATACAAAAAGAATGAAACAGCTTTCAAACACTGTGGGCATGTGATTCAAAACCATTAAACGGAAAGCATTGAAGTTCACTCTACAACACTTCCTTCACCCCGTCAGTAGTAGTTATTGACTAAAAAAATAAAAACCAGGAGTTGTCCCCCTTCTCCCCATTTCTTCCATTTCCAGACTTTTGTCATTAAAGAGGGATTTAGCTGTTGTAATAAAAAAAAAAAAAGACAACCGACAAAAAAAATTCTTCATCTTAATGCAAACCAGCAAAGCCCAGAGAATACGCAAAACAGTTGGTTTAAAAATGAGAATCGCTTAGCTTATCAGTTTACTGCAGTCCTCAGTAACCCATGTGTTAGTCAAGAGGTCCTTGGAAAATGAGTCTGATGTAACCCTGCTCACCAGCCAGCTGATGCGCACAGAAGGGACAGGCTGCGTGAAAAGTGTGAGTACCATGAGGAAGGGGGATTTGGGACCAATATGCAGTTGTCTTTTCTGAGCACACGTGTCCACAAGGGCTGAATGCATGAGTTGGAGGTCCTGCATCCACATAAAATCCTGCTTCACACCCAAGCCACAGAGGCACGTAGGGGCCGACAGAGCGGCACATGGGACACTCGCGATCCTTGCCGTCTCTCTCCTCCTTGTTTCCCCAGTTGTGATAGCCGTGGACGTGGCCACAGTTCAGATATACCCACGGCTGCTTTTCATCTACAACATCTTTCCTCTTCATGCTGGGAAACGCCAAGGTGTTAAACCCCACGGGACACTGGGGCCTGGCTGCATTGATTTCCTGCCTTAGTGCCTCCAGGTGCTTGACGGTAGGAGTGCGCGCAAGCCCTTCCGCAGTGCGCCACAGCAGCGTTGCTCCACACAGGTCAATCAGAGAGCCATCCTGGAGCTGGTTCGTTTCATTCTCAACCTTGTGATGGAGAAAGACAAAGAGAGGTGTCACCTAGGGTTACCTCAAAGAGCAACGCAATCAACTTTCCTAATACAAATCCGCCTGGAAGATCCAGACAAAAAATTCCAAGTAGCTACCGGCTCTCCTATACAAGATACCCCTGGGGAGCCCAGTGACTGTATCTCCCTCCTCTTAAAAAACAAAACCAAAACCAACCAAACCCAAAACTTGACAAGGCTTTAGTCCTCCAGCATATTTTGTACTCTCTCCCTCAAACACACCTTTGTACACAGCTCCCCCCTCACCCACAAAAATATCAGCTGTCAGCACTTCTAGCTAAACACTTAAAGTAAGTGTTCATGTAGCATTTCTTTTTGCTAAGAGACCCCAAGTCATGGCAAAGCAAATAATCTCCTGGAAATGTCACCAATACTTTGGAAACAAAACGAAAACTCAGAATATCAAGGTGGAAGTGGATAGCCAGGTATATAGGCATGTGCCAATAAAACTACAATTATTCCCAATTATTCCATAAAAAAGGAGGAAAACCTTAAAAAAAAATTTGAGGTAATCAGAAAAGCACTCTTTACAAAGTGTGCATGACTATGACAGTTTGCAGAAGAGCATAGCAGACTGGCAAATCTTATTTGGGAGAGCTGTCTAGATCTACAGCTAAGTACTAGTTTGCTGATAAATTTTATCAGTTATTCAGGTTGAGTAAGAAACCTTCATGTATGAACAGAGACATCAGAAGTCAGCATAGCTAATTACAGAGGTGACATCCACACTGACTGAGGCAGATTCCAGCCTCTGTTGAAGCCCAAGCTGTGCCATTTATGGTTGCACCCATTCTAAAAGGGCTGCATAAAATATTGGTCACTTCTCTTACCATTTTTCCCCTCTGCTGAGCTGATCTGGTTTCACGGAGGCTGAATACATTCCCACACACAGATATCTCTCTCCACACCCCTGGCTTGGAGTCTTCTGTAAATCCATTACGAGGATGCATAACAAGAACTCCATTTGTGGTGAGTCCATCCATTTGCCCGTCTGATGTCTTCCACTTTGCAGCTTTCTCCTAAGAGAAATTAAAATTACATCAATGAAAACTTCTAATTTGGCTGAAGTGCAGCTACAAATCAGTTAAAGAATAAGCCTTCAATGAACTCAAAGGCAAAAAAGAAAAAAAAAAAAAAAAAAAAAAAAAATATATTCTTGCTGTGAAAGGAGGGTTACGTTCACATATGATTCTGCAGGCAAACCTTGATATAGTGCTCTGCACAGACTGCGTGTCTGAATTACTCTGACTTCCAGGAACTGTGTCTGTCACAACAAAGTCTATAGGACTCTCCGTTGACCGACCAATCTGGAAAGGGATTTAAAAAAAAAACAAAACAAACAAAAAACCCAAACCTGTTTAGAAGTCTGCCTTCGGGTCTATGAATATTCAAACTCAAAACATTTGAAAGTGATCAAGAAAAGATAATGACATTCCAGTCTGAAATATTTCTCTCCACCAATCTAAATTTAGGTTTCTAAAGTCTAATCTGAACTGATGAATTATTCCACCTCCATGTGATCCAAGTTATTCTGAAGGCTGAGTACAGCCAACTGAAGGAAGGGGAAATAAAATGATGTAATTAAGTCAATTCTGAGATGATTTCCCATTGAAGGCCTTCTCATCAGAAAGGTTACACTTGGGTCAGCTGGACCAGCTGCAGCAGTGGCAAAACAGCCAGGAAACAGCAGTTAGCTGGAAGAAGAGAGACATTCCACCACTCTGCGTGCCCAGAATATTCCGAACAATGCCAGACTAGGTGGAGATGTAGACGTAGGAAAATTAGATTATGTGAGCTGACTCTCCAGCTCCAGTGAGGCACTGAGAGGCAGCAAATCTGTCAGGAAAGACCAGCTTTGTGGCAGGGAGGGTTTTCATTAATATGCACAGAACACAACAAGAATGCAACGTCTGACTGCAACCAGATTTTTCTAGTAGCTGCACCGCCTGTTCTGGTTGCATGGGAGAAAGAGTTTTGCAGTCCCACACAACTCTACTGGGTTTGATCAAATTGCATGGGTTTCACTGCTTTTCCAGTCAAGCTGTCTTATCCTTTTGGTTACAAAGCATGAAGTTATATTCCTTTCACAAATATCCACACAGCCATGTTTAAAGTCCACTTACACATTATTACCTTAAATTCACTTCCAGGGCTCTCAACCACCTCTTATAAAATAGCTGGTTAGCTTAAGACTGATTTAACTGCTGGGCAGGATACCCAAAAAAGCCTGAGGTGCATTTTGGTGACAGCTGGATGCAGAGCTTGCATGAGACTGAAACTGCTTTGTCAGAATGTATTTTTTCTGTTGCCTCTTAGGCAAGATAACCCATCAGGACACAGGGATCGCCACTGGCAATTTGAGAGCAGCATGCAGGCCACAGCATGCCTGAAGAGAGAACGCTTACACAAACAATAGCTTATGCTGCAGTTAGTTCATTACAGCCCTTTTGCTCTGTTGTAGGTTATTTGCAAGTTGCACAGCAGCTTTCTCCACCACTTACCAACACCTCCCACCTCCCTTAGATCCTGCAGTGACAGCAAAACTCCTTGCCATAAATTAGCAACAACAAAACCAACTACAACAAAAATCAATACCAGATCAATCCAGGAATCAGAAGGAACAAAGCAAAAACCAAACCAAACCAACAAACAAAAAGAAACAACAAAAAAACCCCAAACAAACCCCAAACCAAAAACCAAAACAAAACCTTTCCTTTTGAGAAAAACAGGAAACAATTGCAAGATATGAGTGCACACTACAGCTGCATGTGTGTTTGTGGTTCCTTCAGACACATACAGGAACTGCGAAGTTGCTCTGAGCTGTGAAGCACATCTCCACATTTTTCATTGCTTTAGACTTATATCTGGGTTTGCTCATAGCAGTTAGGGATATTTTTTATATTAGTTGTATCAATAGCTTTTCTGTATTTTCACACTGTATTTCTTCTACCATGTCTCCAACTGGCTGATCCCAAATCCCTCTGTAAATTCTAGAAGCAAAGTTCCAAGTGCTTAAAGAGAACAGCATACTTGATTCTTATTTTAGCAAGGAGTGATCAGGAGACAAGTTATGTGACTTGTGGACCAGAAATTAAAGGCACAATCATAATCCTGTCCACTAGTCACCAAAAAAGCCCTTTCACCTCTGACCAAGCCTAAAAAAGATGCACGGACATGCAGCCTTGGGAATGAGGAGAATTAAACAACTCTGAATAGTGAGGTGTAGGAAGGGTCAATGCAAACTTTCATGCCTGAGGGAAAAAGACTGTTTGAAAAGATGTCTTGTTAGAAACCACCAAAAACAAGAGTACATTCATACATTCATATATAAAGTCGTATTTACTTTACATACCTGGAACATATCTGTGTTGCTGTCATGTGTATATTCAACTACTACTGTCTGGGCCCGAGACAAAGTGTAAGATATGCTGTGTTGGTCCTTATTGCTTATTGCCTATGGAAAAAATGCCAAATATGATTGAACCAGTGAACAATGTTTCTACTGAACACAGCAGCAAAGCAGACAATATATAACCAGGCTCCTGTTCCTCTCCATAAACACACTAATGCAGACAGTTGTTAGTGACACAGCTGTAGATAAACTTCACAAAAACCAGTCCTGGCTATTAAAAAAGCTGCAGGACTGATTCAGCACAGACCAGACTGGTCTCTTTACCACACACTGCAACAAAATACATGTAACTAAGACATATTATTAGTCATACTTTGTGTTAAAGCAATGCTGGCCTTGACACAAAAAGAGCAAAAAAACAGAGTGCAAAGGCTAAAACTCAATGTAACACCATCATGCCCTTCTCAGCCTGAACTCTGCCAATAGCAAAGTGATGACAATAACTTAGGGACTTCACTCTAAAAACAGGACTTGAGTTCATACTACAAATCAGTGATGATTAATGACATACACAGACAAAAACCTGCAAAAAGTAGTGGTGGTCTCCATTTTACCCTGGTGTTTCTCCAGGGTAAAATGGAGAAACTGAGCACACGTTGCAGAAGTTGTAGCAAAGTAATATAGATTTCAGTTTGCTAGTCTAGATTTTCATTCTGCTATTACCTACCAGCAACTGAAAACACACTTTTAGAAAAGTGTTTCTAAATAGAGGTTACTTGAATACCATAAAGAATTAGCAAAAATAAATGTTTGCTTCACAGATCACCTCTAGATGTAGTTCTGTTACAATATCTTTGGTTAGCAGAATGTTTTTGATTTCAGAATATTTTATGCCATTCTCTGAATTCAGGAATCAATATTCTTAAAGTGCTAAGGTATTTAGGGAGTCAAAAACTTAACTGTATTTGCTCAGGGATCTGATCTCAACACTGAAGATTTCTAAAAAAACACTTTACATTCTCAAATTCCATTGTTTCTAGTAGAAATGCTGTTTATTGTGAAATATAGTTACACCTACTCAGGAATCAACACAATACATAAGTATCTCATGGTAATACCTTAGCTATATTAGTTTTGACATGAAATACAATTTAACTTCAGGACCTAAGCTTTTCCTTTACTGCATCTTAATAGTAACTCCTAACTTGATTACAAGCAGTATAAAATGCGTCCTGCAAAACCCACCTGTCCTTGCCCCTGGGAAACACCTACCCACTGGACAGAGAGCTTTGGCAAAGGATCATTTAAAAGTCAGTTTTATGTAAAGCAAAGTTAGCCTTAAAGCATGAATGAGAGCAAAAACAAGAAGGCTAGAACAGATGTTTGTAGCAAGTTTAAAGGAAAACAAAATGTGAAGTGTTTTACATGACTAACCTGTACCCTGAACTTTCATGTTTCAAAAATAAACATTTTTCTTTCTGGACAAGGCAAAGACTGGGCACCAGATTTGTTGTGATGAATGGTTTCTTGCTAACCCTGACAGGTACCAAGAAGCCTTGGATAAACATGAGCCATTCTTTTTTCAGCCAGGACTTCATGCTTTTTACATCATTTCATCTAAGCACAACAGCCCTGACTTCACTGAACTCTTTAGACAACACCAGGAGAAATAAGACTTAACTAGAAGAATTGAACTTACCTTTGCTGCTTGAGGGGTACAGGCAATATGCACAGTGCTAGGTTTCACCCCATTTGCCTTGGGCCTTTTAAATAATGCAAACCTACTTTTTCTTCTTCCTCTATCTCCATTTGGGAGAGACCCATTGTACCTACCAAAAAGCACAGAAAAAAGAACAAAGTCCATCTTCCTGTATTACTTAGTTTCTCATGAGATGCAGACCTATAAGGAATTTCATTCAAAGCACAAGGTCTTCTTAATTACCACAGTAATAATAGCTACAGACTTCCAATTAATCACATCTATTCAAATCTAAGAATTGATAAACACAACACTGAAATATGCCCCCAGAATTACAGTGTAGACACTCAAAGACTGGAGAGCAAGGAACATTATCCAGATTAATTTCAAAGCTACTATCCACAAGCAAAAGAGAGACCTGGGTCCCAAACACAAGTCACAGGATCACAGGATGGAAAAGGGTTGAATCACAGGGTTGGTGACGACCTCAAAGAAATCATTGAGTCCCCAAGTGGGTTTATATGCCCATCTGTTGCTTTATCTCTAAGTGATGTGTTCACACTGTAAATGGAAGATTCTAAATACTTATCAACCCTGGTGGACAGCTAGTATTTTAGAGAATTTTGGTTGAAATAAAAACCCATAGGAAAGAGATACACTGTCCTCTGACACTCCAATTCAATTCATTAGAAAATTCTCAGACCCTTACTTTGAACACATCAAAATAAAAAGTCCAGCCAGCAAACTTTCTTTATTAAAATCTTCTGTTTGCACTTGGATATTATAGCATCAGTGACCATGTTCTTCCAAAACTTTTTTCATTTTACTTGAAATCTTAAGGAACTTCTCCTCCCACATTATCACATTAGTCATCTATCCTGGTACAAGCTGGAATCAACTTGGAAAGCATTCCCAAATTGGCTGCCTTTGTCATAAAATGCTTACCTGGGAAGAACAAGGGCCAAAAATAAACTTGCATCTAACTCAACTTTTTAGAGCTCCATCCCAATGCTCCCACTGCCACAAAAAAGTGTGCATACTGCAGTGCCATTTTCCAATATATCATATCATGTGCAACACCTGGTTGCCACTGAAAAAGACAGCCCCCCTCCCTCCTGACACAAGATCAGCTACCAAAGAAAAACTGATCAACTTACTATTCAGTTGTATGTTTGCTAGATACACAGCAAAAGCAGTCCAAGTGAGAGGTTGTGAGACCATCTCTCACAGCAACCAGCATTTGATCTACTTTAAGTCCACTAAGAAATCCTACCCTTATTCTCACTTCCAACCAAGTCAGAAACACTTACCCTAATACAATCAATTCACCATATTTTACTGGTGCTTTTGATGGATGATTTTCTTGATCAGGAGAAAACATGAGCTTAGCTAATGAATTCTTCTCAAATTTCAGGTCTCTGATCAAGAGTTGTGGCACGCTTTTTTCATTATTTCCTGTAAAAACAAAGATATAATTAAGTGTAAGAGAAAAGACTCAAATACAGCAACTACACAAACCTTCACACTGGCATGATATGGTAGGTATATTTTTTTGATTTCTGTATTTTGGGTTTGCCTGAAATAATTTTAAGAACATACACAAAAAAGCTTTTTCAGCTAAGGTTGAATGGCCTGCAAGAACTGCCACAAAAACACACAGTATGGCCTTGATAAAATATCCACAGCTTTTTCCCTTCATGATAGTTTCTAGCATAAGTAAGTTATAGAGAGCTTCTAGAGCCAGATAGGGATTAAATTTAAAGAAAAATAAAATTAAAAAAAAAAAAAAAGAAAATAACAAAAAAAACCCACCCACAAACAAATTAAGACCAGTCCATTAGCCAGAGAAGGAGAAATTTTCATGGAAAGTATCTGACTAATATCCTCCCAAGAATTTTCTGGATTTGCAGATGGAAGTTGTATGACAATTTGATATTGAGTCTACCATCAAGGTTTGGGGTGTGCAGAGTGATTGCATATTTAACCAGCATCAGAAGTCATACAAACAGTTCTGAAGAATAGTTCACACTATTATTTTTTACAGCTTATCATCAGTAACGTTTCCTGACACTTCTGACCTACCCAACCCTCCCTTGAACTTTCTATAGAGCAAACCCACCCAAGAGAGCACTTGCTTGATAAATATTAAAGCTGATGCAAGACTATTTGACACTTCCTTTAACAGAAAAAAGAACATTCCCTTGGTTCTTCCAAGCAAGTTTTCATACCAACTCAAAAAGATAATTTTTTTTTTAGTACCGGTGGTTAACATTGTCTTCTTTTCAAATATATTTTGGCCCACATAGTATTTCTTGTATCCTGTCATCTACTTTGATTATTACTGCAAAGCTGTATCTTAATTTTCTTTTACCTTCTATTCATCTAGACTGTAGATATTAGCAGAAGACATCAATGTGAGGATTTAATCTACCCTCGCCTTATGTCCTAACAAAGGCAAGAATGTGGTGATGCTTGGCATCCTGCTCACATTTATTCAGAAGATAATGCAAAGATTCTTTTACTGACCTCATCTCTACCCTCTCCCAGTCTTCTTTGCTTCTTCACAGAGAAGACTGGTAGATTGAGATGTTGAAGGCCAACTTCCTCATCTCCACCTCCAGTCACCTCACAGTGCTATGTGAAAATTCCGTTTACTTCTCCATTGCCTTATTATGTGGCATCCCACGTACCTGGGAGAGTTAAATCAAACCCTTTCATTTTTCTTTAATTTCTCGTTATTTTCTGAGTCTCCTTAGCTCTCAAATCTGAGTACTGTGGATTTCAGTGCTTGGAATATATAGTTAGCTGTGTCTCTGTGATCAACACAGGTGTAACATTATCACAGTGGTATCCTGCACCAGTGCATTATAACAAATCTGATATGCACAACACTACTGGGAAGTGCCTGTGTCCTGCCTATATAGCAGGACAGGGATGTTTTCCTTGCAGAGGAAGCAGTGTGCATGCTCACTAGACAGCTACCCTGGTTCACATGAAGAGTTAGAAGAGACTGAAGAGGTGTCCAACAACCTCCTGTTAGGAAATAAATGAGCACAAAAAGGGTCCAGCAGTTGCAAGGGACAAACTTCTGCAATGCAAGAGGTTAACTTGAACATCATATGCACTAAAAGGAAAAGCATCCAATATTTAATACTTAGCTCTCCCTTAATACATTTTTTGTTTCACATTTGAAGAAATACAGAAATTTATTTTGGGACCAGCACCATACGATGGAAACCCACTTCCTATTTGACCTAAGGAAGGTTCAAGAGTTAGTAGTCTAGAGCTACCATTAGTAAAACACCTTGTTCCTGCATTTTTGGAGGCATGGATTGACTGTTTGAACTTAGCTTTTAAATATGTCTCAGAACCTTTATGAGCTTCTTACATCACTTTCATAGCTACCAATACCCAGTAACTTCAACTCAAGCACATACAAAATTCAGAGCCCCTAAAAAAACCTCAACAGTGCTACTTGCATGCTACTTCTCACCCAGTATAATCTGCCTGATACACTGCAACCAAGAGGAAGCTTCATTTTGTTCCCAGAAATAACAAATATTATATTCTTCCAATGAGGTCCTAAAGATTAGTCAAAGTGAGATTTGATGTCTGCAAATAAGATGTGTGAGTGCTCTCCCACTGGAGAGCAGTCTTACAGGCCATGAGATGATATTTTCACTCCTGAAACAGAGCAGGTTTACAGATGATTTAAAGCTGGATAAAGAATTTAAGAACTTACAGGAGGAAATGCTCCTGAGCAGAGGGGAAGGATCCACCAATTTGTGAAATAAGCCTTCTCTTGTAGAATAACCTGTCCAGTTTTTATTTCTAGAATACTAAGAGACTTATTAGAAGTGTTAGAAAAGGCTGTTATTAATTGTAAAATCCCACTATCCTACATTATTCCAAAATCATAGCACTGACAGCAGCAAGTTTTCACCTCAAGATCTCTGCTTCTGATACAGAGAAGAAACCAAAGCCTGAAAACCCCTACCTGTGCACAGTCCTATACTGTGGAACCTAATATAGCAGATTTTGTGAATAATTCAACTTGCACAAAGAGAAATAGTTTCAGAAATGCAATACTTGATTGGGTAAGAGGCACAGACAACTACTTGCAGTTAGCACACACACAAAAAAAGATGGGTACCAACCAGTTAGTACCTTTTTGTCTCAAAAAATAAGAAAGTGAACAGAAAGAACTCATGAACAAGTAACATTCATTCCTCTGAAGCCAGGAGAAAGCTAATGGAAGGTAACTTGCACAATACTGTCATGTGGAACTGTTTGGAATGTCTGGGAAGAGATGACATCTAAACTAAACTAAAAGCTGTTAAACAGTTTAAAACTCTTTTAAGAACGGAAATGGAGTTTCTTACAAGCTTTTGTGTTCAATATTCACTTGAATAACAGAAGGCAAAGATTGCTATGACAGAAAGCAAGCCACAGATCTCTGATTACATTCAAGTTGAAGGAAAAGCTGTATTATTTTACATATTTGACATCCTCAGTCATCCAGCTGCCTTTTCTGACCATAAGACTTACACAAAACTAGACTTTGGTGGCTTCTACAAAAAGTTCTCAGATCTTTTCTGCACTGAGGTGCAGCACCTTGTGAGTAAGTTTCTATTTAGTAGACCAAGTACATCTTTTGGAATCACAGCAAGAATAGCAGTATCTTAATGGTTAAAATGGGGCAGGGGGAAGGGAGAACATAAATTCAATGAGCCCAAGCAGAAATTCATTAAACACTCGGCTGCAAGCTAAAAATACTAGAATAAAAGTCTCTTTGTAATAAATTACCATCATTTTCTAAACACAGAGCCAGCATTATAGGCTGCTAGCAACTGTAGCTAGTGCCAGACTAGCCCTTTTCTAAAATACTGCATAAAAAACCTCACTTTCACAGTATAAAAAGAAGTCCTCTGTCAATGACTATTTTAAAATCAAAACATGCTGATTCACACGCAAAAATTGGATTTCCCTCCCTTTTTATATTGCCTTTTTTATTTCTATATCTACATATTCTAAGGTTTGGATTTGTTGGGGTTCTTCTAGAAATAAAGCTTTTAGAAAGAGACTTGCTATCAGCAGTTCTCCATTTACTATCCTTGCAATTCTCATATCTAGCTTTTCACTTGGCAATTCTGTGTTGAATCAGGGGTAATATGGATAAAATATAATCCAGGCCCTCTGACAAGTATGCAGTGACAATACAAGAGAAAATAAACAAGCTGCAACACACAAAATCTTGACCAGCTTTTAAGGGGAAAAAAATAAACTCAGAGAAACTGGGGGATCTCCACCCTTGAAGATATTCAGACCTCAGGAGGTCCTTGTGTGAGTCGGGGGACTGGACAAGACAATCTCCCAACATAATTTGTTCTACAAATAAAATTAATTTTAAGAATAACATGTTTTTATCAACCAACTGACATACACACCTTAGGTGCCATTTTTCATCAGTTAGATGTGAATTATAAGCAACTCCTTTTACAATGAAACAAATTTTTATCCTCATCCTCCTGAGACTTACATATTACTTTCTATAGCTTTATTTGGATTTAAAACTCCATACGGCCCTTTAAGGAAAGAATTAACTTTGAATAGTGCAGTTACCTGACAAAACACAAGTAGGACCCAAGTTTGCCAACATCCATTTACACATTTAAGCTCTTTAGCACTCCAGTTTCCACCAGGCAATCATGCACAGCTGCAAGATCAGAAAGCAAAATTCTCTGAATGCACATACAGTAATTCAGAGCTGCATATTCTCTTCTATGGTTTCTTGTCATCCATTCAAAGGCAGTCTTTACTTCCAGATTAAAAGCACCAGAATATCTCAGCTAGAGTCACTGTGAAACACAAAGGATCCATGCAGAATAGCAGTCTCTTAAGATGAAGATATTTGCAAGCATGGGATCAGGAAGAGGCAATAAATAATGAGAGAAATAAAAAACCCCAAAGAAATTCCCAGCAGACTGCCTTCTTGTTTGATGACGAGTCCATATCAACTCCAGGCTGCCAGATTTCACAACCAATTACTGCAGATCTACACTGATGCAAGCAAAAAGGAATCAGCTCCTTCCATCTCTATGTTTCTGAAAGCTGAGACAAAGATTGAAAAATCACTTTCTTCTAACATGATGGTTAAATCACTACTGGAGAATTACTCTTAACTGTTTTGGTTTTTTTGTTTTTTTTCCCCAGCAAGCTTATGGGAAACTTTTAAGAATGGTTTTTACTAAAGCTATCACCTGGGTAAGAGAATAAAGAGACAAGCACGTGTTTATCAGCCACCATTCTCACACTTCTCCCAGTTTCCAGTTTAAAAAACAAGTTCACATTTCCTTCAAACACATACCTTGAACTTTATGTTTACCAGGTTTTCTCTTCCACTTTCAAGATTAGTCAGATCCTGTATACAGCTTGCATCCTTCATAAGAGATGCACAGGAAAGGTACAGCAACGCAGCTGTTATGTATTCAGATTGCATTGTCACCTCAGATCAGTAGCCCTACTTTACCTTTCTAAGGAAGGATAATTTTTTTTATTTTTTCCTTTCTAGAAAAGGGAGCTTTTCAGCACCAGGAAAAACAAACAAACAAAACACAAAAAACCAAAACCAAACCCGCAAGCCTTGAGAGTATGGAAAATGAGTCCAGACTTTTGCTTTTATATGGCTTATTCTTTCCTTAGTCTACACTGTTCACCTGCTCCTTTAAAACCTTTATAAGCTTAGTCATTCACACAAGAGTGTCTTGTGATATGAAAACACTAAAAAATAAGACAAAGCCAAGCTCCAAAATGACCAAGCAGTCTATCCTGCACAGGACACCAGGCATACAATACAAAACACTATCTGCTGCTGTGCCTTGAAAACATTTATAGAATCTCCATATAGGGGTTTTCTATTCTCATAAACAGAATGAAAGCATCTTCTTACCCCTGACATCTGCCATTAGTAGGGCTGTCATCCTGGAGAGAAGTTCTGCAAGAGTCACAGCACACATAAAAAAAAAAAACTCACGTTGCCTTGTAGACACTTTCAAAGGGGCATTAACTTGACACAGAAGAGCAAACCTTCTGCTTTGCACCAAGGCTGCAGCTAACTTTTTCCAATTTGAGAAACAGCAGTTTGAGTCAGGTTAGCATCCACTGTTCTGCTTCAAGTTCTGTTTCAGTCTGAGAAGCAAGTCTGAGCAGTTCTCAGCAATTTTAGTGAAGATATGAACAGTGCTGTGAGGACAAGCACCCTTGTTCAATGAACAAGGAAAGTGTTTTAGAGCAAAACTTCTACTATAGGCACCTATATGAAAATCTGTACTTTATAACAATACTCAAAAATACAATTTCTGTTCAGAGATGGGAAAAAACATCTAAGAACAGGGGCCTGATTTCAGTCTGAGATTTGCTAATTTCAGTCCTGCTATTCTGAACTGCCATGGATGGGGTAAGAACATGGCTGAGCATACTAAGCCTAGAAGATTTATGTAATCACTAATGATCTGCTCCAACAGAATGACAAAAATCAATTCTGAAAATATTCCCCGGGGGGGGAAAAAAAAAAAAAAGATCAATTTTTTTCAGTTACAGAAAGTAACAGCTGATCCTCCCCTGAGGAAACCACGATAACCTCCTACAGGTTACAAATGATGTAACTCAGTCTGCGTGTGGGAAGCTGAAAACATTTGTCTTTTAGCACAAGGTGTCTATTTTAAAGCTGTCACTGCAATTTTATCTATAACCTTAATTAGCTGAGAAAAAACTCTTCGTCAGTTAAACCACTACATGTACATATGAACGCCACCCCCTTACCACCCCTGTCCTCCACGTCAGCTTTCAGGTGTACCAGTGATGAAGCACAACACCTTGCACAACACCTGGAGGCAAAGCTCCCCCACTGACTGCCCCTGCAGCACGAAGGCCAAATGCTATAGGTGGTACTTGCTTCATCAGCCGAGCTACCTGGGAAAGTTATTCACACGAGCTACTTAAGATTAATTTGCAGCTTTGTACATGCTTTTTTTTTTTTTTGGCTGTACTTGCCAAAGTTACTGGCTTTTACTACAACCTTTGTGTTTTGTTAAAAAAGGGATAGTTTAAGTTTCAGATTATCAGATAGAGATTATTTAAGCAAACTGTACTGTGAGAAGCCATAAAAAGATACGATAGCAGATAACACAATGTTACATGTTCATTAGCCACAGTACTACCTATTTGTATCCTAACTATTTGAGTGCCCTGCCAAAGTAGAAGCAAGAAAACAAAAAACTTTTGTCACATTGTACTACTACAATGTGTAGAGAATTTTACAGTCAGGATCCTTTGAGACTTATCCTCTTTACTGCCTTCTGATAAATTACACAGTATTTCCTCAAATATAAGCAGTCCCAACTTTCATTTCAAGTCAGTGACCGAAGCACAACTTCCATATATAGATTAAGGGTTTATAGCAAAACAGAGGCATCCTATTTTTAAAACAGTCATTAGGCAAGTAGATGGAGCTTTTTATGCCTTAATGACTGAGCCCAGAGAGATCTACTGTCTGATGTACTTTAATACAGAGGAGAACCCTGTGCTTGCAGAAAACTACAATGACTTCTTTTACAGATATAAACGTTACCACTTTGCTTTTTATAACCCTCTGCACTTCTTGATGAGGTAAGTTTATGTAACGAAGTATCAGCTAAATAGGTGTTTGTGTTATACTAAAGGCCTTTCACATAGCATAGCAGATCAGCTTGCAAAAACAGGAGTTGGAATTACATTTAAAGCCTTTTATTTTGTTTAGAAACCATAAATATTTAACAACTCTATGAGAAATTCCCCTTGGTATATGGTTTCAGATAATGCTGACATTTAGATAATGCTGAGGCATCTTGCTCAGCACCCTAGGAACAAGAAGCAACTGACACTTCTTAAAACCAAGAAGCATTTATTATTCTGTGGCCCTCTGAATGTCTCTTCTTATTTTCACAGAATCATCTGGGTTGGAAAGGACCTCAGAGATCATCAAGTCCAACCCTTGATCCACTACCACTGTGGTTACCAGACCATGGCACTGAGTGCCACATCAGTCTCTTCTGAAAAACCTCCAGGGACGGTGAATCTACCACCTCCCTGGGCAGCCCATTCCAATGCCTTATCACCCTCTCTGTAAAAAATTTCTTCCTAATATCTAACCTAAACCTCCCCTGGCAGAGCTTAAGTCCATGCCCTCTTGTCTTACTGGTAGCTGCCTGGGAGAAGAGTCCGATCCCCCCCCCTCCGGCTCCAACCTCCTTTCAGGGAGTTGTAGAGACTGATGAGGTCTCCCCTGAGCCTCCTCTTCTCCAGACTGAACACCCCCAGCTCCCTCAGCCCTTCCTCACAGGACTTGTGCTGGAGTCCCTTCACAGCCTCCTTGCTCTTCTCTGGGCCTGCTCCAGCACCTCAATCTCCTTCCTGAACTGAGGGGCCCAGAACTGGACACAGTACTCGAGGTGTGGCCTCACCAGCGCTGAGTACAGGGGTAGAATCACTTCCCTGGACCTGCTGGCCACGCTGTTCCTGATACAGGCCAGGATGCCATTGGCCTTCTTGGCCACCTGGGCACACTGCTGGCTCATGTTCAGCTTCTTGTCAATCCAGACTCCCAGGTCCCTCTCCATCTGGCTGCTCTCCAGCTACCCTGTGCCCAGCCTGTAACGCTGTGTAAGGGCAGCCCAGACACGCTGCCTGTTCTGAACCATCTTTCAACTTCCCACAGAAAAACACTGCAACTGAGGAGGCTTTAAGAAGAGAGACTGAAATGATGCAACACTAGAAAGGAAAAGCGATGGCATGCAGAGCACTTACCAGTAGCTTTTTGTCCTTCCAGTACTTCTGCACAGCAGAGAAGAAAAAAACCAACCCAAAAAACAACAACAAAAAAACCCACCCCACAACACTCCTTCAATCTTGTTAAAGACCAGCCAAAATCCACCAACTCCTTCAAACCCCAGCAACTGCCAGACTGAGTGCCTCTGCTCTGTGTGCTTTCACTTAAGCCGTGGGTAGCCCCTTCTGACTGAAGAGGGGCCGTCTCTGCCTTCGTAAGCTAGGTAAACACCACCGTGCCACGCTCCATTGGCTGGAGTCAGAGCCTGTATCCTGCTTGCCGCTCCATAAATTCATCCATTTCTGGCCCCAAAATGGAAAAAAGGAAGCAGAGGGTGTGTTGAGAACGATGTTGCAGCCCGGTTCCCCGGCAGCTCTGTGGATGAGTTTCTGGGAGAAACGCTGATCTATTTCCTTCTCTGCTTCTCTTACATAACTGTACCCGTGCACGCTATACCTTCGTTCTTTCTTCCTCCAACCTCCCCCCCCCCCCCCCCCCCCNNNNCCCCCCCTTTTTTTTTTCTTCTCTTTAAGTCATCACTTATTAGCCTATCTAGCTTTCCTCACCTCCCACACAAAAGGCGATTTCTTAATACAGTGAGAAGTAAAACCAGCAGAAACTCTCTGGGCATTGCTACCCCCATTTTTGCTGATGCTATAGGATCAGACACACTTGCAGACACCAGTACTGGACTCTCATGGCCAACCATGCTACCACAGCTGATTCCCCTAGGATGCACATTTAGAAAAGGAAACCTGCACGTGCCAGACCAGGTTCTGAGCTCAATTCTAATTCCACTAACACGAAAAATCACCTCATCGAGCCAGTGGGTGGGATCATTCAAATGTCTGAGCCATGAAACAGTGATGAAGTTACTACAGCTTCCAAGTTACCACCTCTTAGAATTGATCATGCAAATGTTCCAGGGCTGCTGCAAGCGTGGGGTAGTAGCTTAACCTTTAAATCAGCTTTTGCATCACAGTTGTAGTGGGCTAAGGAAGCGTGCACAGCTACCCTGGCTTAAGCAATGTGTACTCAGGCAGATGTTTGACAGCTCCAAGTCCTACAGGTGACTATTGCTCTGCTTCCTGCTGCTCTTCCCTCAGCTTGCCAACTCACTTTTGGAAGCACAGCTTCATGGACTGGTTTCCCCCATCCACCCATGTTTTTACAGGTTGCTTTTCCTCTCTCAGCTGTTTCTCAGCTGGATCTATTTCCCAGTTCAGCTCACAGCATAGCTGTGCAGTTGTGCCAGTAGAACTGAAGGCAGGAAGGGCATGCTCAGTGCTAAGTAAGCACTGTCAAACAAGCTTTCTGATCACATATCCATAAACCACAACAAAAGTTGCAGCTCCACCTAAGTCACCTTCACTTCTGAGAACAAGGTGAAGGTATTTCTCTTTCCTTGACCTCTGCTCCACAGACAACCTTCCCTCAAGCAATACTGTAAGGCTGTCCCATTGCAAGATCTTGTCACCTACTTGATAAACTCAACTGCAGAACACCTTGCCACAAGGTATTCTGGATAATAAAAATGTACATAGGCTCAAGAATACTTATAAATGTCTCTTATCATAGATTTCAAAGCACAAAGATACCATTTTGCTCCACAGAAGCGACTGGGCCGCAGCTGCTGAACACTAAGTGCTTTGAGAAACATAAATGTACTGGTGCTCTCTTTTTCCCATTTTTCTTCTGGCCACCAAAAAGGGTCTGCTACTGAATACTGATCTGAGGTACTGTGATCATTATCACAGCTGTCAGATTACTAAACTGATAAGGGGCCTAGGGAAAAAACAAAACAGAAAACCTCAACTATTTAAACCCAAATAATTTTACTCATCTGTTTGTGGGCTTATTGTGTAAACCCACTATCTCAATGCAAGTGAAGGGACAGGAACCTTCTGAATCCATCTCATCCATAAAGCCACACACCCACCAAGCTACATCTTGAGAGTAAAGAATCTTCCTCCCTGCCACAAATCAATGGTCTCACTCTACTGGCACATGAACCTAGCTTTCCCAGTGGCACCAGCAGAACCTGAAAATAGCACCAATCACTGCGGTAAAAGAGTCACCCTATCCCATCTGCCACATCACCTTCAGGTACTATATTATACTTCATCCTGGCCTATACATAATTGGCAGCTTTAATCAGAGGTATGGGTTGTTTTTTTGGTTGCTTTGGTGGTTTTTTTTTTTCTTAAAAAAAAAATAAATTCTATTGGTATCAGTTAATACAGATATTGCAACAGGAGTATAAACAAGTGCTCTTCTGTATTTGAGTATTTAACTGTAATAAGTTACACTGGTATAACCACTTTTAAGTTGCATTACTTCTGACACAAGCCTCTGCACTTGTGTTGCACTGCTTCAAAAAGCATTCAGTCTGAAACTCAGAATTTAACACTAATTTGCTTCTAAGAGCTCCTTTATTGTCTCTTATTACATATGCCACTGTCAGAGTCCCGGTTAATAAGCTTGTGGATTACTTTATGCTGCAGACACATAAATATTGAGTGAGGAACTGCAGGTGGATATATGCCTTCTACTGCCTGACCCAGCCTGCCACAGCAGTTCTTATCTCCACCTCCCCACCTGCCTTCATATTAGTGACGCACTGGAGTGTAGTCTTCTGCTATCTTTTACTACACAATCCCCTTTTCTTGGTTAACCATGCCTCACCTTAAAGCCAGCCATTTTGGGGTTTGTTTTGCCCCTAGCTGCACTGCTAAGTGGCTGCCTCACCCTACAGACTTTAAACCACTTTGTTTCCCTGCCTGCGTTTACTCATAGCCACGCTCTAACTCATCTGTTCCTGTGTTAACACTGTCCCTCACTTTTATGAAGAGGAGGGTTTAAAGATTTCCACTCCACGCAAGAACCATGTCTGTCTTGAAAACTCTCAAAAGCCTCAAGCATGCTGTCACTGGGCAAGCTATTCAATTTTCCCTGCAACAGAGATGGTGCTGACCATGACAGACTGAAACAATTAAATCTGTACCTCAAGATATTGCTGCTAATTTCATGAAGTAATGAACTGCAGGGGAGGTTTTTCCCTTGGAGTTGTTAAATAAAAAATAAAGGGCTGTATCGTCATGTTCTTCTATCTGACTCACAAGCAGATGCTGTACAGTTTGATATAATTACGTGATTTCACATGACATTCAAAATGAGCTTTGAAAAGAAATGCATTTCTAGCTGTATCAGTTAAAGAGACAGCCTTGAAGACACCTACAAAGGGCAGGCAATGCTACGCCCCTTAGCACGCAGACAGCCAAGAAGCCTGAGCAGCAAACTCTTCATCTAGATTTCATCTGATCACTACATTACTGCTAAATTTCAGATGGACATTTTAAACACGGTTCTGTGGATAATTACATTTAACAAACCAGAAAGGGAGCAAAATAAAAAATCCACACAAGTTAAGTGGTCTAAATTAAAGGAGACCAGAGAAAACCTTGAGAACAGGGAGCAAAAACATGGTAGAACAGGATTTGTAATGGTCCCAAGGGGAAGTACATTAGTACACTCAATACACATGCACTACACACCACCTTAGCTCTGCTACCTGGGAGGTCAGTGGCTGAACTCTGATGAAGGCCAATGATACCCTCAAAAAAAGACACATTTCATGCATTGGAAAGTGTGAATGCTGTAAAGGGGTTCCCAGAAATCTAACCCTAGGTGCACAGGGTAAAGGAGTGAAAGATTACTGACCTGCCAGACCCATTTATCTTTCATTGTGTTATGTCACCTGTAAGCTTTGTGCAAGGAGTTCCCATGTTACACAGTTAATAAAGTCACACTACAGTGTTTTAAGGAGATTATGGGGGGGGTGAGGGGGGAAGGAAATGACCTAATCCCCTGCACTACTGTGTGGTGCCTTGTGGCAAGAAGAAAGAAAATTCTTGTAAGGGCCGAGCAAACAAAGGTCCATTGTTAAAGCTACAGCTTTCAGAGACCCCTTTGCTGCATCTCAAGTTGCTGCAACATGAAGAGTAGATGGTACTTTATGAACTCTTCCACACAGACCACTTCTGGAAGGGGTGGGAGGGGCTAATTAGATTTGCAGGGCAACTGAGTAAAAGAGATCACTGTAGAATCTCAAGATCTTAAGGCACAGCAAATTCTCCTTCAAAGATACTTGCCAACTGTAAAATGCCTGTCATCCAACAGCCACGGTGATCCTTAGGCAACCGTGCAGCAATTCATCACTGAAGGTGCAGTAGCCTACTTACAGAGCAGCAACAAATCACCACACTCCGGAGGCATTTCCCGTGACAACAGTCACCCTTTGCCATCAGACAAACCTAACAAGCATTTTGCATGAAGTCCTAATTCCACCCATAGATATTTATTTACCTGCTCTTCAGGTACACACTTCTACTCAAGGATAGCAGGTCACCATCAGTGTACATCCTGTTCTGTAGACTGAAAAACAGCTGTCCCCCCTTTCTCCAGGTGTGATCTCTGCTTTAGTAGGCACAGGTGGCTCTTAGTACTGTACCAACTCAGTAATTCCTATAGGGCAGAGACCCCACTAGGAAGAGTGTACACAAGATTCCTGGTCCTTGTCCCAGGTATGTATTTCATAGTTAAGCTTACTATGAGCTGGAGGAATTTCAGGCAAGAATAAAGAAATACCTACAGAAGAGCAGGACTACTTTTATTTGCTTATGTGCTGTCAAGAGGCAGAACCAACTCCTTTCATGATAAAGGACTTCACAGAACCAACCACAGGATAACTCAAGAGGTCATTTAGTCCAACCTCCTGCTCAAAGCAGGAGTTGGCTTTCCAGATTTTGAACTATTACTACAAGAGACTGGGAGCTGCAAGTATGAAATGTCCTCTCAAGACATGCATTCTCTCAGTAAATAGGATGCTGGAGAACTTCAGAGGACAAGCAGTCATTCAGAGCAGGCTGGGGCTTCATGTTTGTTCACAGACATCCTATGACTGCTTGATTCAACATTTGCTTAAAATAAAACAATTGGCAAAAAAATACAGCAGAGCGCTTGCTGTAGCCACACCAAAGATTGTTTGGGCTGATTAAATGCTTGGAAGGGTGAGAGCCACAACATACCCTGTATTTTACATTCTTCAAGAGAAATATGTCCCAACTAGCAGTTCAGCACTGACACTGTGGTACTCTATTTACAACAATCATTGCCCAAGTAAGACTTTCTGGAACTGTGCTCCTTTTAAGATGGTCCTTTGACTGACTGAACAGCCTGAAGCATAAGTCACGCTGGATTCTTAAAAATCCGAGACTGAAAGGATGATTGGTAAGGCACCATTCTGAAAAAAACACATTAGTTTCCCAGAAGGTCAAATTGATGTAAGCCATCTGCTAAGTCAGAAACATGCAGATATGGTAGCACCAGGCTTCTGTCCAACATAGTAAACTTGAGTTTCCCAGGTACCTGGAAACAGCTATTGTGAAAGATTTTAAGTTGTCCAGGAACATTTCTAGATCTTGAATACTCTGCAAGACAAATACTGTATCTGCAAGTTCAATTAACCCAGGCTATGCCTAAACACTTCCTCAAAGAACTTTTTAGCTGTATTTTTGCATTCTTTGAACAGTAGAATTCAGATTCACTGATCTTCAGGTATTACGTTTTTCACTAAATAAAGAAAGGGAGGCCCCATTTGAATAGTTTTCCTGCTTGCAAAACTTTTCAGGTACCTTCCAGCAGAACGAGGTGAACCTGCACTGCCAGAAAGATTTCATTCCCACGAAGCTAGATCGTTTGACCATGGATGACTTCAGAGAAAGCTAAGGCAGAATCACTGGAATTATTAAACACATCTTTGCCTCACTTTCACTGATGAGATTAGCAAAAAAAGGACAGAGAAAGTATTCAGTTATAGAAATTCAGCTAGAATTGGCTGGCTCCCCACACTCACATTCTAGGAATAAAAATCTTGAGATAGAAGTTAAAAAACTATTCAGTACAGTTTCTATTTAACTCCCACATCACACAGATGGATATCTTAAAATAAGGCAAGTACCTTTTCACTTGAAGAGGTCGTGAAGTGCAGAAGAAAGTTTATCTAATAGATTCCCTCTGCTTTATCCTTAATTCCTCACCACATTGTTATTACACTCTCACCACTCACCGTTTTGACTGTAGTTCATCTATAATTCCAGTAAAGAACTGCTGGATCGCCTCCACACTGCTCTCCTCACCCCTGCACATGAATGTCTGAAGTCTGTGGTGCATACCTGGTAAGTCACTGCTAACAAACGTACCACCTTACTATATACCCTCTAACTTCAAACTTCAGACAGTCCTTTCCAGCCTTTGGACAGGAAAACCTGGCCCTTTCTAAACATATCACCTCCAGTATTTACATATAAAAGCATATGACCTACATACCTCTGGATAGCTGTCAGAGATCTGCCTACTCTCTCCAGGCCAAGAGTCACATTTTTATAGTGGCCTGATAGGATACATTACAGCCCCATACATAAATGTTTGGTTTGCCACCTCACTTGCCTCTATTTCTGACACTCAACCACGTCGAGGTATGAGCTCAGGTACTGAACAAAGGTTACTTTAGGCAACAACCCAAGAAAACAACAATTGATTACTTTGCACATGCAATAGGTTTCTGATGGAGGTATACTGAAGTATGTCAAGAGACATTAGAAGCTGTCTCTTAATAAGTAAAGTGAAGCAGCTTTTATGCTAATACAACTTGTATTTACACATAAACACAAAAGTAACTTTTGAACACTTTTCTGTGTCAATCACCTCCTACAGACAGCAATTCAAACAGGACAACATTCCAGTGTCTCTTCCACCTCCTCATGTTAGATCACCTATGTGTTCCCAGCTTGTTACTGCTCAAAGAAAAAAACATCCCATGATATTCGATTATATCTTTTTCCTTCCTTTATAATCCCATGGCCAATGTGTGATTTAGGATACCTAGAAAGGAGAAATACTTTACTTCCTACACGTCTAATCCAATTTGGATAAGAGGTTTGCTGCTTATAAAAATAGACAAGCAGTTCCACTTTTCCTTTACCTCTGTGCGGTCACTAATACCTAACAACAAAAAGGTCATTCCCAGAGAGTGGCAAGAATTCAGTGCTAGGGATGCCATCCCTAAATTTTAATCCCTGGTTGAGAAAGGAATCCAGTTTCTTGTATACAGGTATAAGGTGAGAGCTGGTACGTACTCTTGGCTCTTGTCACATATGACATTTGGCATTAGTATGCAAAATATATCTCATCAAAAAAAGCCAAGAATGGAATACCTGAACCATTAAGATGGAGCTGAACTACTTCTATAGGGACCCAGGGGATTCTGGTTTGGCCGTATGGTCCAGTTTTAGGTAGAGCTAAAGAAACTGTTGACTTATAGTGTGAAGCTTTCAAGAAGTCACTAATTCCAAGTTTTCAATTTGCTACGTACACAACAAAAGGTTACCTTCAAATCAGAGAAATAATCTAGCTCAATATGGCAACTTGAAGTTAGTTTAGTCTTCAGTTACAGCCAGAAGAACTCTGATGGAAAAATATTTTCAGCCTTGTGGGTCATGCAAGATACATTTTTGAAAAACACCAAAAAGTGTTTTTGTAGCGAGATAGTTGCATGGTCCTTATTTTAAAATAGCCATGCTCTCCAGAACCTGTATTTGATTTTTATTCTCTCAGAGTATGTCACCAAGGAAAGAAAAATCAGATTAAAATCTAGTGTATGAAAATAATTTCAGTAATTTGAAATCAGTACAGTACAGGCATACTGACAGTCACCGTGGCAGAGCACTTTTTCAGCACTAGTCTAAACGTGTACTGATTGCTAGACAGCATTAACATGTTCTCCTGGTAGCATCATGGACTGCACTTGCTTTTTCAATGATGCTCAGTCATATCAATAACTCTAATGAAATTACATTAACAAGACAGCAATTTGACTCTTAGTAATTCTACCAGTGAAGAAAGTGTTCCCAATGACAAAAAAATATTTTTTTTTCCTTGATGCATTGAACAGAATTCTGTCTGACTGCAAGCCTTCAAGATTTGGCCTAGAAATCGGTCAGATTCCTAAAACTGAGGTTTTGGGGACACAAGCTCAGAGTATTTCTCATCATCCAATGCAAGTTTACTCATTTCCCACATAAAGTTCTGAAGAAAAACAGCTCAATAATGTATTCTGAAAAAGCACATGCTTAAAGCTGTACCCTGGCTAGGACTCTGCTTCTCTTCAGATACCAGCTCATATTTCAAAGTTACCTGAAGAAGCCTCAAAACCTCGTGCAGCTGAGCAGTTACAGATTGAGCTAGATTTGAATTAGCAGACTCGTAAAAGTAAATATACATCTCTTTCCCATTTCAGGTATTTCTCTGACATGCAAAGACAAATGCAAAAGTATCTTAACACTTGCAAACTAATTTCTATCAATTGCCTTGGTTTTGAACTCTCTACCTGCATGCATTGAGAGGCGAGATTTAAGCAGCAAAGAATTACTCATTTTCTCTCAAAGAAAAATTTTTCCATTCAGGAAACATGGTTGGGTAAAGAGCAGAGCCGCAATAAGCTGCAGTTTTGACAGCACCATGACCAAGTAATCATTTAACAGCACCATACGGTTCAGAACACAGAAGTTCTTCAGCAGTTTTGAAATCAGTTTCACATGATTTACAGCACACACTTATTTATTAACCAAAGTGACTGGTTAATTTAATACAGCTATCTTCACTTCTAAACCTTGGGCAAGAGGTTGAGAGAACCCTTGACTTTAACCCCTGGTGTGCACTCCAGATACCCACACAGGCTACCAATAGAATACTGGCTGGGTATCTTCAAGTGCACCACAGAAATATTAGGTTCTGGTTTTCTAGTACAGGGAATTTAACAGTAATAATCTAGTATGGAGAAGCTGTTTCACTTGCCCTTTTTTAGTCAGCTGCTCACAGTGCAGACTGATTCATCCCAAGAAATCTTGCCCTTCAGAAGTAATCTTTGCAGGTTTTTTGGGGTAGACTGGCCCTCTCAGGGCTGACATTGTTTATGAACATGTCTTCAAATTACTAACAGCTGCTCATACTGAGCACAGAGGTGCCTCGCTCACACACATCCATACACATTTGTAGAAATCCTGCTCACATTTGATGCTTGTCATTAGTTACCCTCCTGCTCAAGGATGTCTTATGTCATTCATCTGTGGAGCAGAAGACAACCATACAGCTGCAGAGGGTATGAAGAGTCACAAGAAGCCAACCTGCCACACATGAAGCAATTGCTACCCAGACTCAGCAGAGATGCCTGACCACATCCAAGCTCCTGGACCAATGCAAATTCAAAGTCAAGGAAACATTTAAGGAAGCCCACCCAAGTAATTAGCCACACCACACCAAATAAACCAAAGAACTACCAGTCCTGCAAAATCAGTGTGACAAATTTGACACTAAACAATCAGAATGAGTTTATGAAGTATCAGGCAAGCAGGACAAAAGCTACAAGTTAGACAGGCTGCTCAGCTGAGAAAACTTAACACAGAAGCTGCTGCCGTAGCAACATATATTGCTTTGGTGGAACTTCGTGGATGGGTTTTCGGTTTTTTTGTGTGTTTTTTTTAATATAGAGTTAAAAAAAAATTACAAGCATGCTGAGTCTCACTTTAAACACTAGCTGTGAAAGTAATATATATTTTTTTTTTCCTCTAAACACAGAGAAAAGAAAAGACTGTCTCTGGCTTTGCAGACACTGTTGCACTTAAACACTTTAAAGATAACTTCTTATAAAGATAACTTCTTCTTAGCATAAAGATATCTTTAAAGATAATTTTTGATAACTCTGAAATCATTCTGTACTTATAGCATTTCACTGATAGATGTGTGTGAACTACGTGCCCCCAAAATAAACTCTGAACTATGCAAATAAATACAGCACTGTCACAAGCTCACTCTCCTCTCTTTTAAAAAAAGCTTATTCCTTGCCTGTAAACATGACTGCTAGGACAAAAAGATGCAAGATCAGCAGCATCAAACAACTCAAATGCTATCAACAGTGAAGAGCATTACCGAAAAAATGTAATGGGGGGTGTGTGTGTGTACAAGCTCCAATTTCATTAGTTTCTGAGATTAAACGTTTTTCTTTTAATAACCACTTCCAAGCTGACTGAAGCTTTTTTCCTGGTTAGTAGAGAAGCACTTGGTTTTAATTTCAGGAAAAAAAACCACCACCCCAATTTCACCCCAAAACCCAAATAAAAATCCCAATAAAACCAGACAAATACAAAAAACGCTATCTTCAAAAAAAGTCTTCACTTCAAAACCAATCTGTGACCAGATATACAATTATATCATTTCATCACACTAAGTCTAAATAAGTTATAGCACTTTCTGTTATAAATGAGAAACAAAGAATGATTCCAAGTTGCTTTAAGCAAAACACTTGAGAAAGAGACAAACATCATACCCAAAGTGCAGGAGTGCAACTGTTTAGACAAAGCTTCAGTCTCAAAACCGGCCGGACCAGAACTGTGGGTTAGAACTCAGTTCCAGAGCGCAGCACCCGTGGAGCAAAGCAGCACTCCTGGGAATCATTGCAAGTTCTTAGTTTTGATTGAGAGAGCTATTTTTTACTGCTTCTGGTATTAAAAGTGAGCATGCTCCTATCTGCTGGGCTGGGGTTTGCAGAAGTCCAAATGTGGGAGTAACTGTGTTTGTACTTGTTCTAAATCCTTCTTTTAAGAACAGGAGTTTAACATCAAAGGGTGCAAGCTTAGGAATTGTATCTAGACCTGTCTTTTCAAGTCATCCTGAATCAGCAAAATGAAAAGGTTAATAGAATCAACAAAAACAAGTGTTTCCATCCTAACATCCTCACGCAGGTTACCAAATTTTTCATTAACAGACATAAATACTCAAGTTACAACACGGTCCTTATTCCTTTTGATACAGAAGTCTACCTAAAATTTAAAAACTGGATAAAAAAAGGCTGCAATCCTCACCCCGAAAAACAATACCACTGTAGCTGTATCCACTGAAGCAATAAAACTTGCCTTTATGTGCAAAAGTAAAGGTCCAGTTAAGCAAAGACAGCGAAGACCTAACACAAACTGGTACTTAAATATTACAATTGAAATTGAGGGAAGTGACAGCCACCTGAAATCAAAGATCCTAAGAAAAGCTCTCACTAATTGGAAGCAATGTGGAATCTCTTTCTTAACAAAAATACACAGAATAAACTGAAACAGCTCCAGTGTACAAAAGACCATGTCTTTCAGCCTTTCAGATAATGGTTCGCAAAGTCAACATGCTCCAAAAATGGCTCTTGCTATGGCACAAATGAAGACTCTCTAATGAAATAAAAAAAACAAAATACTTGCAGCCTCCCAGTTTAGCTCAGACTGGAATACTGCAACAAGATCCTCTTCCTTAAGTGTCTTTTTAAAGTGTGCCAAAAACATTACTTAGAAGGATAATCTAAATAAAACCATTGTTAAAAAAATAAACCTACATCATACCATGGCTGGAACAGCTAAGGAACTGGTCAGGGAGGAAGGATTATTTCCTGGCACAGTAATGCAGCAACAGACTGAGTTCTCTCTCTCTCTAGTATTATATTAAGCCTTCACAATGTTTCACAAAAAATAAAACTGAGGTTTGTAGCTCATCTGTTTAACAGATGAGCAACTGTATTGAGCAGCAGGCCTTTGTTTCTAGGGGTACTGCGCAAGGAAAAAAAAAAAAAAAAAAGCAGTTAGCTGATCAGCAACCTCAAACAACTCAAATGCTACCAACAGTGAAGGAAAAGTATACTTAGCAAGGAAAGGAAACTTAAAGTGTAGTTCAAATTCTGCTTTTTTTTCACCTACTAGGTCATCTTGTCAAACCTGATACCCGAGCTCAATTAATGCAGGTGCAAGTAAGGATTCAGCTGCATTGAAGCCAACTGAATTAATCAGCCTAAGCAAGATCACTATCAGCCTACCTAAGCAAGACTGTACTAGAGCAGACCTGGGCTGCATGTGTAATTTAATTCACCACTCTGATTTTGGATAAGCCCCAGACATTCAGAATAATTACAGTGCCATCAGAGACAATGCTAAATGTCAGTTATAGTATTTAAGTTGGTTACTGTTTGTCTGAAGAGATGAAGCACTCAAATGCCAGGTACCTACCAGCTTCTCAAGCCATCAGCTTTCCATTGTGTTCTACAACTCTTCAGGAATGACACTCTTACTAGGAGTCTGTTGCAACTACTTTGGCTTACTTGAACACACTAAGTCCTCTCTGACCCACCGTATTTCATCACATAGGAACTTCTCCTAACATACGAGACTGGAGTCAGAACTACAAGGCTCTAACAGCTACACAGCTACTAAAGATCCAGACCATAGTGTACTATCTGCTGAGCTTCCCTGAAATGCACTGGCAGAGCCATGTAATTTTGAAGTAAGAATTCACTCATGATAGAAACTTGACCGAAAACCCAGAGGCATAGTGGAATGTACAGCTGATTGGAAACTAGAGGAAATATGCAGCATGAATTCAAGTCAGCAAACCCATGTGAAATAAATAATGGAGTCTTCTACACTTCAGATGTTTCAGGCTGTTAGCCACCAATACTGACTGCTCATAACCTGTTTTAGGACTTTGGCAGTTTAAACAATAACATCAGCCATTAAAGTACTGATCTCTTTGATCACAAAAAGCATTATTATGATTACTACCTCATGCCTATTTGCTAAAATCCTTCGAGATGTAAAATAAACCTGTAAACTTTTTCAAAGTTGTATGCCAAGTCTTCTCACTATTAACCACTCCCATTGTACTTGAGGTTATACTCTCAATTTTACTAGCATTAACTTGGTATGAAAACTGGTCCAACCAAGGGAAAGTTAATGTCCTCATAACACCACATTATTTCTATTTCTTTGGTGTAAGCAATAGCAGGCAGCAGCTGTTGTCCTCAAACCAGAGGGCTAAGGAGAAATAACAAGCCTCAGATACATCCACAAAGATAGAGAAAGCAACGCAACAGCCTACCACATCAGAAGGATATATATAGCCAGTCTAATAACAAAACTTGAGACAGCTCCCTCAACCTCTTAGAAAACCCCTGTTATTAGATTTGTTTCTCTTGGGTTAGTGAGAAAGTCAGCTCATGGACAAACTCTGCTCAGCAGGTCTGGAGCAAAGGAGGGTGCAGGGCTGTACAGCTCTGACGTGATGTGGTGAGGGGGGGGCTGTATGTGTGGACAGGCCACCGGGGATGAGGAAAAAGCATTACTCTCAGCAGGCAGTAAATATATCAGTTCAGAGCCTCCAGAAACAACCTTCAGTGCAAACCCAACATTATGGCATGCAAAAGTACAATTCGGTACAGGTTAGCAGCCATCTCTCTAATATAATTATCTGCAGTTTAATAAAAGCTGGGGGTACTTGCTCTAGAGAGACAGTGTCTGAAGAACAACTTAAAGCATAAAAAAGACAATATTGAGACAACAAATACCATTATGTACAGTAACAGCAAGACAATACCAATAGTTTGTATTGTTCTACACTTGTACTTCTTGCAGCTACTCTCAATCAAAATCTTAGAGGTAAAGAAAACGCCTGTCTTGCGGGAATTCTACATGTATTTACTGAATTTTCAACTTTTTTTTTTTTTTTTTTTTTTTTTTTTTTTTTTTTTAGGTTGTTCTCTTATAGGAACTGCGTAGAAGTAAACTCACCGTGTCCAAGAACCGCAAGATTGTAACCGCACTTCCACTTGGATTTACGATACATAATCAAAAGCCACACTCGCAGAGGGAAAATGACCTGTTGATGATGGTGGCTGTCAACAATGGGTTCAGATCAGTTAGCTGCTAGTGCAGACAGGACAACATTTTTCAACACTGTGAGAGAAAGCGAGAGCGAGACCATATGGTTAAGCCCCATCCACATGAGCACCAAACGGCATCAGCAATTGAGAACTGTCAGCTGGGAGAGGCAGAGGTGGGAAGTCTACCTGCTGCTCACTGCTACTGTTAAGAATCATTCTGCAGAGCTTTATCAGTAGAGCTTTACCAGCATTGGCTCAGTCTACTGGAATAAATTCATTCTGAGGAAAATAAAATAAAATAAAAATAAAAAATAAAATCACAAATGACACGGCATACGCTTGTGTCCAGACAGTACTCCTAGCACAGAGGAACTCAAATACTGTTGTTTGAAGTCATTCAAGGAATTCAGTTACCAGTCAGTTTGCTTCAGCATAGTCCAGATTCACTGAAACTTAAATGTGTTCTGGAATTACATGGGGTAAGTCTAAGTTTCACATTCACAGAAGACTGAGAGTTGGAGGTAAGCATGACAAAAGTACTGTCAGCAGACACCTTGCCCATATGCAAAAATAAAGGGATGCAAAAGCTGTCTTTAACTTCAAAAACTTTTGAGTAGGGTGAGCTGGTCCAGATCTCCAGAGTTCCCATACAAAATATATGTTTTCAGTGACAAACCTCACCACTAATGCAGAGGCATGAGCTTTGCATGCGAAGACAGAAGCAGTGCATCACAGAACTACTATTTATCAACTCACGACCTGCAGGAATGTCTGAACTTGGTTATTACCACTCATATAGGAGGAGCACATTCTGTGGGGAAACAATTTTAAGGCAGCATAAAATACCACTGCCTGTAAAAGCAGCAGTCCCACCTGCTGCCCTGCATTTAGATGACAAAAGGCTTTTGTACAACCACGGTGTCCGCAGATTTGTGCCCCAATCTGTTCCTCAATTTGATGTACGATGTTCCATGTGGGTACTGGAACACAAAAGAGGAACACAGAGGTGGGCCCAGCTTTCAAGTAGTGGACATCGTGTCCAGAGAGAAAGCTAAATCATGTTTTTTTTTTAATGTATGGGCATATATTAAATTAACAGGGAGATGACAGGAAACAAGCTTTGTTCCTCAGCAGCTCTTAAAAGCTGTATTTAGCCTTGAAAAACAAGAAAACATAACCACTCCTATTCTTAACTTTGGAGCTAATTTTTGCTTTCTTTATACTCACTCTTCTACTCAATTTACTTGTTCCTTTAGGTAACAAAAGCTACATTCATCAGCAAAAGACAGCTTAGCACAGCAGTAATCTCAGAAGCATGCACATTGAGTCAATACTAAGCTTATACTAAGGATGTTAGAAAATGAAGTTGAAAATAAGCACAGTAACAGCAATAAACTAAGTATTTCAAATTCTGTCTCAGTTACAAAAGCAGACTTGCAACAACCCTTTATTTTGTCTTCATCAGGTTTAGTCACTTCCTGTGCATTTCTCCATAGGACAAGCTTTCTATTACAGTTTCTGCTATGCCAGGAGGTCTAGGACTTGAGACAGCTAAGAGACAAAAGGAAGATGAGTGCCATTAGCCTGCTCAGTTCTGCAGCAAGACGTAGCATCAATTCCTCTCAGGAGGAATGATATCAAGATAAAAATTACCAAAATAACTTAGGGAGTCAAAAGTAAGGCAGTTTGTCTGCTAACATTAGTGCAACTTACCTCCATAACCAGTTGCTATAATAAAATTTAAAGTATACTAACATTAATACATCTTAGGGTCCAGTTGCAAAAACTCTTCTACCCATAATTATTCCACGCAAGCTGGGAAAGCATCTTCTAGCACTGCTTGGCAAAGTTAAACTATAGAAATTGAACAGGCCACAGCAGAAACTCCAGCACACATGTGTGCTGAGTTGCAATGAGAAGGCCGGAGGTGGGCAGAAAATACAGCCTCTGAAAACTGTTGGATGCTATCTGAAGACTGTAAAAGCTTAAGTGATGCTTCCCAAAGACTAATCACCATCCTTAAACTGGAGTAAACTATGGCTGAGGATCGAACAACTGAAGTTTAGACTTAACACAATGCTCAAGCCTTCAGCATAAGCGTTAATAAAAAAAAAGCACTGTGTGCCATGGTTAAGCCTACAATAAAGCCTAACTAGAAATTCCCATGTACTTCAGTCCCAGTAATGACTATTAACAGGGAGTGTAGAACTCCTTGTGGTTTACAAGTCTTTCTGTAGCAAGAGATGCCTCTCTGCCACACTTAGATTTATGTCTCTGAAGAAGTGAGCACTGTAGCATTAGTTAAAGATTCATCACGTGCCATGCTCTTCCACACCAGTACAATGGAAGGGAATCCTGTACCACTCTTGAGGGCTGTGAGCCACCTGGCCAGAAGCCATGGTTATGCACAGCTACTTGGCCCTGAGGGTTGAAAATAAAAGATGAACAGCCAAAATACGAGGCCAGCAGACAGAGCTGTCAGGCAGGGATCAGCAGACCTGATGACTGTGACTGTAGCATTACAAACGCTCCAGCCCATGCTGGTTTGCTGTTTTGTGCTATACCCTATTCTTTCCCTCAGTTACTTCCTCTCTTTGTCTACCTACTCTAACTCCTACTTGTTCTGTCTCACTCCCTCTACCTCTGCCCTTTTTCTGTCTCTTCAGAATCCAACACCTTACAGACAGACTTCTACTCATACAGCATACAGGCACAGCAAAATGAAAGTTAACAGTTTTTAGTACGTTTAGCTGACTGTAATAGTCCTTTCCCATCTTGAGTTTTCATAAAATTCAAATTTCTTGAAAGACAGTTGATGGACACCATCCTTAGTCACAGGATATCAGTCAGTATTAAAGGTAGGAATTCACAAATAATGCAAATAATTATTCACAAATAACTCTCTCATATATGGAGAATTTGGACACTGTAGGAGATGTCTGAACTACAGCTCTCACTCACATAAACAGTCCCTAGCCACACAAAGAAAGACTGTCAAGCTCCTTCCACAAATTCCTGCAGGAAAAAGAAATTAAAAAGATAGCAGATTGGATGGAACAACTCTAAGAAGAATCAATAGTGGTAGCTGTAAAATCTAAAATTAAAGTAAGTCTGGTTTTGATGTTTTCAGTACACACAGTACATTAAATCTGGCATAAGCCCAATGGAACACAAAGTACATGTGGACAATGTCTGCCAAGTGCTAGAAATATAGCACTTAAAAGTCTTTAAAGAACAAACAGACTCAGACCATTTCTACTTTATGCATCAGAAAAAAAATTAAATCAAGGTGATCTTTGAGGGAACATTTGAATTAAATCTAATTGGTGTGCTTTTTGCAGAGCATGTGCTGATTGGCAAAGAATCAGTATTCATCATTTTTTAATCTGTTCCACTTGTGACAAAGGTTACAAACAGAAGTTCTACCATATTCCAAATTGCTGTGCTTTCCTCCATAGCATCAGGCTTGTGTCTCTGGTAATGTCTGGACCTGGTCTTTCATCATGCTAGTGCTTCTAAACATCTGACACAGGGAGAGCAGAAGAAAGAAACGGGAAGCGTGAACTCAGGGAAACTGCACTGCACTATCAGTTTTTTCACCCACCTCCACATTTGTTGGTACTTCATTAGTTTACATGCCTCAGAGCAGAGCAAGATTTGATTAGTAACTGAATGCTAATTCACATCTGTGTAGCAGCCTCCAAATATTAGCAAATTAAGCATCAACACACCTGGGAGTTCCTTACCAATAAGGGCACAAAGAAAAAAGTGAGACAAGCCTGCATGGTTTGTAGGCTTTTGCACCAGACATCATCCACCATCCCAGCACATTCTCCCCACTATCTCCCATACACTGCACTCCTTTGGAGTTGGACAGAAGTGAAGAGCCATTCTAGCTTTATTAGGTTTTCTGCTATTATATGGGGGACACATCCTTCCCCACATCTCCCAGGGATTCTGGAGGGAAAATCCCCCTCCTTGTCTATAAGACCATACAAGGTGCATGCTTCTCCCTGTGACTGGTCTCCCTTGGCTTTAAAGTAAACATTAACTCTTTTCTCATTGTTTGGATCAGGCTCCTATCTCTGCTCCTGTTTAGATAATGCCAACGTACAATCACAGAAAAGTTTGGGTCAGAAGGGATTTTTCCTATAGCCCCTTCTGTACTGGAAGGTACTGGAAAGCTGCTTTAAGGTCTTCCCAGGACTTACCTTCTCCAGGCTGAAAAGCCACAACTCTCAGCCTGTCATCATAGAAGAGATGCTACATCCCCCTGATCATCTTTGTGGCCCTCCTCTGGACTTCATCCAACAGCTACACATCCTTCTTGCACACAGGGCTCCAAAAATGGACACAGTACTCCAGGTGGGGTTTCAAGAGAGCAGAACAGAGAGAGAGAGAGAATCACCTCCCTTGACCTGCTGGACATGCTGCTTTTGATGCAGCACAGGATATGGCTGGCTTTCTGGGGTGTAAGGACACACTGCTGGCTTGTGTTGAGCTCCTCATCAACCAGCACCCTCCTCCAATTGCTTCTCTTCAAGGCTGTGCTCAATTCATTCTCTGCCCAGCACGTATTTGTGCTTGGGATTGCCCTGACCCAATGTGCAAGACTTTACACTTGTCTGTGTTGAACTTCATGAGGTTTGCACAGGTCCACCTCTCAAGCCTGTCAAGGTTCCTCCAGGTGGCAATCCTTCCCTCTAGCATGTTGAAAGCACCACACGGTTCGGTGTCATTGGCAAACTTGATGAGGGTGCCCTCAATCCCACCAGCCACATCATGGAAAAAGATGATAAACAGCAGTGGTCCCGGTGCCAAGCCCTGAGGAATGCCATTTGTCACTGATCTCCAGTTGGACCATCAAGCCATTAACCACAACACTTTCAGTGTGACTTAAATTAGCTCCTCCACAAAGTTACAGGAAGGGAAATACTGCAGGAAAAATGCTTGTAACACTTGTTCTCTAGAGCTAGGAGTTTCCCTTGGTAACTTTGCATATCTCAGAACAGTGAAATACTGCCAATGAGTAAAAAAGTTATACAGCGTATATACACTGGCATAGGTATAGCAACTGCTTTCAAGTTTCAAAGTCACAGGTGGCTTATAAGTGTCGAATAAGCCCTCACATTTTACTACAGCATCCTGGCCTTTCTCAGCCAGCAGTGAGAGAGGTACAAGGACCTACTCTATGTTCACATCGGCTGCTCAGAAAGCCTTGGACAAAGCTAACATACTGACCACAGTACTGACTGTAAAAACATGCATACATACAAGAAAGAAAGAAAGAAAGAAAGAAAGAAAAAAAAAAAGAAAAAAGAAAAAAGCTCCTTGTAAATTTATCTGTTTTATCTGTTTGAATGACCAAGTTGAGTTCCTCAACTTCAGCAGGTGGCCGACCACCTTCATGGGGTAATTCATTGCATCTTTTAAAAAACAAAAGACAAAACCCATGTAGCTGCCACCCTCACCACGATACACTCCAGCCCCCTGCAACAGCCCTGAGTAGTTTACAGAATAACAGTTCATGCTGCAACAAACAGGAAAGCTCTACTGGAATGATATTTCACACCCACCACATACAGCACCAAATGAATGCTAAAACAACTGATGGGGGCTATCAGCAGCATAGTAATCACCTCAGTAAAGGAAAAAAAAATAAAAAATCAAAGAACAAAGATCCAGCATACAGATCCACCTACCACAGGAATCAAGAAAAGATGACTTGGCTACGAAAGTCATCTAAGCACAAAGGGGTGATCAGCTGTCTTCAGATTAATATGCATTACCATATAACTAGTCAAACTTCATTAATCTCAACCTTTGAAGTGCACAGTTACATATACACACTTCAATATATTTGGCTTATATAAATACATATACCAATCTGATGGTTTAACTACAAGGTGCAGGGACAACATACTAGATGAAAAAAAGCAGTCCTCATCTGAATCATCTAGCACCATTAATACAAATTTGCCAAAAACGTTATCACACGAAAAAAAGGACAAACAAAACACCTCAGAGGCTACACTTTTGGGACTCCTCATTCTCTGTACTACCTATCTGGAAAACTGAGAACACATTTAAATCTTCTATTGATTACCCCTGTATGTTCCCAGAATTTGAACTGGATCTCTCCCAGCCCTTTGTGGAAGGCATAGTCAATAAATTTCCCTGTAACACGCACAAATAGCAAGTGTTTAAGTTGGGTGTTACCACGACGTGTTTTGCAGTTTGACTATTCTCCCCTCTTAACTATTCAACTTTGATCATCACTACTAACATTAAACAACTTTTAACATTACAATGCCAATTAAATGGAACCTATATCAAGTGTGAGAACAAGCTGGAAACATTTATTGGGTAAAAATAGAAATAGCTTCACATGTGGCTTTAATTCCTTCTTTCAAAGCAGGAAAAGAGGACAAAAGCACAAAGTCACTTGAACATACCAAATTTTTAACAAGCATACAGCAAGCAGTCTTCTTCTCTCCAGCCTCATATGGGTTACCATTCAACCTTAAGTTGTGTCCTAGGGCCAAGGTCAGGTCACACACCACTCAAGAACAGAAAATAAATTATAACAGAGTGTACTGTGTTTAAGAAAGCCATGCACTGACAGACAGCATACATACACACCACTTGTGGGCATCATAATGCTTTTTGTGAAGTTCTGAAAGCAACATTCCTAAATCTGAAAATTAATTATCATCAAGGTTTGATCATGCAGATGGGAATAATACTGACTAAGCAGTCAGTCCATAACCCTAGTTTTCCACACAACAAATCAACAGCTCTGGTTTCCTCTATCAAATTAACTCTGCCAGTTTCTACCACAAGATTTTCATCCTTAGTAGCATTTTATATTGTCTTCCCTAAATTCAGAACAGAGCTTGCCCAGCAGAAAGGAGCCAGACCCAAGAGGAAGCAGATGCACAACCTGAGACATTAGCTAAGGGTTGAGGCCCCTGTACTCTCTTTCACTTCAGAACTGAAGTTCTAAGTCATCTTCTGCTAGCCTTGAAATACATCAGCAATCTAAATACCTATTTGCATTTATTTTCTTCCATGTTGAGCATTCCTCAGAGTGAAGTGGCTCAGAGAAGAAGCAAACCAAAGCAAAAAAATAATTAGTAGGAAATGGCGTAACTGACTTATTTTTAGAATTAGCAGCTTTTCCCAAGAGGTGCATTACAGAAGGAGAATGAGCAACAAGTACTTTAAAAGGAAGAACTACTACTTTAAAAGGAACTACTTTATAGTTAGGCTCCATATGTGATGCATTTTGGATTTTTTCCATTAACTTCCTACCAAATAGTTCAGCCACATTATATGACAAAAGAACCATTACTTATTTTCTCAGCTGAACCTTGCATTAAACAACTAGTAAGGCAATATTTATTCTTGTAAAAATGCTTCACTGAACTACAGCTGCTTCAGATAAATGGAAATTATATCAAGGTAGCATCAAAAAAATCTCAGTATACATATCAACACTTAAAGAGAAAAGGAGCCTTGAGATTTCTTACCAGGAGATCTCAGGAACCCCTTTTTCATTCAACATGAAAAATTTGTCTTAAGCCAAAGAAAATAGAGATGAAGTATTTAAGTCTGTATGATTAAAAAAAAAAAAAAAAAAAGGCATAACTATTTAATACTGCTCAGTCATTAAAAGCAGAAGAAACTGAGGGAAAGCAGGCACTTTGGGGCACACTTGTAACCACGAGAGAGGCATGGTCTTAACAGAAGGAAAGGAACAGCAAACACATGTAACCCAATGTCTGGTTTTGCTGGTAGTTTAACGTTGTCTTACAGTGTCCCAATGGACTGCATGGTACAGTGGGCCAGATGTGCAAGCTACACAAGCACATTAGTTCCCACACCTGAAGCCCATGGTTCTACCTTGGTGCTGCTCCAGCCACTGCTGTTCACTTCTTGGACAAAGCTGACCAGCTGGACACAAACATTTCAAGCAACACCTAACCCAGAGATGCCAGTTTGGCTGTCCTGACCCAAAGACTAATCAAGACTTTCATGTTGTTGAATTATGTTGAGGAGTGACCATCCCAGAACACAAGCTAGCAGAAAGGAGGAAAGAAGGAAGGAAGAAACTAACAACACAGCTGCTTCTTCCCAGTTGCTTGCTGCTCCATTCAGATGAACCCCCAGACAATCTAGCAGGAGTACTGAAGATGCAAGCAGGACAGATCACTAAAATCAAATCAGATCACTTACGTTTGCTCTCACTATGTGTCCAGAAACTCCTGCAGGCCTTGAGCTCTACCAATGCCAGGGCAAATCTCAACAGTCATCTTAACAGAAAACAAATCAGTCCCTTCAAATTTCATCTCTATCCCCCACCCTGCCCATAAAGTAAGGAAAATCCCAGCTTGGGAAAGAGTAATTTAAGTGTTTGTAATGAAGCCAAAAGGCTTATATAATTGCAGAAACTTGAAATACAAGCAGGTAAGTACGTCCAGGCAGATCAATTGGCAGTGGAAAAAAAAAATTCATCCATGGTGGTCTACTTAGAAACAATTTTGGCTAAGCAGGGATTTGTGTTTTGTTTCTTGGCTTTCTGGTTTTGGGGGGGATTTTGCTTGGGTTCTCCCCCCTCCCCATCATCATCTTTTCAAGTCCTAGCTCCAATAAACTATCCTCCAAAGAATCTTACCCTCAACATATCTTGCAAGCATCTACAAAATATTTTTGTTATATCCCACTCTCAAAATCTTAATCATCAAATCAGCATTCTCCAATGGCTATTCATATTATCCCCTATCCAAATAATAAAAAAATCTTCTGTAGTTCACTCCTGCTCTAAGTCTATTTACCTTCAGCATTTTCCTAGCTTCCTTGCTGTTCATTTCCCTACTACACTGTAGATTTGTCTACAACACAGAGCCTCAGCCATGATAGCAAATGATACAAACCCAACAACGGAAATCCAGCATTTAGTGAGAAAGGTTTTTCTGACAAAGATGCCATGCTTATCTCCCTGAACAACAAATACGTAAACTAACAGCCTGACAAAAGCACTCCATCAGCAAAAGTGTACCTACATCTGGGATGTTTATTAACTTTTATCAATTAGATGGTGCAATTGCTTCCACCAACACAAACACGCCCACTGTATAGCACCAGAGGGGTGCTGGTCTGGCCATCTCTGTACTATTAAAAAACTTCTCCTCAAAGGAACCCTTTTCCCCCTTCCAGAAATATGTTTATGCAACTTACCTGCTGCAAGCAGGGTCAGCACAGAAAAACATCTGGTGGGCATAACTGTATAGGCAACATCAAGAGTATTTTGGGCCAGAATAACCAAAGTCTCCTACAAGATACTGAACTGGTGAACACAGGAAGTATTTCAATGTGAGTGTGAAAGCAACAAGACTTCTCCCTGACAGGAATACAATTACAGAGCCAGCATACAAACTTTTGACTGCTTCTTGACAACTGCCATATACCCTCAATTAGGACAGTAAAATTACAGGACACTCCTGATCCTGCAACCACAGCTGGAAATGCACTGCGAAGTTCAGTCCTCTTCACTCTCAACTAGGTGAGATTTGAGCCCAAAATTCAACATTTACATAAGTAGGTACCATAGGTGACAGTCAAGTCACTAGAATTGAATTCAGCAGCATGGATTAAGAAAACAAGGTCAGCAGATTAACTTTTATAACCTATTCACAAACTGGACTGTGCTCCTGCTTTGCAAGGACTGGAGAATATCATCAATCTTTAACCAAACACTTCCACTAAAATGCTGTGTCCAGTCTGAACCAAACAAGCTGCTGACTAGTCCTGAAACACCATCTTCACCACATTTATAACTAGTATGCCAGCCAGGAGACATTGCAGGAGCAAGACTGATAGTGATGACCACCTACCTTCAAGCACAGGGTTCTAGCAGAGGACAACTGACTTTTCCTGTAGAGTCTGTGGTTTCCAGTCAACTATTTTACATTCATGACTACAGGTTTATTCCAGAAAGGTCATTTTGAGCAGCTAACAACATCAGGTGCTCCCAATCACATGACATGGGTCAGAGAAAGAAGTCCATGGCATAGGGTTCATCAAGGTAGCCAAATAAGCTGTGCACTTGCTCATGCAAAGCATCAAAGCACCTCTTCCTACCTGAATCAAGATCTCTTTTTCAAATCAATATAAATGCAGGGTACTTGGAAAAGAACATATAGGGCAAAGATCCAATTTTTCTGCAAATGAAGTAACTGTCAATAGTTTTTACTGCTTTTAGAAGGTGGCAGCAACAGGGGACAGCTTGCTTTTTTTGTAGTTTCAGAATGGTTTCTTACATGACAAAGAAATTTCTTGGTTTTTTTAACCTGGAAGGCAGGTTTTTGACTACCTTAATTTAAATATTTTAAACGAAACCCACAATCCACGATTAAGTGCCACATCCACTGCAAAACATTAAGGCCACAAAGAAGACACCATGATGCCACCATATTGCTCCAGCCCACCCCCAGCCTCCCACTGCAGAACCCACAGCAGCACAGAGGGAAACCCATCCCAGGGGCTGCCCACAACGTCCTGGGAGACATACAGACACTTCAGCTTTGCAACTCACAGGATGAGAACTAAATTGCTATTCTACCTCCTTCCCCATGAGCTTTCCCATTCAGGCAGACCAACTGGACCTGACTGGGGCTGCAGTATTAATTTAATACTGGGAGTTCTACAGTAGGCCCATGAGGTTCACTGGTGCTTCCTGTTAACCAGCAGATTGAGTGGAATCAAAAACCAGATCAGATGGAAACATGCTTACTTTTTTCCCACTGAAACTCTCTCAGCAGTATTTAGTGGCGCTCAACCTACTTCCTACACCATCTCTTTGCTGCCACTTCCTCTGACAGTTTGTCAGCTCACCCGTGGATCTGGAGACTAAGGAATGAACGTCTGGGAATCAAAAGAGCCGGACTTTTTCCTCTTGATGCCACCTACAGTCAAAACTTTTACGATCTAATCAGCGAGGCACCCACTGACCAGCTAGCAACAAGTACCTCCAATAATTGGCATCCCGCAGGAATTTCTAATCAACTGTGTAATTTCACTATAAGTATGCACTTAAAGGTGACTTAGACTTCATGAAACACCCTCATTCTTCCTTTTTTAGCTCAAGGAATGGATTGCCATTTACAAACAGCTTCAGGTTTCTTGTTTTCCTGTATTCCCAAGTTCCTGTCTGAGAAGACATTTTATATTAAATATACTTGTAATTAGTTCCTTCCAAATGAATAAGAGCTTTAAATACCACTGGCTCCAAGCAGATGATGCTCTATTTTGCATCTATAAGCACGCAGTCCCTAGCTATAAATCCTGAAGTGAAAGGACCCTGTTGTTTCCATGCCTGGTTTCTTAATAGAAACTACTATTGATACCAAAATACAAAACGGTTGTAGCAGACAACGGTTTGTACTAATATCTAAGAAATACTGAAATACAAGGAGTTACTCAAAAATTTAATTTCCAAGATGAACACTAGCATGGTGACCTGCTGTGTTGAGAAATACCTTTCAGTGTTTAGCAAGAATGGAAACATTCATTAGGCACACTTCATAAGACTCTACTCAGCATTAACTCAGGTGCTCCTACAAGTTTAATTCATTTGAAATAGAAGACGTTTTAAGCTTAAGGTACCCAGTAGGTGCCTATATACAACTGAAATGCATTCCTAAAGCTTCCTGCCTGGCCATTCATCCCACTACAAAAGGAGTTAGGGCACTCATCTTACCCAACCCAGCCTAATTTTCCAACTAGAAGTGCTTAATTTTCTACAAACCGTGCTTTTTCTCAGGGGGAAGGAGGGTAGGGGAGAGGAGGGGGGGGAAAAAGTGTCCTGAAATCTGAACTTTTACACGACATCACTCATTCTGAAATCACTGGCCTAAAACATTACAAAGCCACATGGACCACACAATGATGCAACACGCAAACAAAAATCTGGGCAGCCTGTTCACTGAAGCTTTCATCTCCACTAACCTACAGGTGCCTTTCGGCATAAAAAGTGACAGAAGATGTATCACCAACAGGTCATCTGGCTGCTTCTTTGTAAAAAATAAAATTAAAATAAATAAATAAATAAAATATATGTATAAAGCTGCTGAACAGAAACCGGAAAACAGCCTTTTCCCCCCAACCTCTCCCCCCGCCCCCTACACACGCTCAAAATGGGGAAAAAAAATAAACCCTTTGGATGCAGAACTGCCAGCTCTGTCTGGTTGAAATATTTTGTAATTTTACTCTTCGAGTAGCATGCTTTCAAGGCAGAGGAGTCCCAACAAAAGCAAATGGGTGGCCTTTAAAAGGTAAGGCCAGAAACATGAGCATTACAGTTAGACTGCCTTTTTCTTGCATGTGTTCTAGAAGCTGCATTTTGCAGAGGTGAAATAGCTGCAGTTTTAGAGGGGGTAGTTAAATCACAAATCAAAGGAAAAAGAAATAAGCTTTCAGTATAAAAATATAATAATTGCTTTAAAAGTATCTTTATTCCTTCCAAGAAGCAAAAAAATTGCTTCGGTTGAAAACACAACTGCTGCTCCTCTCCCCTGCCTTTTAAAAATCTTCTCTATGGCTATTACAGGCAGAAATGTCCCCCCGCCATTAGCTCTTGTGAAACCGCATTGTTTAACTACGTGAAAAAAAAAAAAAAAAAAAAAAAAAAAAAGTGAAAAGAAAAACCCGACGAAAGTTGCGCCAGGTCGCAGGCAGCTCACAAAACAGCCAAGACTGAGGATACAGGAGAGACAACCTTGCCATTCCCCCACCACCACCCTCATTCTCCCCGAAGCTTAAAATTAAAAAGACACAACTTCTCTCTCTGGATTCTTCCAGAGTAAAACAACATCAAATTTAGAAGAGCTAGAGGAGGGGAAAAAAGGCAAGGCAAGGCAAGGCAAGGCAAAGAAAAGGAAAGGCAAGGCAAGGCAAGAAAAGGGAAGGAAAAAAAAAAAGAAAGGAAAAAAAGCAAATAAATAAAACAAAAAACAACCACCAAACCCACAAAACTACAACAAAAAAAACCCAACCAACAACAAACCGAAGACACACACACAAAAAAACCCCAAAACAAAACAAAAAAAACCAAAAAACAAAAACCGAAGCTTTCCCACCACGATTTTTGTTTTGTTAACAGCAGTAAAACCAAATGCCCCTTTGTTTTGTTTTCACCCGGCTGCGTGCTGCTCCCATTCAGCGCCCAGGCAGTGGGGGCTGCGATCGATGGAGCCTGGACCTCAGGCGCACTCCCTCCTCCGCGAAAAAAAAATTAATAATAAAACAACACAACCCCAAAAAGCCCACTTTCCCACGCCACCCCGAATCGTCGGAGTCCTAAGGTTTTTTTTTTCTTCTTCTTTTTCGTTATTTTTTTTTCCTAAAGTGATGTTTTTCCCCAGGGCAGGCGGCCCGGCAGCCGCTCCATGACAAAGAGCCTCCCCCAGCACATCCAGCCCCGCAGCGGCCAACTCCGGGTGGGTGGGAGGAAAAAAAATAAAAAAATCACCAACCAAAAAAACCCACCCCAAAGAAGATCACAAAGTCCCCGGAAAAAAAAAAAAAAATTAAAAAAAAAAAAAAAAAA
>JAAWXA010000041.1:3477662-3490481 GCA_038090715.1 Florisuga fusca | reverse complement strand
GGGGGTGGAGGGGGAAACCATCTGGTTCCAGCTGCCCCGGATGGGCAGCCGCACCTCCCACCAGGTCAGGTTGCTCAATGCTCCATCCAGCCTGGCCCCGGACACTTTTAGAGATGGGGTATCCACAACCTCTCTGGAGAACCTGTGCCAGCGTCTCGTCACCCTCATAGAGAAGAATTTCCTCCTGATGTCCAACATAAATCTCCCCTCTCCCAGTTTAAAGCCATTCCCCCGTATCCTATCACTATGTGCCCCTGTAAAAAGTCCCTCTCCAGCTTTTCTGTAGCCCCTCCAGATACTGGGAGGCATCTGTAAGGTCTCCCCGAGAGCTTCTCTTCTCCAGGTTGAACAACCCCAACTTTCTCAGCCTGTTTTTGTAGAAGAGGTGCTCCACTTCCCTGATTATCCCTGTGGCCCTCCTCTGGACTCACTTCAACAGCTCCATGTCCTTCTTATTTGGGGAACTCCAGAACTGAACACAGGTGGAGTCTCACAACAGTGTAAATATATGTATGTATGTATATGTATGCATATGTGTCTACATGTGTATAAATCTATGCATGTGAACATATGTGTATATGTATGCACACCCTTACGCATATAAATGCACATTTGTGTATATATAACACAAATATATGGCTGTATTACATCTATGGTGGGGTGCCACCACTTTCACAGGATTTCTATGGGGCACCTGCCATCAACAAGTCAAGCTCCAGCAAGGAACACCCAAAACACAGCCTTTTACCCACCTGAGTGCAGCTCGGCCATGGTGGGAACTGCATCCTGCTGGGGCTGCAGCTCACCCCCAGGGCAGGGACATAGAAAGTGTTCTCCTTTCCCCCAGTAAAAAAAATTAATACAAACTGGATGGAGTGGCTGATTCCCAGTGTGAAGGCCCAAAGCCACCCCGTCCACAAGCAAGACAGAGAGATCCCTCTGTATTATAGGCTGTTCCAGAAGTACTGTCAACGATGATTATTGTAGTGGCTCTCCAAGAGCATTTATTTGGACAAAATCTATTTGTGAAATAAATACTTTGAGAAAGTATTTCAGCTGAATGACCCTTCTAGCTATGGAAAGAAAAGCTACATGAATTGATTTTGTTCTGTGTTTTCTGTAGCTTAAGGAAAATCACAGCCTGGATGTGACCTTAATTTTTTTTTTTTTTTTTTCCTTGTACATAGGGAGAAAAATTAAAATTAAGCAGGTTTTTAAGGTAAACAGAGGCTTTTACCACCACATCACTCAGAAAATAACATGATCCTCCTCCAGCATAACACACAAAGTCAACGGAGATGTTTTCCTTGCCCTCACATCCGGAACTGCTGAAGAATTAGCAAGGGTTAGAAATAATTAGTGGTGCCAATCTGTGTAATCACAGCTCTCCTAGTCGTTAACCTGAGTTTCATTGGCCGTGGGATTTTAAAAGAGAGATTAAGAGATATAACTCCCAGCACCCAGATTATAAGAACCAAAGGTACAGGGCGATCATCTCCTCTGACCTATTCCTGTAACCTGGGGCATCCTGAAAATAGCTTTCACCTCAAAGGTGGTATTTCTTTCAAAGCAGCTTTGACACCTGAGATAAAAATTGTGATGTAAATCCATCCCTGCCTTTGGCAACTGCTGCGAACAAAGCCCAGTGTTAAAGCAGAGCTCTCTGCCTAGTGAGCGCTGATTGGTTTGCCTTTGGATTTGCTGTATCTTTATTTTCTGTGCTGGGCAACACATTATCTCTTCTTTGTTTCCAGCCTGGGTCTTTATAACCCTCTGGCTGAGGCATCCTCTAATCTCTTTGCTGAGCTACCCATACCAGCATCCCCTAATCCTTTGCTACTGGGCAAGTCTTGTGGTCTGCCTCGAGCAGCAGCATACCCTGCATCTCCCATCACTGCTGGAGGCGTCACTTCCCAGAGGACTTGGCCACGAGGGAGTGAGGAACATGTGTGCAGACACGTGGAAGATGAGCAGTGTGTGACAGCGGTGCGGGGGAGTGGGTGGAGAAGCTCCTGGCATGAACCCTCCTCACACCCAAAACCCGCTGGATCCTGCCTGGGGTGAAGCCGTGTCTCTCCTCCCAGGGTCCAGGCACTTCATTCACTGGGATGGGAAGCGAAAGCTGAGGGAGATGGGATGGGGTAGAAGGTGAGGGATAGGTGGAAAGATGCTGCAATCACAGACAGGCATCACGCAGGGATGAGCCCAGCACTGCATGACCCTTGCCCGCTGCCTTATGTTCTGGGAGCATTGCGTGTACTGAATCACTTGCCACACGTGTGATGTAACATGACAGTGCTAATAGATCTCGTTATTATCCAATTTACAAGGGGAAACTGAGGTGTGAAGAGGTGAATATTGCGCCTGGGGCATACTGGGGCTCGATTGCATGAGGCCTCGTGCTGCAGTCTCGTGTTTGCTATACTAAGCCGTATCGGAACTAAGTGCAGCTGCCAGAAGCACTCAAGAAGGACACTGAAGAGAGCCTGAGGGAAGAGGATAATCTTGGGGTTCACTGTACCAAGCCTTGCCCCTAGCATTCGTGTCCAGATACAGCACATAACCCATCTTTCCATGTTGAATGGGATCCTGTTTAGCTCCCAAGAGCTGCTTCATGTTGCTCTCACCCACTGCACTCCTCTGTAGTAGCTAGTGGGTCTGTCCATTTGACCCTTGGGAGGCTCTTTTCCAATTTTGCCCAGCTTTGCTGCCCTCCCACGAAAACCAAAGCACTGCTAAGGGATTTCCATCATCCCAGCATCCCCACTTTAGTCTCTTCCCTGCTGCCTTGGGGACAAGTCCTGGTTTCCAGCAGTGCCAAAGCTAAGCCTGGCCCCATCACAGGAAAGCATCCTCAGCAGGACCAGGGGTCTCGTCCCATCTTTATTTAACTCTGAATTAACACCTTCATGATGAAAAGCCCGATGGACTTCTGTTTCATTTATTGGCCTAATTCCTTCTTAAATCTATGCAAGCATTTATCCTTCACACAACTGCCTGGCTCAGCACCACTTGCAGTTTCCTTTCCAACCTCCATCCTGCCTCAGGGTTAATTTCTTTCTCAAACACAGTTCAGAGGAAGCTGAAGAGACAAAGCAGCTTTACAAAGCATTCCTCTTGTAGGAGGAACAATTTTCAAAAGCTTTTCTTTTCCCACTTGAAAAAGAAAAAAATAATGAGGAAACAGCTGAATTTCGTGTCTGCTTTTGGTATTTCCTTACATTTTCTTGCTATGGAAAAAAGAGCAACCACGACTCAAGGCTGACAGTCCTCTGTGACATGCCCAGAGGTCTGGAGAAGCTGGTGCTAAAAACTGGACTTCATAACACAGCTACTTGCCGGCAGCAAGCCTGGGGCCTGGTTTTCTCTCTGATCTTGCTATATCCCCTTGTCCCATAAGCTTGTACCACTCTGTGGTGAGACAGCAGGGATCTAAAACATAAAAGACTTGGTCTTTTGGGGGAGCCAAGCTGGCCTGAGTTGACCCAGCACCATGCATATTTGCTTGGGGAAGGGAGGGTGGCTACGTAGAGTGTTCCCTCTGCTGATCCATCTCTTTTCAGACTATTTTTTCCCTCCCAGCACTGAAACGTGGAGCTGCCTCCCAGAGAAGCAGAGCTCTGAAATCATCTTTGATATTTAAACAACTATTTTCTGTTTTCTGACAGCCACACACTGTTCCAGTGTTCGTGTAGAACAGCCTTTCTGAGTCATACGCAAAATAAAATGACACATGGTCCCCTCTAATGTTCCCATCAGAGCACGTATGGTCCTGTGATGTCTCCGCAGCAACAAAGAAACAGTAGAGGCTCTTGGCTGGGTTTCTGTGCTGCTCTAAACTTATATGGCCCCAACAGCCATGGCTCATCCACATTGCACTGCTCCTGCCTATATTATTAAATAAAATGACTTGTCTGGGCTCATGGCCGTGCTGCTTAACACCCCAAAAGCTCATGGCCTGTCCAAAACTCCCACTCTGGCTATGGACAGACCATCTTGTAAGCCTGGGATGCCAAGTTCAGCCTGCCAGGATACTTTGCCAAGTACTCCCCAAACCCTTGGAAATGCCCCTCCTTCCTGAGGGGGGGGAACCTGTGTCCCCAAGGGGCGTCTTCTAAACCAGCCATCTCCCCAGTCTCCAAAATAGCAGTTAGCATTTCCTTTATCATCCAACCTGAAGATTTAGAGGAATTCAGACCTACAGCCTTCAAACAGAATTCGTGGAGGACCTAAGCTGCTTGGACCAGGTGGGATGACAGGGTGACTGGCAGGTGCCAGTGCCACAGTGTGCTGCCACGCGTGCCTGCAGGGGTAATCACTGGGGCTCAGTGCCACGAGCTGTGATTAAGTCATTAGTCATACTTCAGTCCCGTGGGAATATTTGAGATTACAAGTCAATGCTGAATTTCTTCTTTGAAGGGTTAAGCAGATCAGTATTTAGTGCTGGTTGATGGGAGGTCATAGTATGTCAAACATAAGATATGCTGCTGTAACCCATAGCACGGCCGTCACCCCCATCATCAGTTTTGGGTTTTTTTCAAAAGGAGCATGCTAATTCCTCCAGCTTGTTAAAAACTCAAGCTTTGATCCAATAGGGACTCAACATTAAATCACAGTGGATAAAAATTAACAACCTTGAGCCTGGAAGTGGGTCCCTTCTTCTCCATGCCCAGCAATGGGATTGTGTGCTTGCACCTGCTCTGCCCTGAGGCAGAGCAAAGGGGTGGCTGTGCAATCGCTCACAAACAATCAGGCTGATCATCTGCGACGATTAAATTATGTTCTTCCACCAGTTCTTTGAAATGTGATTTGCTTTAAGTTAATAAGCAAACATCTCTCCTCTCAAAGCATATTTGCAGAGATGTAAAATCAAGGGGCACTTGATCACGGCAGAGAAGAGGGAGGGATGGAGCTGTCGTACCATCACAGCATTTAGTGAGGATGCTGCTAGCACTTGCATCGCCGTCAGCCCTCTGGATGGACACATCAATGCTGCTGATGTACATTAATTAACAATGAGGGACAAAGACTGCAGTCCTTTCAGAGGACCTCTCTCTGAAGACAACTCCAAAAGAGGACCTTAAGCAGCACATGGTGTTTTTTGCTGTCCCTCTGCGGAGGATGGAACTGTACCCTGTGGGCTCTGGTGTGTATTTCATTGCTTTGCCTAGCACGTGGATCTACAGGGCAAGTTTGTTCAGCATTTGCTGTAATTTCCCCACCAACAGTACCCCAGTAGCTACAGTCAGCTCTCCACCAGAAGCACCCCAGGAGCACCTTGTGGGTTGCTCAGATGGGAGAAGGGGCTTGACTGCTGCTCAGCCTCAGTGGTCCTACCATGAACAACGCAAACACGTCTCAGCTTTTCCAGATACACACTTGCAAAATTTAAGGGTGGTGTTGTTTTGTTGTTTTTTTTTTTTCCTTCTTTTTCTTTTGTTCTTCTCTAAAACACAGTCTCTGAAGCTGTTGACTGTAAGGACATCAGCCTCATGCATGTTTCCAGAGAAAAGGATGTGGTGGCATCTCCCCCTCATCCAGCCCATGGCACAATCAGCAAAATGGGGGAGGCAGGAGTTACTTCAGCAAGGCAGATTTAAATCCATAATTAGGTGAAATGAAACCACACGTTGCTCATTAGAGCTGGTCTATCAGACTGGAGGGTGAAGTAATGTGAAAACCAGCATATAAACGTCAGCTTATGAGTGCTCCTGGTGCCCACAGGATGGGTCCATTTCAAAGGTGACCCCCACCGCCACTTTTACACATGAGGGAACTCATAGAATGGTTTGGGTTGGAAGGGACCTTAAAAGCATCTCGTCCCAATTCGCCTGCCATGGGCAGGGACACCTCCCACTTCACCACAGTGCTCCAAGCCTCATTCAGCCTGGCCTTGAACACTTACAGGGGTGGGGGCAAAGGTTCTCAAATCAAAGGTCTTGGCCCAGAACATTATCAGCATCGCGGCCCACACAGGGGCATGAGTGAGGGGTGTACTGATATGGCACCTTGCTCATATTGTAAAAGGATTGGAAAGAAGTGGGGACATTCATAGTACCCATCTGCCATCCAGATGATTCAGCTTTCTCTCTTTTACTCTCCTTTGAGAGGAGCAGCCACCCTTTCTGTGCTGACTTAGACACCAGTCCACCTCACATCCAAATCCATGCTGTCAAACCACAGGTTAGTAGAAGAAACAAAGCAGCTTTTGAGTCCTTGAATCCCATGGAAACACACTAAACTGCAGATGTCTATATATTTTTGTTTGCATTCAACATGGGCAGTCAATGTGATTTTTTTTTTCTTTTTTCTTTTTTTTTTTTTCATTTCCCTCCTTTGTGTTATGGAAAAAAACCTGTGCTTTCTATCTGAAAACTCACATGCCAGAAAGCCTGTTGTAGTTATGATTTAAGCCACATGAGCTGGCTGCGTGGTAACAGACTAATACTCTTTCCTTGGCTTTCCCACTCAAAAAATTGTGATTAACATGGTGTCTTCTGGCTGGCTGAAGGCTGACAGACAAGGAGAAAGTTAAAGAGAAGTCTGCCACCACTGCCTCTGTCAAAATAAAGTTTGTTTAATCATTGCTATAGGGGAATTTGCATCTAGAACCTAATTAGAAGTTCCCTAGGGCCAGCCCAGCACAGCCATCTCCAACATTTCCACCCATTTTTCGGGTGGTGAGATATATAAAGAAAGACCCATTGTGGTCTAACTGGGACCAGAGCTCCCAGATCTAACTGGGACCAGATCTCCAGCACTACCTGAACAGAGGCTCAGACACCACCAGTGATATGGGTACTGTGTTTGGGGGAGGAACTAAAAAGCTCTCACCAGCTGCAGAAGTGCAGAGCAATGATCTTCAGGGCTTTTACGCTGAATATGTCAAATCCCTCATTTTCTTTGCCGGACTAAAGGCTCCTGTGGGATGGGGTCAGCAGCAGCTCTTGTTCTTTCTTCTCTAGATCATGCAGTGGTCATTGTGTTTGCCCCTTCCCTAGGGTATGCATCTGGATCCTAACACTGGTTTGGGTTTTCCTTTTGCTTTTAGGGGCACTGCTGGGTTTTGGAGCCAAGACTCAGATGTTCATAGCCACGTTCCATTTCTGAATTGATACAGCTGATACCAAATCCCCTTGCATTCACCTAAAAGGTCAAAATGTTTCCTGCCATTGTACTTTAATTTGCATTTACCACCACTGAACTTCATTTGATGTGATCTTGTCCTTCCACCTGGGAAAACTCCCCTTCTGTAGCCCCTCAGTTTTGCATGGTCATCAGAAGTGAGACACTGTGATATTGGTGAGGAAAAAGCCTTTTTCTGAATATTATCCAGGAGATGAAGGACACTATGTCCCAGACTGATGTCTGCAGGCTCAGGGTATGGCAGCTTGATGCAACCCAGAATGAATCAGAGCTGTGAAAGCACAGGCTCACAAACAGGAGTCAGCATCTCCCACCTTCTCAGCAAACACTCATATCTGCTGGCCCACCAGCCTGGGCTTTGGTGCCTCCATCATGTCCTGCATGAATCCTGAGGAATTACGTTGTTTCACCCAGCACTGCTGGTCTTTATTAGGACCCTGTTACCAGATAGTCTCTAATGACTTGGTGATAAATGGCCCCTAAAACATGTTGGCTGTGTCTGTGACAATAAAATAAGCTGTGCCAGAGCCTCAGAATCGTTTTGGACCAGGCCAACAAGCTTGAGCATTGCCTAAGCATGGTTAGGAAATTGCATGAGCTGGGGACCACTCAGTAGAAGTAGCTTGGTTGAGACCACCTTGCCTGGAGCTGCCGGAGACTTTGACAGCGTTGGTACATTGCCAGCTGACCTCAGGACCAGGAAACCACTCAGGACACACTTGCTTTGTCAACTAATCTCTTGTCTTGGAGGCTTGAGGGTGGTCTGAGAGCCACTGGTGTTGCTCCAGCTCACCCTGCTTCCTCTCTGCCAGCAACACCAATGCTCCTCAGGGAGTGCAACTGGGAGAGACCAGTGTGATGCCCACCAAACCAGCACTCCCAGCCACGGTAAACAAGGCTTTGTCAGGAGGAAACTAGGAAACTGAGGGGGGAAAATTATGTTTTTGAGAAACTCATACCCCAGTTTTGAGAAAAGGGGGAGAGAAATGAAACTGTCTGCTCACGGAGCGCCTTGTGAGTCACTTGGATACTAAGGTGTGGTATCACAGCCTGCAGAACTCGGCAGGTCCACCCTTCACTGTCTCTGTGGCAGGAGCCAAGCAGTTTTTCAGGGATGGGTGTTGACACTGTTTCTGGGTACAGCTGATCGCCCGAGGAAGATGGCCTTGCTCCGGGGCCATCCAGCATCGGCAGCCCAGCAAATCCCAATGGGACTGAGCCATGCTGCAATGCATGCTCAGCCATGCCAGAACCAGCTGCTGCCCGAGCTCCAGCACTGGCAGAAACCATCCCTACTGTTGCTTTGGGATGGAGCACACAGACACATCTGATGGCAGTGCCTTGCACCACCCAGTATAGCAAAGGGAGAAACAAAAGCCACAGAAGCAACGTGAGCAAAGCACCAGAGAGGTCAAAAGAAGGATTTTACTGGCTGCGTGCTCATAGCAAAGCTCAGCTTTGACCTCTGCAAGGCCAGGAAATGTAGGTGTGGTGTCCACGCCTGGATCTGGCAGTAGGAATTTTCCCTACGTAGCAACAGTTGTTATGTAGCAATAATACTTGGCAATATTTGAGGCACTTGAGAAATATTAATTAATCTGCACATCAGCCTTGTCAGGTAGGCAAGCTAAGTATTTTCATCTGTGCTTTACAGCTGGGGAAGTGAGACTCAGAAAAAAAAATGAAGCTGCTTGTCCATGGTCATGGCAGGAGCAGCTGCCAAGATGCAGGCAGCAGTCAATGACTGCATCAGGAGGAGAGGGCTGATGCAAAGAAAAGCCAAAGGAAAAGCAGCACACCCGCAGGTGTGCCTCAGGATATTCAAATGAAGCACCTAGTTTTCGGTCCAGTGAAGCACCCCTCAGAAGGACTTTTCTCCTGCTCGTGTGTGCATTTCACATTTTGGTTTAATTATACTAATCACCTTGATGATGACTCCTGACATTCACCTTCATTAGCCACTGGCGGCCATGCTCAGCTGCCTCGACTTCAGAGATATCAGTGTCTGCTTTAAATAACCCATGAGTAAAATCAGCTGGGAGACAGTGTGTCTGAGCTCTCCTCTGGCATAGCCCACATGGAGGTGGCTGGGAATGCAAGACTGAAGCCAAAACTGCAGTTTAACCCTGGCTGAGCTTGGGCATGACCTTTTTGTAGACATCTTGGAGTGGGGAGAGCTTTTCTCTTTGGCACTGAGGGTGATGATTGAGTGGAAGTGTAGACGGGGGATGTCATGCAGGGAAGACCAGGTGAAGTCAAGAGGTTCAGACCATCGAACCGTCTTCCCAGCTGGCTTGGGAATGGTGTCATTGCTACACCTCTGGTTGCACAAACAGGTGGCTGATGCCATAACCAGACTTCAGCCAAAGGGTATTTTTGCCCCAGTGCCTGTTTTCCCCAGGCAAACAGAAATTCAGGTCACACTGGGGGCAGTCGCATCCTAGAAGCAGGCGGTGTGACAGATGGAAGGGCAAAGTAGAAGTCAGGAGGACGTGTGGTGCCACAGCCACCTCTCAAAGTGCAGGGCTGCATGGACAGAGAGCAAAATGTCAGGCAGATCACAAAGACAATTAGGTGATGAAGCTGCTTCATTTTTCCTTTCTTAGGGTTTAATGTGGTGTTTGCAGTTTGCGATTCCCATTTGACTGGTTATGCTGCTCGAGGAACACACAAACAAAACTTTCAGTGATGGCATTTGTCAAAGCAGAGGAATTTGAGGTCTGCAAAATACAAGGAGAGAGAGGTGATATATTGTTGCTTTGTAGTTAAAGATGCTGGAGCCACACTCAGTGTGGTTTGTCAATTCTGTCTGAGGGATCTCAACTAAAATCCCCCAAAAGCTGAAAAGGATGATGATTTCAGCTTGCTGGCAAATGATATCTCCCAATACTGACTGAACTCCAAAAGCCTTTTGCTGCAATGATTCTTTACAAAGGTATTATTTTGCAAACTAATGCCCACAATAAATCCACTCGTGCCGATTTAATTAGCAGGGACCAGTCACTCATTAACTGCTATGGCATGCAACACTTGTTTAAAATTTGGGAAGGGCACCTGTTTATAATTAAGAATAAATAAAAAGCATGAGGGTTTTACATTGTGAAAGCAGGATCATTTTAGCATGAGTAGAGCTGGTCAAGATATCAGGCATGAATAACACTCTTTGTGCCTGTGGCTCTCTTGAATGCTTGGTGGTATGCTGCATTTAGGAACGATGCACTTGGTATGGCACTACTGCCATGGGCTAGCTAAACACTTAACTCTCATTGTATCTTTTGTACTTTACCATGAGATGACTGTTGCTTAAAAAAAACCAACCCAAAACAACAACAAAACCAAAAGAAACTAAGGAAGAAGTGAGAAAGTTCCACTATGAAGGATGAGATTTAAGTATTTCTGCAAGTCATTTAGCCTTTCTAATTGGCATTTTGCTGACTGTGAAAGTGCATGAAAAAATGGTAATGTTAAGACTGTGTTCTTTGGGAAAGAGATGGCCCAGGGGAGGTCCCGAGTGCTTGTCTCCACTTTGAAAATCCTGCTTTTTATCAAGTTAAATTTCTTGGTGCTGGCTTTAACATGCTGTATCTGCTGTATATTTTGGCTGGCTTCTCTACTGTGTGCCTTATTTTTTACTGTGACATGCAACACAAGGACTCTTAGGAACACAATAGACTTTTGCACTCTTATCGAGAAGGATGTTGTCATTGCAAAACCCTCCCATGTAGCCACAGGAGTGTTACTGAAGGCTCCCCTCAGGGGAGCACACTCCCTCCTTCCCAAAAAGACCATTCATGCCTCGTTCCCTCTGTGAAACTACACAAACACAGCTCCCTCTGCTTCAAAGGTGACCTTTAATTGCTGGAGCAGATGCTGCCCGTGACCACACTGGTGGGCAAAAGCCACTAGAGAAAGGGATATGGGACCCAGGTGGCCATGAGAGGAGACACATCTGCCCCTGACAGTGTCCTGCTTTGCTGAGCAACCAGAATCCTGAGCTGGTTTAAGTGCTCTTCCAAAGGCAAGACAGATAAAAACTCTTTCAGTCCCTAAACACGTATGAGCCTGCACCCCACTGCCCTCCCCACCCTGCAGCAGCGACTGCACCCAGCACAGAGGGAAGGGAAGGGAAGGGAAGGGAAGGGAAGGGAAGGGAAGGGGAGAGGAGAAAGAAGGGAAAAAGGAGAGGGAAGGAAGACGAGGGAAGGAAGACGNGTCAAGCAGCTTATTTCCATTAAAGTCACTGCCCTGGTGTGGGTTTCTTTTACTATTAGATTTGTTAATTTAGGACCCTTTTCAGCTTTACCCGGCCCCACAGAGCTTTCTTTTTGAGAAAGGCTCTCCAGCTCTCACTGCAAACCCACAGCAGAGCGGCTGCAAATCTGGCTTCAGGAAGAGAAGATGTTTTTGTTAGCTCTCCCTGACCTCAGCTATAAGAGAACTGCTTAGCAGATACCAGGGCACTTGTGAAAATCCTGCTCTGCAAGCAGAGTTGCTTGCCTGCTGCCTCGCTGTACTTTGTCCTGGAGCTGGGCAGCCACCACAAAGGGTTATTCAGCACTTGTGGCCAGTCACACCTACCTGGGACAGAAGAGCAGTGGCCTGAATTTTTTTTTTTACATTTAAAAAAAAAGAAAAAAACCCAAGACACTAACAAAACCTTTTGAGATTTGGCTTTGGGAAGAAAAAAAAAAAAGCATTTTTAAAATTTATTTTCAAAGATTTCCTGAGATTAGTCTTCCCCATCCCTATTTGTTTTGAAGCTACAATCTTTCTCCAACAACAGAGATTAGAAAAGGGGATAGAAAAAGTCTTTTTTTTTTTCCAAGATTTCAGGTGGGCATCAGATTAGACAGGGTGGAATACCACATCCTTTTCTGAACTCAAGATGAATAATTTAAACTGGATGAGGAGTAAAGCTTTCACCCCATACTCCTTGCACCCCTCGAAGTCACAGCCATCATCTACAGGGTGGGTGCAGGGGGAGCTTCCCCTGGAGCACCAGCCCCAAAATCACCATGACAGGACAAGGCAGCTCCATATGTTGCCAGGCAAGGATGGATGGCATGGGACACCTTGGGGTGGCTCAGCACTCACGGGAGCACCCATGGACACATCTCTAATCCCCTGAATGCTGCCTGAGCCCCATTGCTTTGCCACATCGAGCTCAATACTCCAGCACAGGGAGATTCTCACAGGCTCAACTGCAGCAAACTGCTTTTTTCCTCTCCAAAAGCATCCACACCAGAGCCTGAAGTAGGACTTGCCCTCCAAGGTCTGTGTCTGCATTGAGTGCTGCCTGGTTTTGGAGGTATGGACTTTGGAATTGTAGAGCTCTGTAAGAGCTTTTCTAAGCCTAAGCCAGGTTTTCCTGAGTTACTCAAGATCAGTGGGAATCAGGTCTACATTGAAGCAAACAAATGAAGCTTTGTGCTGATTTTCTTCTAACTCAGTTTAATGTCTCCGGTGTCGGCACCACCTACTTTGCCTCTTTCTTGTGCAAATATGCCTGCACATACCTACTTATTATTTGTCATTTCATCCCTGCCACAGTCAATTATTTGTTTACTAGGTCATGCAATACAGAACAAAAATGACAACCAAATAATTACCATTTGCAGTAACACCCAAAGAGGTAAATAGAAGCCAGTGTGAATGCTTAGCTGTGGGTTGCCA
>JAAWXA010000041.1:3456441-3477643 GCA_038090715.1 Florisuga fusca | reverse complement strand
GCTGAGATGAGGATGGGCAGCCTGCTGAGCAATTCACATATTGAGGAATTCCTCCCTGAGTATTCACACAGAGCAACCCCACCACCAGATGTGTTTCTGTATGTGATGTGTTTANGGGAAGGGAAGGGAAGGGAAGGGAAGGGAAGGGAAGGGAAGGGAGAAGGGGTGTGTGATAAATGTGATGTACATGATCCCTCAGCCCCCTTCAGCACTGCCAGCAGAAACCAGCAGTGGTTCTGGTGTCCAGACAGCAGCAGAGGTGGTGGCAGAACAGTGGGCAAATCCAGGCATTGCTCCCAAACAGGTGCCAACGGGGACAGATTGGAAAGGAGAAAAATGGCTTTTTCTTTGAATGCTGGCTGGTGGCTCTGTTTATGCCAGGATGGGGAGGAGAGGACACAGCATCCTCTCAGCTTGGCTCTGGCTGGGGAGGCCCAGAAGGGGACCACCAGTGCCAGGCTCATCCTCCCCAGCTTGTTGCTGCTTAATCCAGCAGCCTCCTCCCAGTTCCCTTTCAAAAAAAAGGGGGGGAAGGAGGGGGGGGAGGGGAAGCGCTGATGGAGTCTTACAAACTCTGAGTTTCTGTATGTCTTCCTGAATATGTATACAGATTTTGATAGAACAGACACACTATTTTTAGTTTCCTTTGGGGTATGTTTGGGAGCAAGCCCTTAACTGTTGCTGTGCTGCTATAGAAACTGTATCCATGTACACTGACATGTTTACAATTGTTTTAAACACCATAAACTTTCAAGGGCAAAGTCAAGCAGCTTATTTCCATTAAAGTCACTGCCCTGGTGTGGGTTTCTTTTACTATTAGATTTGTTAATTTAGGACCCTTTTCAGCTTTACCCGGCCCCACAGAGCTTTCTTTTTGAGAAAGGCTCTCCAGCTCTCACTGCAAACCCACAGCAGAGCGGCTGCAAATCTGGCTTCAGGAAGAGAAGATGTTTTTGTTAGCTCTCCCTGACCTCAGCTATAAGAGAACTGCTTAGCAGATACCAGGGCACTTGTGAAAATCCTGCTCTGCAAGCAGAGTTGCTTGCCTGCTGCCTCGCTGTACTTTGTCCTGGAGCTGGGCAGCCACCACAAAGGGTTATTCAGCACTTGTGGCCAGTCACACCTACCTGGGACAGAAGAGCAGTGGCCTGAATTTTTTTTTTTACATTTAAAAAAAAAGAAAAAAACCCAAGACACTAACAAAACCTTTTGAGATTTGGCTTTGGGAAGAGAAAATGAAAAGCATTTTTAAAATTTATTTTCAAAGATTTCCTGAGATTAGTCTTCCCCATCCCTATTTGTTTTGAAGCTACAATCTTTCTCCAACAACAGAGATTAGAAAAGGGGATAGAAAAAGTCTTTTTTTTTTCCAAGATTTCAGGTGGGCATCAGATTAGACAGGGTGGAATACCACATCCTTTTCTGAACTCAAGATGAATAATTTAAACTGGATGAGGAGTAAAGCTTTCACCCCATACTCCTTGCACCCCTCGAAGTCACAGCCATCATCTACAGGGTGCGTGCAGGGGGAGCTTCCCCTGGAGCACCAGCCCCAAAATCACCATGACAGGACAAGGCAGCTCCATATGTTGCCAGGCAAGGATGGATGGCATGGGACACCTTGGGGTGGCTCAGCACTCACGGGAGCACCCATGGACACATCTCTAATCCCCTGAATGCTGCCTGAGCCCCATTGCTTTGCCACATCGAGCTCAATACTCCAGCACAGGGAGATTCTCACAGGCTCAACTGCAGCAAGCTGCTTTTTTCCTCTCCAAAAGCATCCACACCAGAGCCTGAAGTAGGACTTGCCCTCCAAGGTCTGTGTCTGCATTGAGTGCTGCCTGGTTTTGGAGGTATGGACTTTGGAATTGTAGAGCTCTGTAAGAGCTTTTCTAAGCCTAAGCCAGGTTTTCCTGAGTTACTCAAGATCAGTGGGAATCAGGTCTACATTGAAGCAAACAAATGAAGCTTTGTGCTGATTTTCTTCTAACTCAGTTTAATGTCTCCGGTGTCGGCACCACCTACTTTGCCTCTTTCTTGTGCAAATATGCCTGCACATACCTACTTATTATTTGTCATTTCATCCCTGCCACAGTCAATTATTTGTTTACTAGGTCATGCAATACAGAACAAAAATGACAACCAAATAATTACCATTTGCAGTAACACCCAAAGAGGTAAATAGAAGCCAGTGTGAATGCTTAGCTGTGGGTTGCCATTTCCCTGAGACAGCAGTTTCACCTTCCACATGTCTGCAGAGAGTGAGAAAGTGGCCATCTGACCCAATATCTACCTTGGTGAAATGTCCACGGTGTTGTGCCAGAAAACCCTGGGATGAACCAGCTGACCCTTGTTTGATGCTCATGGGAAAGAGGCAGTTGTGTGATGATGCTCTGACCCCCATGAGTTAAAAAACAGCAACCAAAACTCAGCCCAATGAGTGGCTGAGTAATGGCAGTTTCTCTCTTATTGATGTGCTCACCACAAGGCAATTAAAAGTTGGCAGCTGTAAAAAAAATACCCAGAGCTTGTTGTCTGAAGAACATATTTGCCTGCAGCTGGAGTTTGTATCCCCACCGAAGTCCAGGCTGAGGAGGGTTGTAAAGCCTGTCAGGCCATGGGATATGCCACCAAACTCATCCTGGGAGCTGCGTAGAGGGGAAAAAAGGCATGAAGAAGGGGATGACCCCACAGGTCCCATTTCCAGCTGTCTCACTGTGGGAGCCCCCTTATGCCAAGCAATGATCCCAGTGTCACCATCAGGACAAGACCTGCCCCTACCTCCTTTCTACCCAACTTCAATGGCCCAGCAACAGATCCTGCGTGATGGTGCTCTGCTGCTGTGTGATAAGGGCTCAGGAGCACCTCAGGTAAAACAATCTCAACTCAGAGACTTCTGACTTTATTTACTTTACTGCCAGTTAACACAAACTTCTCATCACCCTTTTGGACACCGAATGGATTGTGTGCTCAAGCACACAATCTGCACTGGTTGGGTGATCATGCATAAATTAATTTGATGTGCATGCATAAATTAATTGGGTGCCCATGCATGAGCTCATCAGGGGCTCATGCGTGAGTCATTTGGGTACTCATGCATCAAGAGAAAGAATACTCATGTGTAAACTAATCAGGCACTCAGGGGTGGATTTATTGGCTACCCAGGCATGGATCATCTGGGTTCTTGTGCAGGCACTAACTGGGTGTCATGCATGAATTAATAGGATGCTCATATGTGTACTAATCAGGTGCTCATGCATGAGCCTATTGGGTGCTCCTGTGTGAACTAATTAGTGCCTGTGGGTGAATGCAGTAATGCCTGCAGTTCATGCCCAACTTGTTTTTCTTCTTGAAGCTCACCCTTAAAAGACATTCAAACACAAATTCACTATCAACTCTACTTTCAATATCATCATAATCTCAGTACACATCAACAACAAGCTTCAGTCTTCCTGCAGACCAGACAGAGGGAGCAGCAGTGAAGAAACACCTGCATACACTCTCTAAAGTTTCAATCCTTGCTCACAGGAGTCAAACTGGGGGTTATCCTCATCACAGACAGAACCTTTATCTGTTACAAGGTCCACCTCTTGCACATTGGACTGTATCACCAGGGTCAACATTGTCAAAGCCCAAATATAACTGTTTGGGATTACTTCATCTCTTATCTCCAGGGGCCAGGCTGTAGGGGTTAACATTGTCAAAACCTGAATACAATACTGCAAACTTTGTACCTTGCTTCTGCAAAACACTAAACCAGGAAGGCCACAGTGGTCTGAGCATATATCCACTGCAAACTCCACCTCCTGCACTTGTGACAAATGTCAGGCCTTGTCCCTGCAAGACAAAAGCGAGGTCATTATGGCAATTCCAATATGTGCCCATTACAAATGTGTTCCCAGATCCATGCTCTCCCGAGTCACCAACCTCATTTGTCCTGCCTCAGCACTACAAGATGCTCGCTGCCCACCAAGGTCCTCCCTTTTGCACAGAGTGCTTGTTAACACATCTGCTCTCATGAATAAGTTGTTCAAGTACTCACGCATAAGTTAATCGAGCACTTAGGCATGAATTATTATGGATTCAAAAGCACAAATTCACTGGTCACTCATGCATAAATTAATAGGGTGCTCCTGTATGGGCACTCTGAAATTTATACCCAGCGTGGGCAGAGGCTGCATGGCAGCCAGCCTTGCACAGCTGTTCACATCATCAGCAGTTTTGCTGTCCAGTTTGGACTATTTGGCTTCTTTTCCCATCTTCTCACAGTGCTACAACTACAAGGACAGGATTGGCATCTCCTAATTTTCATTTTAGGTCATGCTATTGGTTTTTCACCAGCTACTTCTGGGCGACAGCACACATGGACAGGTGAGAGAGGGACAAAAAGGGACTGAGGTATCAGATCTTGGATGGTATTTTCCATGGGCACATGATATTAGTAAAAAACACTATGCATTTGGAAAACCCCAGAGCCAGCTCTGGATTCCTTTAGTCATGCTAGTTAGCACTTTGCTTTGCAGATGTCAGTGAAGAGACTTGGAGCCATGGCATGGCTCCTCATTGGAAGCACAGGGGCACTGAAGCAATGCCAAGAAACTGGAAGGGGATGGGAGCTGAATCTGTTCACATTGGGCTGCACTACTGACGCACTGCATCCTTCTGGAGCCTGATCCACAGCCAGTGCTCCATCCAGGGGGCTTGGTATCCAAGAACCACAGTTAGTGTGACCCAAGAACACTGATGTTCGGTGGCTTCTCAGCTGCTGGCTTTCCAAGAGCAGTGTTGGGGTTGGGATTCCCAGTCACCACTGGGCTTCAAAGGTGAGGCACAGTCCCAGAGATGTCTCTGGTCCAGATCTGCTTGATTTAGGAGGTTGAGTGACCCAGAGACTTGGCCTGTTAACACAAAGCTGGTGTCCCTCCAGAAGGTTGAGCCAGTTAAACTGCAGCAGGTCATCATTGGTACAAAACAAAGTCAGGGCTGCAGGGTGGACACTTCTCAAGGCTTGGGCTGCGTCTCCTTGTGAACTGCACGTGATGCTGAACATGGTGTTCTAGGTGAACAACGCAATGCAACAGCTAATTCCCTTAATCCCTGGGCTGTGTGTGAGTTAAGCCCTTCTCCAAAGGGCAGCATTTGATTGGCATCACAAGTGGGCATGTGACACAGCCTCTGGATTTATACATCTGGTGATGGCACCATTAGGAGACTATCAACCCACCCTGTTGCAGACACAGGGCCTGTAGCTCAAAACCAGAAGTATTTTGAATCTAGGACCACTCAGCACAGCAGGAATGTGAAATGATCACCATGGAGAAGTAGCTTTTGATGCAAAGCGTCCCAAAATTATTTCTTCTACAGCTCCGAAAATGGTTTCCAGAATCCATAAACACATCACATACAGAAACACATCTGGTGGTGGGGTTGCTCTGTGTGAATACTCAGGGAGGAATTCCTCAATATGTGAATTGCTCAGCAGGCTGCCCATCCTCATCTCAGCAATATCTACACAACCCACAGCAGAGTGTTTGGGAGTGCTACTGCCTGATGCCACTGACACCCTGTCTCCAGACTCACCCAATTCAACAAAATCAGGTCTTTGGGCAGTTTCTGAAAGACTCTTAATTGACCTTGTTGAGGAAAACCATTGGTTCTGGGGAGTTCTGGGGAATGCCTGGTACACCATAGCAGGATACAGCCTATCCCCTCTGCCTGGCCACTATACCATGCTCAGAAGAGGCTCTCAGCCCAGAAACTTAAGGAAAGCTGAGCATTAGGGATGGGTCAGCCAAGAATCAAATGTTTGTTTTTTTTAATTTGGATTGAAAGAAAACAGCTCTAATGGGGAGAAAAGGAGCTATGCTAATAGAAGAAAGTCTGAAGGCAGGCAGGGATCTGCTTCCCATTGCAAAAGGCTTTGGGAGGGGGTTGCTTTGCCTGAAGACAAGATTAGCTGGTATTGCAAGAGGAGGTGGCTGAGAGAAGTAGTCAGTAGGAACATTCACATGCTTCAAGCACATACTGAAGTTCAGGAACAGTTTTCATACAACCCTGAAATTTTTCCTGCTTGACAAAGCCACGGCGAGTCCCAACAATAAGCAGAGGAAGAGGCTGGTGCTGCCTTGTGTGGCATGCCTTTAAATAGCTCAGGAGTGCTCTAGGGGAAGGACTCAGAGGCTGCCAAAACAAGTATTTCTTGCTGCACTTTCTCCTTGAATCAAGGATGTCTCTTCGTATGCATTGGTGTACACTCATACCTGTATACCAGGTAACATTGCATGCAGAAAAAAGCATGATATGTGCAAAGGGCATGAAAGGGCTTGTAAAGCAGTGGTGGTGGCTACTTGCTCAGAGGCCGCAAAAAAAGAGGCCTGTGAATGCCAAACTAATTCATCAGGTAGGAAGAGGGAAATCTTAAATACTCTGAAACAAGCTCAGCTACTGTGGGAGGGTTGAAGAGTCCTGCAACAAAAGATGAGTATTAAAAAATTGCAGCCCAAGGCAGATGGTCCCTGTGCAATCTGGTGCATCCTGAGGAGTCTTTGCTATTGGTCCAACACTGAATTTAAAGCTCAAGCCATTGGGCTGCTGACAGCTGCAACAGCAGGAGAGATGATCCAAATAACTTTCACAAGAAAAGTTGTCACTCACAGCTTCCTCCAGGGGGGGGGGGATATAATTTTTATTCTTTCCCTTAGGGAGGGAGGAGATCAAGATGCACTTCGCACTGTCTCTTAGATCCTAATATACCTTAAGCAGATCTGTCCCACCACGGGCTGTCCAAGCATTCAAAGCCAACTCTCTTATTCCTCCTGCCTTTGCTGGAGACTTTGAAAGCATCTGAAAGGATCATTTCCAGAGGACAGGCTGCTGTTCCTCATTGATTTTGGAGGGCTCGCAAGCACATGTTCCCCCTTGTCAAAGAGCACAACCCCTGAACAGCTCAAATGGGGATGCACGCAGCAGGACAGACTTCAAAACTCTTTTATGAGAGCTCTGGCAATAAAAGATGAGTGTCAGGACAGCAGATAAAACACTTGAACAGCGATCAGAGTTGAGTTGCGATTGAAGCCGCTGGAGTTTATTGTGCTGGAAAGCAGCCACGTGTGGCTGGGTGAAAACTCCCAGATTGCAGAAAACTCTCAGGATGCTCAGAGCATTTTCTTCCTCCTCTTACTCTGATGCTACAGGAAAAGAACCCACAACCTCTATCCTGGGCTTGGTTTAACTTTTTTTTGGTGTGGAAAACACTCTGTTTTGTTTTGTCGGCTCAGACTTTTGTGTGTAACTTGAAGCAAAGTCATTTCACCCTGTTTCTGAGTCATTTAACACATGAAAACCAACTTTTACTCCATTTTCAATTAGAACTGAAGTACTTTTTAGAAGAAAAGATAATTTCAAAAGTGAAGATACTTTAAAGTTTTTTTTAAAATTATTTTTAATAATGTATTATTTAAAAAGTTGGTTTGTTATGAAAAAATATTTTCATAGGCCACATACAATGAAAAAGAAGGCACAATGACACACTTTGATCATTTGGGGATTTCTCACCCTTTGCATGGAAACTGTTTGCTGGCCACGGCTCTGTCGTGCACCCAGTTTTATTTCTTGAGTACCAGGTTTCACCCTGACATTACTTTTTCCTGAAGCTTTCATTTCAGGGCATTACCTCTAACGTGGTGGCTGCTGTGCCTGTGCAGCACAAATGTCAGGGGGAGGTGTAAGGAGTTTTTTAGGAGCCCTGTGCAGCTGGAGGGGGGGTTTCCCTTGCTCCTCCACCCTGCTGAGCCTGGACTGCTTCCCCCCTCCTGAGCACCAGCAAGCACGTGGGTGTGCACTTGTGTGTGGGGCACGTTGCTGCTTCCTCAGAGCAAGCAGAAACAATTTCTAGGAAACTATATGAAAGTACACATTTACCATAGTGTCACCTTTGTGGCTCTGCATATGCAGCTCCCAAAAAGGTACTTTGAGTGGCCCACCAAGTGTCTCCTCTTTTCCCCAGACCAAAAATGAAGGATGGGGAGATAAAGTGAGATTTCAACACATGCAAGACAGATACATCCACAAAAGCATCTGCAAGGCAGATTTCCTTGTGCTTTCCTTGTCCTGAGGGGCAAAACCAAGCCAATTATTGCTGAAGAGAATTCACGAGAGCAGCATACCTGGTGCCCCAGGAAACCTCAGCAGCTTCCTGGCTTCTCCCACCAGACCAAGGCAATCCCATAAAGTCTGGGTAATACAGAAACTTCATTCCCTCAGGACCTGCTTCAGGAATGCGCTTAAGCGCCTATTAAACCTTGGATGTATATTTAAATCCCCAGGGTTTTATTCCCTTAAGCCTTGAACACTTTCTCCACGTGCTGAGCTGGGATGCTCATGCATAGGGTGGGAAAACGTTGTTCCGACCAGCTCATCCATCTGATACTCGGGATCAATACGTGGATGGAGCATTTCTCACAAATGACACTGGCAGAGCTCTTCTGCATGAAAAGGAGCAAAGCAGGTTCCGCTCAACCCTTCCACTAACACAATCCATCACGTAAGAACAGACTGCAAACAACTGCCTGGGCAGATGCTACATTTCTTACAGCAAGCTACTGATATTAAATGCAGGGTCAAGAAGGAGAGGGAGTAGATGGCAAAGAAGATAAAAATATAATATTTTGTAACTTCCGGAAGAACAATATATGAGAAAGAGGAAGTAAACAGACTGTCTGGAGAATTTATACCTACAGTAAAGATGTCAGACATATGTTTTTTATAAGTGCTTCCTTACTTCTCAGTGGAGGAAGGAGGCCCCCTCAGCACATTAAATTATGCAGCATTTCCCCACCCAGAGATGCTGGGACTCCTGGGGAGACAAGCAGGTCCCCAAGTACTGCTGGACCAGTGCCTGAATTTGCCAAGCACTGACCTGCAAGCTGCTAGCAAGTGACACAGGGGTGGGAGAGGAGGTAGAAACCCTGCTACCATCCTTCAAAGGCAAAAAGAGAAAGCCAATGCTGAAGCTTTCTTCTGGATGTCTCACTCATACCATGGGGTCACTGAAGCATCTAAACCTCATCTTACAGGCGAATCATGCCATGGGGACCCTGGAAGAAGGATCCTGTCCTGAGGCCCTGTAGCAAGTTGATACCCAGTGAGCTCTGCTCATGGCACTGCCAACTTAGACAGCTTAGCAGCTCCCAGGATCCATCAGCTGCAGCAGAAGCTGTCCACAAAGGAGGGATGAGAGGTGCCTGCAACACCAAGATGCTATGAGGTCACAGGTAGTGATGCAATAAGGAAGCAACATTATTCTTAGATGTATAATAATGGAATATTAATAATATGTAATTATTATGACAGCTGACTGAAGCATCCAAGTGGGGGGAACAAATTCTCTGTCTCAGCAGAGAATTGGATAACTTTTCTTGAACACAGGAGCTGCTGTTGCCACCCCCCTACTGCCAATCTTGCTTACAGGGCTTGGCTCTTCATGCTGCAGCCTCTTTGTGGAGCTGCTGGATGGGAAGCTGGGGTCTGCAATGGGTCCTTCACCCTCCCAGCATCTCTGAGAGTATGGCTGGTCTTGCAGCATGGCTGCTGTTCATCTGACCACTGGGCTGGAGAAATAGCCCATTGAGGTGGAGGACAAAAAAAATATAGGGGTCCAGAGAAAAAGCAGCACCAGGCATAAGGGCTTAAATGACTTTGGCATAGCTGGAAATAACCAGAGAGCTTTGTTGTTAAACAACTTTGTGCAGCTTTTTTCTTCCACCAATATAAAACAGACTGAGGCAGTGTGGGAGAAGCTGGAGGAGGTGATGGGGAGCTGTGCTCTGCTTGATGCCCTCAAGATACGGTCAAGCAGGGGAAAAGCCTCGAGTGCTGAAGAACGAATTCATCACTGGGGGCTGATGAATTATTTGCCAAGGGCTGGAAACAAGGACAGCGTCCCAGCTCTGATCACAAGGCACAAGAAGCAGCAGGGAAGGCTGTGGCTCTCAGTTGCTTTTTTGGCCCAGGTAGCTACCCGGACACTCAAAGACTCGGCACCGACTTTGGGGGCAAGGACTTGGTGTATTTGTTTTTTTTTAGAGGGACAAGCTAAAGTGCTGCTTCCCTCAAGTTAAACCATCTCCTGCAGAGCACTTCCTGAAGCAGTGATGTGTTTCCTGACTCTTCCCCCCCCTCCCCATGGGTAGCATTTCTGGTGACTTCTTTGGATCACACTGAATTTGTCCCCATCCATTTGTTTCATGCAACAGTTTGCTTGCTTTCCTCCTACTTCTACACGTTTCTCTTCTTCAAAGCCCCCTGCCCAAATAGCCCAAGTGCCATGGTCTAACCCTGTTGAAAGTTGTCTAGATGAGGGTGTTTATGCCAGCAAACCAACCACAGGACTGTTCTCACCTCATCTGCAGCATCAACAACCCAAGTCCCTACATCTGCTTTGTGGGATCTTATCATCTCACCATGAATACCTGATCTTGTCACTGCTGTTCTCCCTCATCCTTTTCCCCATTGCAGCCACATCACATCCTCCTATATCAGGGTATGAATTGTTCCCAGGGTCCCATGTGTCCCATGTCCCCTTAGATATGCATGGCTCACCTTCGTTACGGTCAAAGAAATTATCCCTTCAGCTACCACGTATCTGCTTAACTTTACAATCTTGTTGTATAAAAAAATGAGTGCTCTCCACCCAGCTGGCATCATATAGTTAGGGATAATACTGTTACACAACTTAAACCCTTTTCCCAAGGGTGTCACCCCAAAAATTCACGTTGGGGCAGAAACAGGAGGAAGAGACACAGCATGTTTAAGAATAGAAACAGCTGATGGGAACTGTGCACAAATGGGTTGGTAGGAAGGCATGGGGAAAGGGAATGCTACTGCATTGGGTTGGGGGTGATCCAGCTGAGACAAACCCTTCTTCTGCCTGCCAAAGCAGGGCTTCACATCAGATCCCTGCTCTATACCCAGGGCTGTTCATTATCAACCATCTGTGCAAGAGGACTCACACCCACAGTACCTTTTCACTGAGGAGTTCCCTTTTGGGTGCCTATGGTCCTCTCCATCCATCCTAGGTGCCCTCTTTCCTTGCCTGGACTCATTCCAGGACCACAAGAGTCACTGAAAAGATCCCCAGGCACAACAATCAAAATGCTCTTTTTATCCTGCCTCAACATGGAACTTATCCCTGTGCACATTAAGGACCAGGAACCTTTATTGCAATTAATACAGTGAATGCAAATTTCAGAGCTTTAATTAGCTGAGCAGGGAAATACTGCTGTACCTTTAAAGCAATCTGTTTATGTTTAAAGGGACAAAAAGGGCTTTGAAATCAGAGACTAAGAATAGGAGATAGCAGAGCTTGAAAACATTGTATTGTTCACTGGCATTGTATTGAAGGCAAAGTATTTTGGGGAAAAAAGCCATCCCTGCTGTCCCTTTTCTAAAAACCAGATCCCGGGGACATCAGGACTCAAACTTATGGGAAGCTCCAGCCTGCCAAAGGCATCAGGAATTGCAGAGCAGGTAGGCAGAGACGGAGCACCATCCCTCAATGCAGAGCTTCCTGAGCACTGCTGGACCACAGCCTCCACCTCTCAAGCTCTCCCACACCTTGATGTCTCACACCAAGAGCTGTGACCCACAGTGAAGCTGTCCATCCAGCAGCATGAGCACCACACAAGTTCCTCAGGAAAGGCTTTCATCCATTTTTTTAATACCTTCTCCGTGCTGGGCTTTTTTTAGTGTTATAGCTCATTTATTCATGTGTTCCTCATACATTTAGTGGCAGCTAAGGAATCAGTTGTGCCATCTGCTGTAATTAAATGTATCAAATCAAATCTCAACTGTTATTACAGATGAGGCAGGTGAGATTTTTTTTGCATGGAGTGTACACGAAAATGACTACATTAAGATCTACACCCAACAAGACACAAGTCTGAAACTGGAGCTGCACTGTAGAGAGGCTTGGGAGATCAAAGGTTTTTCTACCTGCCTTGAAGCTGTGCTTGAAACAAACAACAATTTTTCCCCAAATCCGACATTTTATATAAAGCTCGATGGGAGATGATGTCTGGCCTGTTTATTTTCAGTTGCTAGCCGTTTGTCTGCAACCAAAATGAGTCTTTCTTTAACCCCTTCTCTGCAACATCCCTCAAGGCATGGGAGATGTAGATGCCCCTGGGCCAGATTGCTGCAGCACCATGGGCTCAACCCACCCAAGATGGCCCTGAAGTCTTTCATGCAAAGTCCCCTGATACATTTTTGGGGATGTGCTTTGAGCTTTTACAATTGCAAAGTCTCACTGTTGTTGCTGAGCTGAATTTCCCCTGCTTGCTAGGCTCAGCCAGGGGGAGCCAGGCACTCCCTATAACCTTGTACAGTGCCTGGGGTTTGATTTTTAGCACTGAGTTCCATTTTAGGCAGAACCCATTAAAATCATTACTTGACACCATATAAATCTCCATCTGCCATGTCACACGGTGAGCAATAGTTCCCGACAGAGTGATCCATCATGACAGAACCTATTTTTAAAGCTCTGATATAAAAGCATCAGAGGCTAGTACATGGCTGAAACCAACTCTACACCCAAAACGCAAAGGTTTTGACTTTTTTATTCTGTCTCAGGAGGCACCTCATCACTTGCTGCTCTGAAGGGCTTCAAGTCCAGGGGAACATCAGCCTCAACTTTCATTTTTGGTTGCAAAAGCTTCTTTTAAGAATTACAGCTTCTCTGGCATGTACCTGCTGGTATGATCCTGCTGTTCCCATTAAATTGAGGCACTTCTTGCCTAATTTCAGCAAGCTGCAGCAGAAGGTAGTGCTCTTGAAGAGAGCTGTTAAGGCTCCACAGCTTTTCACAGGTATTGGTGGGTAGTTAGTAAATTAAAATCAGCCCTACCACTGTAGGGAAGGCTGTAGATTAGCCCAATCCATATCAGACATAAGAGAATCTACATGAAAGAGCTGTTGGAAATCAAGCTTTTAAGGACACTGAGCAGCTGGCTACTGAAAACCATCTCAAGTTCAGATTTACACTTCTACTCCATTGTCTTTACATGAAGAAGGTATAACAGGGAAGCAAGAAATCAAAGTTTCCTTCTGTGCAAGGGAGTGGAGTAAATCAGGGAGTGCTAATCCAGACAACTAGAAACGAAGAGAAGGTGTATGTGTGGGCCCAGCCCTGTCTAGACTCCATAAATGTTCACAAAAGGAAGATAACAGGCAAAGGAAATGAAGGGACAAGCTCCTCTCACTATAAACATCCCAGTAATTAAGCAGACACATCTTTAAGCACCTCACTTCTGGCACCTCAAAGCTACACCAGCACCTTGTGCTGACCAGCCCAGGTGGGAAGCAAGACTCCTCCAGCATAATCCATGCTGCCTTCCTCTTCAGTCTCCCCAGGACACAGCAAAAAAAAATTTCCTTGATGATGTGTTAAAAGGAGAAGAGACCAAATAACACCACTGGTACGGCCCAAGGTACTGTGAAGGAGCAGCCCAGGTGTCTGTGTAAAGCTCAGACCTCTGCCTTAGGGGAGACAGCAACTTCATGCACCACTGCAAAAAGAAGTAAAACTGATCCTCAAGAGGGTGGGAAAAGAAATGAGCCAGGCTTAAGAGTGGTAGCTCCCTGTGAACCCTTTCCAGCCGTGAGACTTTGGGTAAGGAGAAGAGGTGAGGTCGTATATCCAGCACATTTAGGGTAGTTTTTGTCAATTAAAAAAATGAGAAAATTATGTTTTTTAATTCCACCAAAATGCACTTGTTGCTGTCTTAGGGCATTCCCATTGACCTCTGAGATACCGATATCAGATATCCCAGTTTAAAAGAAAAAAACCTGTGAATCTTCTGCTATTTTGTAAGACAACAGACATTTCTACAATTACCTGACTTCAGTTAGGGGTCTTTATGAGCAGGAGCAAAAAATACCCAACTTAAAGAGGCAAGGAGCTTCACTCATTACCGACCACTGAAATTCATCACGTCCTTAATGAAAAATGAAATAAAAAATGAGAAGTGTTTGATGGTTTACATAAAGAATCCTTCAAAACGCTGCTTCAAATCATGATGCAACTTCTAAAAAGAGTCATTTTTTCCTAGAAAAATCAGTCAGGTCTGGATGGCAAGGCTGAGTACCCGTGCTGACATGAGGCTTCCTCTGCGTAAAACAGGCAGCCCTTTTGACCCCAGGGACTTTGCTTCCGACAGAGGAAATCAAGAAGGAACAAAGTTCACCAGGATCACAAGTCTTTGCACAAGACCAGATTTGCCCTCGGGTGACTGTGAGGGAGGGTGGGAGGCACAGCCCCACGCGACAACCACCCCGATGGCAGATGGGTGTTGGGGTGTGACAGCATGGCCAGATCTGCCACCTGAGAAAACTGAGGATCCTGAGAAAACTGAGGATTCGTTTCCTGAAGTGCTGAGTCACTTCTGATGACTTCTGCATCAGCTGTGGGTTTGGGAGTGACTCACCCAGCACAGGGATGGAGAAATGCTGAGGAGAACAGCAGGGCAGCTAACAAAGCTCAATTTTCAATGGCTGAATGAAGCTGGCATTCAAGTAGCAGCCAGCACTACTTAATAAATGCATTATAGTTGAGGTGATGAGACATGGTGATGCAGTGGCATGGGAGATGACAGAAGAGGAAGACAGCAAATGCTCATGGTTCTTCACACTGGGCATGAAAGAGAGTCACCATAAGCAGAAATGGGACCTGCCCAAGTGAAGCAGCTGATCAGAAAGATAATTTCACCATGACCACAGTTTTGCTCCCTTCCAAGGTTGCCTCCAAGAAGAAGAAAGGGGGCATTGCATTTCAGCAGCCCCAACCACTATGTGGTGCTTTTGAAGGCCAGCAGCTAGTGAGAGTGCAGGATGCTCTTCTGGTTGGTGGTTTTTCTAAGATACCATGGGCTATGTTGAGGAAACTGCCTTGGTTCCTGCTGCCTTCAGCTAGCTGCAAGGCTTTGCTCTGAGCGTTTGTTTGTACCATCCTGGTGTCTGGGTTACTGCAGCCACCACTTTGGTGCTTGGGTCAGCATCTCTGCTGGCATCCCTGTATGGCTGGCAGGATGGGTGTCAATGCGATGAAGTACTGCAGATAAAGAGGTTTGGAGAGGGAGAAAGCAGGATGTAATCCTCTCTCCTTCCCACCCTGCTGGCCAACAGAGCAGAAAGAAAAGAGGGCTGTGGGAAAGGAAGGGAGTTCAAAGGTATGTGTTGCATTCATTCTACTGTCCCAGGATGGCTGGAAGTGGATGAGAAGCAAAAATATCCACTGCCTGTCACACCGTGGGGAGAGGAACACCCAATTGATCCCAGAAATGAGAGCAGCTACCCAGAATTTTAGGAAGCAGGCACAACATGCAGTGGATCTGCCCGCCTGTCTGGCACTGGCAAGTGATGGGGGGGAGCCCTAAGAAAAACTGGGGGAATAAAGAGAGGAGCCCCTTTTATAGGCACTGGCTGCTATGTTTCCCACTTTCAGAGCAGAAAATTGAGCAGCTGCCACTGCTGGGGCTGCAGAAAAGCATCTCGGTGCCACTTGGCATGGTGGGAGGGAAGTGGGTTCATCCCCAGGGGAGTCCTGGAAGGAGCTGGGCTCTTCTTGTTGACCTTTTTATTTTGCTTCCTTTAAAGGCTGGGGGGCACAGGGGGAGGAGGGAGGAGGGTCCAGGACAACTCAGTCTGAAAGAAAAAAAAAAAAAGCCAAGTTAGAGATGTGGAGTGCTTGGCAGAGACCCAAAACACAAGAGCACAGAGACCGTGAGAAAAATGTCAGTTTACTGTCCAACTGGATGGAAATCAGATGTTGCATTAGGACATCACAGGACTTGTAAATGAATAAAGGACTGGGAATGAAAGGAGGAAAGATCCAGCTGGGCTGGAGGAGGCAATCAAGCAAGGTCTTGATCCCAATATGGTTAATATCCATGAGACTTATTCCTACATGCAGCCATGAGCCTCCTGTCACGGCATAAATCCTTCACCAACAGCTAAACCTCCTGAGAAAGGAGGAGTGGATACTTTAGGGCTTTGATGTTGTAAGAAGCTGAGGAGGAGGAGGGAGGTGTTAGAATGGGGAAGAAAGTCACTGCAAGCCTTGCTGGAAGAACCCATAGGCAGAGCCCAGCTGGTAGGTACAGCCCCTCCAGTGGCATAGGACAGCATCCATTGCTGTTCCCAGTTCCCCCAGTGGCTGCTTGGCTGCATGGCCTGGGGATGCCAGGATGTCTGCTGAGGATGGATCACCCTGAAGCCCAGACTGGCAGCGGGAGGACAAATGAGTGGCAGAAAAGATGGAACACTGCCTGGGGATTGTTTGCAGCAGGATAAGCACCCAGCCACCTTCAGGGCTCAAGCAGCCTTTGCCTCTTAATGTGCAACCAGACCATGGTACACACAAAAGACTAATGGAAGAAGTTGTCCATGACTGAGATTTTATTACACACATACACAGACAAATCCTGCCCTGGATATTTCCCTCAGGATACCACCAGACACAGCATCACCTGTGGGACCTCCTGTTTGCACTCACCTGTTAAAAGGTGAAGCCAATGCAAGAAGCATCCGGGACAGCTAAAGAAGCCTTTGTGAGCCCTGTCTCAATCATGCTAAATAGGGGAATGCCTAGAGATTTCTGCTTGAAACCACCCATGATAGCTCTTGGCTGAACACCCGGATGGGACCTGCTCCTGCGTAAGGGCTGAAGTGATCCATGACGACCCATCACTGAGCAGAGCGAGCAGCCCAGGGGTGGGCAGTGGCTGGAAACCCAGCATTCAGGGCATCCTTTTTCATACACCATGCTCTGCCTGCCAGGCAGGGACAAAAGGCCAGTCCTCACTATTCCCCAGCAACTTGCCGTGGGAAGCTCACTCCTGCTTGCCCGGGGCTGGCTGTCAGCATGGGCTGGGAATGCTGCCACTGTGCTGGGATCTGCAGGGCCCCTTTCTGTAAGGAAAACAAAGCCATACTCCTCGCACAGGAGCACTGTGCAGCTCACTAATAACCAGCCGTGGGCCAGGTCCCTGCTGTGCCAAGAGCTATAAATATCAATAAGGATGGCTGCTACCCCAAAATGCCCCGAATCCCTCTCTGACATAAGAAAGGAGTCATATCTCCTGCTTCCTGGAGAGTTTTTCCATGTCAATCGCTGCAGCATCATTCCCTGACACCTCTGCCGTGTGCAGCCTCTAACTTTGGCACTGGAATGCAGGGGGAGGACCATCATTTCTGTGAAGCTGAGGTCCCCCTTCCTTCTATGGACCATCCCTAGCACAAAGTAGACAAACGCAAGTTAGGACAGAGCTGCGAATATATGTTATTGTGGGAAGCCTGACCACAGGCAAAGAAGACCCCAACCACCAGCTTCAAGAATCTGCAAGACTGAAGATTTAATGGCTTCAAAGTCTTTATGGCTTCAATGGCATCCTCAGTTGGAACAAGCACACAGACACGACAAGCATGTTCGCTCTGCAGTGCATGTGTGTCATGTACTGCCCCACGCCAGCTGGTGGGAATTAATCTGAGCAAGCTGAACTGCATGGGACTTGTTGCACAGCATCCAGAGTGCTCCTTGTCTGTCTTCCTTCCCAAAAATATACAACAGCATCTAGCTTTTAAAGCTGGATCTCCTGGCTACTGCAAGCAAGTAAGCAGCTAGCAAGGATGACATCCAAGGAAGCACGGGGTGGGCTTTGCCCCCTCCTTCGCTCTTTCTCTGTCCATGGAGGGAGTTTTGCTTACAAAAACCCCTGAGGAGGGGTTTTGCTTACAAGAAGGACATTTAGCTCAGCCTTTCTGCAGGTCAGGACTTGCACAGGAGCATGCTTCCTTCCAGAGAGGATCCTGGACACCTTGGAGGCAGGGAGGGGAAAGGGAAAAAACATGCACACTTAGAAAATGCTATTTTGCCTTAATGGGATTTACGTTGCTCCTATACTCTCCCTGAAGTGATAACATCAAATAACAGATTGCAATTCTTTAAAGGTAGAACAAGGCTCAAGGGGAAAACCCCCTCTTTCAAGCAGTGCAGAGGAGACCATGCAGTATGCTGCTGGGCCCAGAGGGGAAGGACATGCAACAGAGAAAAGCTTTTGACACAGGGATTCAGCTAAGTGGCCAATGAGCAAGGAAAAAGGGTGTTTTTTCTCACCTGGCAACTGTGGATGTTGCCCATGGGACAGAGCTGGTGGGCCTCTACAAAAGTCTTGTTGCATCTAAGGGCTCTGGAGTCAGAAAGCTTCAGGTCCATTCCATTACCTTCAAGACAGGAGAAATTTTCTTTTCCCCTCTGAAATTAGGTTTTGGGTGGCCCATTGACATGCAGGCTAAAAGAATGGCCTGGTGAGCAAAGACCTGGAATGAATATGGGTCCCCATGGTCTGATGGATTCTGGGGGGCTTTGCACACCCAGCAGCACCCAGTGGATTGCTGAAGATGCTGCAACCACCACGGCTGGCTTTTTGGGCCAGGGCAGTATGGTGCCAGTCCTCTGTGAGTGCAATGGCCTTGGAGGACATCATGGGAGGAGATTTGTCTGTGCAAGAGCAACATCCACCCATAGAAGATTTCACCCCGCTTTCAGTGAGATCTAAGAGAGAGAGATGCTGAAGGGTGATGGGAAAGCATCTGGGGAGGCAGGAATCTCCAGAGACATCCAAGGAGGGAAAGTGAGCCCTTAACTGTGGCTGGTGAGGCCATTAAGGCAATGTGGAGCCTTAAAAAACAAACAAACAAACAAACAAACAGACAAACAACAAAAAACAAGCTAAAAAAAACCCAGCCAAAAACAACACAACAAACTGAAACTACAAAACCCCCACAAAATTTTTATCTGGACACCCATAAAGCGTCTTTGTGGCCCTGTGGGACCTTGGCCAGGGATGGCTGGGATTGGGGCTCCCTCTAGAGGGTTTTCCACAGCCAGCAAGTGCCTCAGGGAGAGGATGGGATGGGAACCCAGGACATAGTCCTTCCTTTTCCTGAAGTCCTGCTTTGGGTAGGGTGGTGTTAAAAGCATCCCCAAATTGCCCCGAGTCAATGTGAGCATCTTCAGCTCTGCCGAGAAGGAATGGCAGGGTCAGAGAGCCAGTGTGGCCCCAGCTCTGCCTCCAGACTTGGTATTTGCCAGCACAGAGCCCAGCTACCAAAGGGCCTTGGGGCTGCACAAAGAAGAAGCTGTAGGTCTGTCCTTCATGGCACCTGAGAGCACTGGTGCCATGGTGCTTCTGGTCAGACAGAGACGGCAGAAGCCTTTAAGGTGAAGTAGTTGTGGGCCATGTACCACTTGTGAGAAGGGTTTTTACATTGATTGCTTAAGCCAAGAGGGATTTGGGGAGAGGAGTGTTGGAAGTGACTTTGTTTCGTTGGTGTAGACAGAGCTGAGTGCATGGTTTGAGAACCTGTTGAGGGGTTGGGATGGTTTAAGGCTGAGCACCATGTCCTGAGGTCAGAGAAGCACAGATACAGCCAGGAGATGTCTAGAGACAACAGACCTGCACCTCTGGGGAAGGCTTAGATGGGCAACTAGACACAGAGCAGGGACTACCAACAGAAGACACATCCTACCATGAATTTCAGACATGCTAGCTGCTTTCAGACATGAGCATAAACTCATCATCAAAGAAGTGCTGGGCTACCATGGAAGAGCAGCCTTGGAGGATGACTCAGCCAGAAACCTCTCCCAGCTGGGAGAGGTGGCAGTGATTTACCCTTCCTGACTTGTCCTCAGACAACTGTGGCTGCTCTTGCAACAAAAGGTGTTTGCACCTTCTATTAAACCTGCTTGACAGCCCTCTGAGATATTTTGTCATACAAGGTGATCATAAAGCTTATGTTTTGTTGCTAAAACCTTCATGAGGACACAAAGCAATGAGATAATTCAAACATGTCCAAAAAATGAAAAAAAAAAAAAAAATAGAAAAAAGAAGAAAAGAGAAAAAAAGAAAAAAAGAGAAAAAAGGAAAAAAAAAAGAAAAAAAGAAGAAAGAAAGAAAGAAAAAGGGAAAAGAGGAAAAGGGGGAAAAAAGAAAAGAAGAAAAAAGGGGAAAAAGAAGAAAGAAGAAGAAAGAAAAAAAAAGGGAAAAAAGGAAAAAAAAAAAAAAAGAAAAAAAGGAAAGGAAAAAAAAAAAAGAGAGAGATGTTAACTCACCCTTCAGGTTTTAATTAGAGTGACTGCAGGTGGCAGGTAGGCAGGTCTGCAGCATCTCACAGAGTTTGCAAGGGGACCTCAGCTCTCCAGCTGCTCAGGCCACACTCACAGGTAAAGAGAGGTCATGCATCAATAAAGAGCACAGTAGTAGGGTTGTCTGAATGTTTTTAGGACCTCAGAGAACAAAACCTCCCCTACTATTCAAGGTTTAAGCACAGGAGGTAATAGTACACCTGGAATTCTTTGCAGGCCCTTTCAGGAAAAACTCTTCTCGGCTATGGCAGAGCCAGAGGGGACACTGTATGAGTCAAGCAAAACTTTGAAATTGTCTCCCGTGTGAGTTCCAGATGCCCTGGAGGAGAAAGCTAGAAAAAGAGGAGTCACAAAAAGCTGTGCTCCCTTCCTATTTCCACCTCTTCTGCTGCTGGCACCGTGAAAATCATGAGGGAAGACAGGCAGAGGTGGCAGCAGCCTGCTGTCCCCAAGTAGCTCCTCACGGGGTTTGGAGCTGATGGTTTCCTCTCTGACCTTCACTAGATGGTGCTCTCCACCCTCCCCTGAAACCCATGCGCAGGCAGAGCCTCATTCTGTGCTGCATTTTCAGCTGTAGTCTCGGGTGGGAGGAAAAAGGGCTTTTCGGAGGCTTTTTACTGCAGAGGAAAAACATGCTGCGTGGTAACAGTGGGGTTTGGAGGAGCCTTCATCTCTCAGGATGCGTTTCAAAACAGTAGGAAATGCTGAAAGGAACGGGAGGTTGAGCAGAGACAGCAAAGGGCAAGGACATTTACCCCCTGCCTAGAAAATCCTCTTTTGCATGGATTTGCCCTCCACAGAGGAGTCATGTCCTGGCAGAGGGTGTCCAAACTTGTCCCGGGACTGGACTCATCTGAAAGAGGACAATTTTACTGTCCCCCAGCCATGATTGCGGGCACACGCTTTGTGGGCAACAGCTTCCGAGTATCTTGGAACCTTCAGCACCTCTGGTCACAGCAGAGGACCAGAGTGCTTGTGTCTCCTTGTCTCCCCCCCCCCCCC
>JAAWXA010000041.1:3429743-3456422 GCA_038090715.1 Florisuga fusca | reverse complement strand
CCCCCCCGTTCAAAATTCGATTGCCAGCTCCAGTCAAACCCTCCTTCCCCCAGCTGAAGCCATGGGCTCAGGCCATCAAACTAAACACAACCCCTGGTGCCTCACCCCAGGACCCTAGAGCTGCAGAGACCTGAAGCACTAAATGGGCTGGATGAGAGGCTCTTGTCCCTGTAAAGCACCAGACACTCTCCAGCACCCTCCTGGCATCATCCTGGCAAACCGACTGACTGGGCCTCCAGGAGGGAAGAAGCCTTTGTCAGGCTCAGCAAACTAAGCTCTTAAACACAGCTTGTCAGCCAAGAGATAAACACACTTAAGAGTGTGTTTATCACCCTTTGATAGGGAATATGATGTGTTTATGTAAAGCATGGAAGTGGAGAAGCTTTCTGACTGTGCCTCAGAGCTATACGGCAATGGAGATGGAGCTGCTTTGGGTGGAAAAAGGATTTTCATGGTTTAAATGACAAGGGGCTTGGGGTTTTTTTGCTTTGTTTTTTTGGTGTGGGGTTTTTTTTGTTTTGTTTTGTTGTTTTTTGCTTTGTTTTCCTGGTTGCCATTTCCTGTCTTTCCTTTGCCAAGGGGGGGGCTCCTTGTTTTGAAGCCTCTGGCCCACGAGTCAACATTTTTGCATTTGTTGCCCTTTTTGAAGCCCGTTCAAGCCCCTGTGGGGAAGATAAAAAAGACTGCCCAACACCAAGTCTGTTCTGAAAGTCAGTTTTGCAGGACAAAACCCCTGGAGTGGCTGCCTGTTCTCCATGCCCTGGATACTTTCAGCATACACAGTGCAAAATGTCTCCTTTGACAGGCTGTCAAGAGCTTTCAAGAGGCTCTTTATTGCTCTACACACCCTGGCTGGGAAAGCTTGAGCAAGCAGATGGGCTTTGCAGGAGTCAAAAGCCAGTCCTTTCCTCAGACGTGGAGCTTTTGGGCACAGCCACCCTCCCAGCCTTTGTTAGCATGATTTCTATTTAACAAAAGAATTGTGCCCAGCCTTAAAGGCATCTCAAGCTGGATCTGAAGCAGGCATTGCTGCCACAGGGGAATGAGGTTGTTTCTCCATGGTTTCAGGTAGGTCTTTCCTCAGAGGCAACAGGTCCCAGATTTTATCTTGGCTGACCAGGTCTCTCTGTGCACTCCCTTCAAGCCTTGGCACTGTCCAAGTGTCCTAAACAAAACAAATTTCCTGGCCATACAGAGAAGTTAGCAAACAAGGCTTGGGAACCACAGTCAGAGTTATAGGCAGTGATCTCACCTGGCCTTGTCCAGCCAACAGGTTCATCCCAGTGCATATCCTGGGATCCAGTACAGAGTTCATCTATGGAGCATTGATAATGTCCACCGAAGGTGCTGCTTGCAGCAACCAGCAGCAGTAAGTGTTGTTCCAGAAGCTGAAGACCTATCATTGCTTTGGTTTGTGGTCGATGGGTGTTTAAAGACTGGAGATCCTGTAACAGCTGAGGAAGAGAGCTGCCTTTCTATCAGAGGAGGCAAAAAGGAAAAAAAAAATAAAGATTCCCTTGTTCCACCAGCTGAGTTGAAGTCATGTCCCTGGCCATCTCCATCCCAGAGCTGTGAAAGGCAATGTGCTGGCAGCTGTTGCAGCTTTGCCTGACATCATTTGCCTTCTGAGCAAGGTGGTTGAAGATCAAGAGGACTACAGAGGGGTGTGAGGATATGAGGAACGAGGAAACAGCCTTCAGGAGGCTGCTGGGGCTGGTGAGGAAGATAACCAAACCCTTTGTACCAAGTCTTGTGTCTTCCTAGAGGATTAAGTGCTTCTGTATCTGAACAGCATCACTGGAAGAGGGTAAGAAGTAGAAGCTTCTTTCCCCCACTGGGCTTCTCTGCTCTGCACATCAAAGGCAGGATTGCAGGGAAAGCCTGTGAGTTGGTCTAGCTCTGGAGATGCTCTGGTTTTATCCTAGTGTGAAAGCCCCAGGTCCAAGGCTTTCTGGGAGTTGTTTCCCTGCCTTAAGGGAAACAGCCCCATCGGCTCAGCTGAGCCAGTGAAGGTTTGGCACCACTGCTGCCTGCCCGACCCCCAAGACATCTGCCTTCCCGGAGGTGAGTGGGAGGAAAGTACTTTTTAACTTAATGATGGAGGTTTCAGGTGGGGCTAAAATTCATCTCACCAGCACGTGAGTTTCAGGTAGTGCCAGGGCTGGCATCAGCCATCCCCTGGACACCTCATGCTTCTCGTTTCCTCCCGTTTAACAGACATGAAACATATAAGGGCTCATTAATATTGAAAAAAGTTCCCATCTCATTGCACCATCACGCCACTTCCAATCATGTCGACTGACTGCAGCAAGGTCTCTGCACCCATGAGTCGGTGTCTACGTGCAAGTTGCAAGTGGCAAATTAAAATCTGGCAAGATTTTAACCCAGGCTCTGTGGGGTGATCCTTGGCACATGCACCCCAGCACCGAGATTCTGCTTAAGATCTGCACACTTATAAGGCAGCAAAATCTCTGCTTGGCTTATGCCCTTGGGGGGAGCCTTGGGGAAAGGTTTGCAGGCAGAAATGGTAAGCAGGGCTGGTGTCCCATGAAGGGGACATGGGGATGAGCAACTGAGCCAGATCACCAAGACACCTCAGCAGTACAAACTGCTGCCATCACCATGTCATGGGCATTTTTAGGATGGCTGTTGCTTTGCTTCGGCTCCTCCCTACACAAGCTGATAACATGCAACTGATAATTAGAGAATCAGAGAATGGTTTGGGGCTGGAAAGGACCTTAAAGGCGGTCTTGTTCCAACCCCCCTGCATAGGCAGGGACAGCTCTCACTAGACCAGGTTGCTCAAAGCCCTGTCCAGCCTGGCCTTGAACACTTCCAGGGATGGGCCATCCACAGCTTTCCAGGGCAACCTGTGCCAGTGTCTCACCACCTTCATAAGTGAAGAAATTCTTCCTCGTATCTCACCTAAATCTCCCCTACTTCCAGGGCAACCTGTGCCAGTGTCTCACCACCTTCATAAGTGAAGAAATTCTTCCTCGTATCTCACCTAAATCTCCCCTACTCAAGTTTGAAACTATCACCCTCCCCCCATCCTATTGCTACATGCCCTTGCAAAAAGTCCCTCCCCAACTTCCCTGTGGCCTCTTTGGATAACCCTAGCGCTTTCTCTTCTGCAGGCTGGGCAGCACCAGCTCTCTCATATGCTTGCTGCAGAGAGCAGGGAAATTCATTAACAGCCATGGCTGGTACTGCAGGATTTGGCTCTGCTGCAGGGTCAGGTAGCAGCTGCTGCCTAGCACCAGTGTCCCCAGTGCCACTGCAGGCTGGAACTGCTCCAGGGACACCTCAGTCTAGTGGCAGCTGTAAGGTCAAATCCCCCAGAGGGCACCAGGAATCCTCCCTGCCTCCAGCCTGGGGATGTGGGCAGGAACATCACGTTCCTAAGGGCTTTTAGCCATCATCTTCCTCCCCTTTCACCACATGCTGCAGGTGCTGTAAGAAAAGGGAAAAGGATCCAATGCATCGGAAGTCCTGACCTCATTACTACATTGCCTGCATAAATTTTGTGGTAGCACTGATAATTATCAAACACTTCCTTCCCATTTTGCCAGCCAGGCACCAACATTACTGCCATTGCCCTGTCTCCTTGTCTCTGCAGGAGTGTCCTCAAGGACTGCCTTTACATTTGGTTGAACAAGATGTTCTTGTCTGAGGAACCACAACAGTGTATTTTATAGGTTTCCACCCATCCTTGTCAACCACACCAGTAGCTCTTCTTCCAACTAGAGCAGGCTACGTTCTTCTGGCTCGTGTTACATACAAGGACAATATGCCCATCATCTCCCATCACCTTTTGGTTAGGTAAGCCCAGTGCTCCAGCACAGAAAGCTGGTGTGTCTGATGGGGTGATAGCATGAGGATATACATAACTACAGTCACCCAAAGCAGATTGGGTGATGTCCTCCCAAGGAGATGTCAGAATCATGAAAACAGTGGTTTTTGGTGTAGGAGTAGAAATGTCCACAGCACCACTGCTGTGTAGGGTATCAAGGTATGAAGGAATCATCAGACAATAATGAATGCCCCATGCAGCATCTCTACTTGCCCAGTGGATGATGGTGAACACAGGCAGCCCTAAGCCAGTCTGGCCAGTGGTGTTACCAGGCATGAACAGCAGGGTTTGCTGTGCTCACCTGGGAACTGACAATTAGTCTTTGCACAAGAGCTCCCTTAATTTATGCACGAGTGCTCTAGAAGTTCATGCATGAGCATCTGTTTAATCCCTGCATGAGAGCCCAATTAATTTATGCACAAGAGCCCAGATAGTTAATGCATAAGCACACCATCAATTCATGCATGAGCACCCAAACAACTCAAGCACGAGCAACCAATTAATTCATACCCAGGTGCTTAAGGACTTGATGCATTAGTGCCCAACTCACACCCACCTGAGCACCCACTTAAGTCATGCATGGGCACCCATTTAGTCCATGCACGGGTGTCTGATCACCTTGTGCATGACTGCTTACCTGAGTACATAATTGCTCTGTTCCCAAGCTCCTAGTGAAAAGCTAGGCAACCCTTCTGCTAACAGAGACAACCCTGCTCTTCTAAAGACCTTGCAGACCACAAGGACCCCCCCAGGCCCGTTGCTCTGGCTGCCACAGACCCAGCTGATGGCTACATGGTGACTATGGGGGCAACCATCTCCTGACCCTGCCAGGAGATAGCCACAAATCCCACCAGGCTTCTCTCTTCCAGCACTCCCAGTTCACAGGGAAAAAAAATATGAGCACGTTGGAAAAGGACCACAACTTTGTCCCAGCTGTTGTTATCAGGCATTCAGTGGGTGTCTCCTTACGATTTCTAGTCTTCTTTTAAGGTGTCTGGGATGAGCTTTTGTCTGATGGACAAGTCTGTTGATGTGTCTGGTGGGAACTTTTACATGCCAAGGGTAGTAGGATGGGGCAGAAACACATTTGCAGGCAGCAAAGTGCCCCCTAATGAGGAGATGTGGAGTCAGTCTCCCAGGAGGCTGCATTTTGGGCAGGTACCATGGCCCAAAGCAATGACAGCACATTGATGTTTTCTCCATCCTATTTTTAATGGGATTAAAGTAAAGCATCGCAGGGAGGAAGCCCAGGATCTGGCTGCCATGCCAGTCTGGCACAGCTCTTGGATGGCTCTGCTTGATTCCTCTGCTCCTCTTTCAGCCCTGGGACAAATGATTCCTTTATTCAATGATTCCTTTATTCTGTTCCTACAGAATACATGGCAAAACATGCATTGTCACCAGGGAAAGCAGCAGCAACCACAGGCACAGAGACTTTTTTTCTCTCTTGGATGAAAATAATGTGTGTCATGGGTCACTTAAGCTTAATACTTTCCAGTAATGGCTTCCCTTTTTTTTTTTTTTTTTTTTTTTTTTTTTTTTTTTTTTTTTTTTTAAGGTCAAGTTTTTATTAGAACAACACTGAGACAAACCAAGTTAACAGCTAATGTTACTGTCACTTCTAGTGCTCCCCAGCCCCAGTTGGTCCCATCCCCAGAGGGCAACATCACTTTTTGGTTGGTTAAACACCACGTTTTACCAGCTGCCCAGGCAAAGGTTTTCAAGGCCCTTTCTTCCCCAAGAGGAGGGAGAAAACACAGCATCCTTGTGTGGCTATTTCAGGGTTTTGAGTCAAAGATTCCAGTGGGGAATGCCCATCGAGGCAGGGGCTGAAGCATGCTCTGGCTGGTATCCTGGCTCTGCTGGGAACAGGGTCAAGCTCTTGGGCTGCTCCAGCATTTTTTCCCACATGTTCAGCCCATGCATGAGTCCCACCCAGGCCCATAACTCTCTGCTGAGATGCCTTTGACAGAGGGAACTGAGCTAATGTTCCGACATGGGGCTGTCCTGGCTCTGTGCAGATAAAAGAAATCTTGAGCCTGAAAACATCTAACAGTTTTCAAAGAGCCTGAGCTCTGGCCTGAGCATGTTTAGACTGCATGCATAGCAAAGGGTGCTGATGCCTTTAATCATCGCCGTATGTTTCCAGTGCTTTTATCTGCAGATCTTCACAGTCCTCCATGGAGAAACTTTCCCTGTTCATCACTGCTTTACAGATAAGTAGATGGAGGTGAAGCCAGCAAGGGCTGGATTTGCTCCAGCTTCACAGGACAAATCTTTGGGGCACCACATTTCCAGCCAGCCTCCTTTGCGTTTCCTCTCCAAGGCTGACACTCCTCCTTTGAGATACCTTGAAAAGTGACAAGGCACCAGCAAGAGTCTCATCTATGCTTTGCTGGTGGTGGTTGCTAATGTTGCTGGTGCCACTTCTGCCTGTATCTCAGCACAGCTGCCCACATCTCACTACACCCATCGCCCCTGGCTGCAGAGGAGCAATGGGTTTGCAAAATTGTTCCAAATTGCAGACGAAAGGCAATCCTACTCTCTGCTTCAGAGCTTTGCACTGTGGTGTAACATCTCTTCAGCAGGTTCAATGTTATTTATTTACTATTCCTTTTCACGGATGCTTTATTATAATATAATTAGTACCAAGGGTAGCATCAAGGCAAGAACAAATTAGGTTGCAACACAACATCTCCCTCGCCTGGATGCTCTGATTTTTGGGATCCCAGCAGGAAATCCTCCTGCCTGCACTCAGCCTGAGCTCCACAGACAACAACTTTAAGAGGGGAACGCAGTGCCCTGAGGCTGCAGGGAGGATGGGCTCTGGGGAGCAACCCCCAGACTGCGATGCTGCTGCTGGTGGAAGCCTGCCCTCATCTCAGCATCCCCTCTACTCTCACGGTGCCTGAGGAGGAGCTAGATGAGCCTAATCCCAGAAATGAGGCACATTTTTCTCTGGGAGCTGAATGGGCTTTAATGAGAGTCTGATCCAGGGCCTTATAAGCTTTTAATTTTTTTAAATTTCTTTTGAATTAACACATTTGCTCTCGTAGCTCAAATGCATATTTCCCCTGACCCACAACTCCTTCTGTGCAACATTCTTTCACATTTTCCCAGGAACTTTTTTCTGAAAACGAGCTGCCTCGTGGCTTCAGCAGCTGTCAGCCCAGCTGATACAGACCTCTGGAGAAACTGCTGCTAAACTGGTAGTTGAATCCTGGATGGATTCCGCCAAACATAAAGCAGGAGGGAGCCAGCCAGGAACTGGCCCCAGCTTGGGGAAGGGTTAGCCCTGAGCATCCCTTTACTCAGCACTGGGGTTCTCCACTCCATGGTGGTTTACAGATCACCCTCCTTTTTCCCTATCCCCCCCCACCATTTAGCTACAGAGCAAATCATTTCAGATGACAAGCATAAACCCAGGTTTTTGGTATTAAAAACAAAGGTATACCCTTCATGTTCTAGCAACTACATCATGCCCAGATTTACCAGCCCCAACCATCTTCCAGAGCCAAAGGGAGGTGATTAGGCCAAGGAGACCTGGGACACATCACAGGCTGGGCTACAAGACCCCCAAGCATTTGCCAAGGCCCTGGATCACCTTTTCAGAAACAAAATTAATTTTTCAGGCTTTGTGTTCTTAAGGCCACCAGCTTTCCAAGAAATTTTAAAGCCAGGAAAATTCACCCAAATCCTAAATCACTCATGGAAACAAAGGCTGGAGTGATTATTTTTACTAAAAATTGGCAGGTTCCCAGCTTCATGAAATAAAGCTTTTCTGAAAGAGAAATCTCTCGTGGATAAACCTGCCTACCAGTGGTTTTTGAAAACAAGGCATTTAAAAAAACCCAAAACCCAAACCAACCAAAAAAAAAAAACCAAAAACACAAACCACCAAACCAAAACACCCTTTAAAAATAGCCTTGAGTCTATCTTTATCTCCAAGGCTGGAAGAGGAAGGTTCACACTTATTTTTCATTGGTTTCTGCCTACTCCAGCTTGAAAAAGGGGCAGGCAGAATATTTTTAGGCTCCTGTTCCTGTTGCAGATACAAGAAAAGCCACTTTTCCCAAAGATGTCTCTGAAGCTCCGCACACTGGGAAAGCTATGGAAATCTCTGCCTCTCCTAGCTCCAGGAAAATAGTGCTTGAAGTGGGTTTTGGGGACCAGGAGCTTACTTGTGGGTGGCCAAATGAGGGCTAGGGACCAGCTCAGCCTCATCATTTCAGGACAGTTGCCAGGGACTTTCTTGCAGGGAGGTCTGCAGAAGATTAACTGGGTGCTGCTGTGGCACCTCATCAGCACTACAATGACTTTCATCCATCACTGGCACTGTCTGCTTTCAGTTTCACAAGAGCTTTTCCCCCATCAGCCTTCTCATTTAGCATCCTAAATAACCATCCACATCAAACTAGTCCTTGGTTTTTAATGACTACATTATTCAGCCCAGGTCTAATAACACATGTCACCACAAACCTCCCTTCCTGGAGAGAAACAACTCCTCTCTTTCCCAGCTTTAATCACCTATAAGAGGACACTGCCTTTTATGCTACAGCTCTTCAGAGTCCTTCAAGAAGCTGAGAGACATGACTTTCCTCTGCAGGAGTCCTGGTTACTGTCCCTTGCTAATTAACACATTAATTGTATCCCATAGAGTAGTTTCTAGTTATTTGGCCAGTACTGACATCAGGTACAGACACCAAGAAAACCCCTGAAGGCTTTATTTAATATCCTGTGGAAAGGTAGGTTACCTGCCCTGGCTCAGAAGCTCTTTGTAAAGTTCTTGCTTGGAAGGATGCAAAACCCTTCCTGGGCTCCCTGTGCATTAACTGCAGTGCAGCCTCACACCAACTGCTCACCTTGCCTGCACCCCTTAATCCACAGGCCAGGGGAATTAATACCACTGTATTAAAGGCAGCAGCTTATGGAGAGGTAGCTGGGAATTTACAAGCTGAGCTCTTGCAAGGCAGAGCTTCTAAAACAGAAGCTGAATGAACAAGGCTCTAGGCAGAGGAGTTTAAGTCATACACAGGAATCAGCATTACCCAAGTCTTTGCCTCTAAGGTTGATGAAGGCACGGATCAGTGGAAGCAGCTACACCCAGAAGCATCCCAGGGAGGGAGGGACCAGGGTCACTGCAGGACCCAGGACAAAAGTCAGGAAGGAGACACAACAATCATTTTAGATTATTTACAGCTAGTGGAAAAGTAGGGGAATTATCTGGAAATAAAACACCACTACAAGATGGTTCTGATTTTGTTCTTTGTTAAATGTAAACAATAGCACACAATATTTTAGAAGAATGTAGCTTCATAATAGTGTTGCAAGATATTCAGCATATGAAAGCACCTGCCATGAAGAAGCACTTTCTAGACACCAGTGAAGCACCATCAGCTCTCAAGTTGGCACAGGAAACGGGCAGTGGTTCAACAATTCAGTCAATCCACTTTCAGGCTTCCCCATACCAACTCAGAAGTGGCAAAGGCACACGATAAAGCACCGGATCCAGGATGAACTCACTCTACCTGTTCAAATAATTACTTTTTTTTCTTAAAACAGGCTTCCTTTGAAGCAGCAGGCTTTACCCCAGATCAAGTATAATCTCATCTGTACATCTAACCTCCTGCCAGAGAAGCTACAAAGCATCCTCCAGCAGCTGGCAGGCAGCCAGCCAGTACAAACTGCACTGCTTGCTCCGCACAACTCTGGGAACGGCTCCCTGCCTGACCCAGATCTCATTTGTCTTCCAGGCAGAGCAGAAACAGCACAAATCTGCCACCATTGTGGGTCCACAGACAGAGGCACTGACACACTGACTACCAGCTAAGAAAGTCAGGAAGAAGTAAGGCAGAGACCCAGATAATGTGAATGCATCTTCAGTTTCTAGAGCTGCGACAAGCTGATACTGGTTGAAGGCTTATGACTGTGTCAGAAGTATTGATGCACTCCTCCTTCCCTCTTTGGATATCAAGCATCAGAGCTGACACCTCAAAGGTAGGTCTCTAGAGCTGTAGTATCTGTTCCCATCATGATGACAAGAAGCAGGAAAGGGAGCAATTGCTGCCTGCAGATCTGCTCACACCACAGGGGCTTGCAGATACCCAGCACCGAGCTCCCAGAGGAGTGACAGACCTCCCACTGCTCACCTTGGCTCCCAGGGACAGCTCATGTAGGACTGCACTTTAAAAAATAAACTACCCAGGGGAGAATAAAAACAAGGGTCTGTGCAAGCCTGCCAAGCTCCTTTCAGCAACCCTCCTTGCACTGGCTGGAGCAGAGAGCCAACAACTCAAGTCATCACAGAAGTGCACGGGGCTGTTTGGCTGAAATGACCTTTTCCTGCACTGATCCAGAGTCACACTAAATGTAGGAGGGTGCAGATTCAAGGTGGGGCTTAGGGAATGTGGGAGAAGAATGGGTTTACAGACACACACCATCCACATTTGGAATGGAAAGAAACAGAGAACAGCATAAGGCAGTCGGTACTGGAAGGAAGGACCAGCAGTTGCCCAATTCTTTTTTCTACCTTGAAAGAATCTGCCACAACATGCCAGAGGTCTCAGACCACTGTGCCTGATGGGTCTGGAGCTTCTGATGCTTCCAGGGGTTTCGTGAAGTGCCTCCGTGTGACCAGTCCCAGACGAACAGCAAAGATCGAGCAAGTCATTGCCAGCAGGACAACTAGAAAAGACATACAGAAGGATGTCAGCACATGTAAGAAAGTCTGTGCCTCCTGTCATGCTCCAACTCCCAGAACAGGGGGCACTCGGGTAAGAAGGGACACACACACCCCTCACACCCCCTTTATAGGAGCCTTTACCCCCCCAGAGTTCTGTTTTGTGGAGTTCAGAGTTTTCAGCACTATCCAGTCAAACTTGCCCATTACTTCCAGGTCAAGGCCTCTCTAAAGGGGGAAGCTTTATGGAAACAGGATTAAAAATGCATTATATTAACAAAACACAGAGAGTTTTGAACTATATAAAGAAATGCACTACTTTGGGAAAAGTACATTCTTGCCCTACCAGCCAAACAAGCTGAACCACTAAGAATGAACTTTTGCTGGTAGAAATGCACTTACTGCAGGAACACAGCTGTCTGCCAGAGATCACTTATACCTTCCTGTTTCTGGTGGCCATAAACATCATGAGGTAAGTCTCCAGTGCCTTCATGCCTTTGGCTGACAAGGTCTGCTGCTAAATCCTGCTGGGAGCTTTTAGGCATTGCCAGGCTCCAGCTGCCATTACAGCACAAGAGAACACATATTGGAGTGGCTGTGACTGTGGTACCAGCCCAGAAATTAGCTTTAGCCACTGGTACATGGCAATGGGAAGGCTGAAGGGTGGAAACCTGCTCCCTTTTGCTGACCCTACAGTGGAAACTGGCATCTCAAATTGCTGCAGGAGAATTCAGAGTTCACTCACCTCAGTCCCTTTCACGACAGCATAAAACTACTCACAATGGCATAGCTTTTGCCAGGCTGTGACTGTACAGTGTTCAGGCAGCTTAAGCCCTTTAACAATGGATGACTACACTCAATTCTGCTACAGTGACCTGCAGCAACCAAATAATCCTGGAAAAACTTGTTAAGGCTAGCCTGAGCTCTGCTGTGTAGGAAGGGAACACATGCAGGGTTTTGTGTTAAGAAATTTAGATGCAACCCTTCCTTGGGTCAGAAACCTCTGCACTGCTCCCATGTCCCAAATGCCAAAGAGCAAATGGAAGCCCACACCTTCATCCCAACCCTGCATCAGATGGATCTACCCGCAGAGCGCTCCAGTGGGTGATGGAGAATTGCGGGGCATACATATTGCACTGGGGAGTGAACCTGAGGCAATACAAGGTCTGAATGCAGCCCCAAAGCCCACAGGCAGGGTTATTTGCTCTACTGCTTCCTTTTTTATTAGGCCTCGTAATAAATCCCTATTTGTTTTTTATAAATAAATCTTTCGAAGAGGCAAGTCTGTCTTTCTGGCCCTAATACACAGGAAAGATGTGGAAGTGTTTACCAGCCTTATTTTGCAAGAGTTGGAAACAGTTTAAAAGATTCACCTATAAAAATGCTGTTTGTTGTTGGGGAGGAAAATGAGAAGTTCTTGAATGCACTGCCAGCCAGAGCTATTATGACCACTGGGTAGATTGTGAGGTTATAGCGGACGTACTTGTCAAGAAAGAAGTTTTCTAGATAAAACCTGTGAAGAAAGATTGGCCAAAGTAAGCATTTTCTCTATACATTTTTTTTCCCGTAGAAAGTTGAAAGGCATTGGACAAAATTTTTTTTTTAGGTCAGTTTGGACCAGAGATCAATACTGTTCACTTCCACAAATTTAGAAAATTAATTTTAAAATATCTAACCTAAGTTTGAGGAAAAAAATTAAGCCATATTTCATATTTTTTCCATTTCAGCTCTCACTTGCAAACGCAGGGCAGGTTGGGCTCACACAAGTCACAGCAACCTGCTCCTGACCCACAGCATCCACTAACTGGCATTGCTGAGGGCCAAGGAAGAAAAGCTCTCCCAGACCTCTGTTTATCTGCAATGATATTTAACAGAGGCTTTTGCACCCAGTGTTGGTTACAGGGACGGACTAGAAGTGAATTGGGCCAGATAGTCCAGATTTCTGAGATGGGGAAGGGGTCTGCCAAGGCTTGATGGGAACCCAGGAGGTTGCTTACCATAACACTAGGTCAAGAGCAAGAATGCTGAGAGAAGCAGTGGTTGCCTTCTCGTCGGACACGTTCCACTTGTAGATCAACACAACAGCAAAGTTCAGCAGCGTGGCGATGACGGCCCATGTTGCGTACAGCGCCAGCCCATTCTGGACCTGCCATGTAGCACAGCAGTAAGACAAGAAGAGAGTAAAAAAAAGGGCAATTCCTCTTTGTCTTTGGGGACCCCATGGCTCCTGGGGGAGTTAAGCCTTCTGGACCTAGAGGCAGGGAAAGTCCCTCAACCTTGGAGTCTTCACAGTACCCCAGAGAGCCACCACACAAAAGCCTGCCGTGCCTTTCAGGGCTTCCCATTCACACCTCAGAGCTGGCTGCCCAGCCTGGCTGCCTCAGGCTGCTGCAGCTCAGACAGAACCCGAGTTTTGGAATCTCAGCAGCCTCCCAGCACACAGATTTGCCTGCAGCAGGCAATATGAAGGGCTGGAGTCACTCCTGAGTGCGGGTGGGGAGTGTGGCTATTCCCAGTCCCCTGTACTATACTCTTTTTTCAGGAACTGAAATACAAGGGGGAAAAGAACAGTGTCAGCTCTCTGATTTGTGCCTAGAGATTTAGAGACATTTCCAGCGGAGTCAGTAGAAACTTTTCCATGCAGGCTCCCAGCTTTGCATACTCCCTCCTCACTGGAGACCCTCTTAGCTCCTTCAGTGTGCTTTTTCAGCTGACCCACTTTGACTGAGGAACACCCACATCCAGCAAAGGAGCCAAAAGTGGTTAAAGCACACGCACCAGCTATGGGCAGAACCGCAGTGTGAGGTGTCCTGGGTCAGGACAAAGGGTTGGGGCATAGCAGGTTTGTGCTAAGAGAGAGGCAAAGGGGAAGGGCAAAAGAAGGGAATCAAGAAGTGATGGAGTAAGAGTATGCTTATAACTTTCTCCATGAAGTTTCACAAACAAACACCCACTCTTCTCAGAGACAACAAAAGTAATTTTCTTCCAGAATTTGTAAGAACTCAAAGAGTCAGCTACATTTGAAACCTTGAGCAGTTTACACTTGCCCTTATAAGAAAAATTACTTTTTTGCAGTCAGATACCAGGGATATTGCCACCAGCTACAGCAATAGAAGCCATTCTTAGCAACAGCTTCTCCCTCTGAAATAAATGCTTTTCTTCCCACCTCAAGCACAAGTCCAAGTTATGCTTTCAAACATAACTAAAAATTTCATTGTACAGTAGCTGGAGAAACAAAGATAGACCAGAATCATTCCCATGATGTCCAATATGAATTAAGGTGCAATTAAGCCTGAGTGCACCTGTAGGAGGCACAAGATAAAAGTCAGGGCAGAAATCTTCCCTTACCCATCTTCTGTCACTGAATCTTTCATTCTTGATACCTTCAGCACAGGTGTGGGGTTTTTTGCTTGTTTTTTTTTGTTGTTGTTGTGGTGGTTTGGTTTGTGGTTTTTGTTTGTTTGTTTTTTGTAACATTTACCAACAACACAGCTTCCCAAATACCACCTACCAGGACACGGATGAGCCAAAGCTCAGCTTTGTGACCCTTGACAAACCAGGAGGAATGGATGCTCAATGCTCGGTGTGAAGTGAAGAGGGCAGCACATGTAGTAAGAGTAAGGGCTGCCAGGAACACCAGTGCTGGAACGAGGAATCTAGGGCAAAGAATACATGCACACACAGAGTGCAAAATGTCCTTTTCAATTGATGTCACAATGCCTTAATTCATAGCTTTAGTGTCTGGTCTTTACTGATTTTAATAAAGGTAATCACTACATGCAGCCCTCACTTTAACATATTGCTGTTTTACTCCGTTAATCAAAATTTTCCTGACTGCAACTGATTTCTTCACCTCTTGACAGCAGTGCTATTATAAGCCTTTCATGTGACCATGAGTATAAAAACAATCCAAGGTAAGGAGCTTAACTGTATTTAGGAAGAGAGACATGTCTCCTGTCTCACCTTTGGAGGAAAAAAACCCAAACCAAACAAACCATCACAGAAGAAGAGCAGCTTTGAGGAAATCTCAGACTTGAACAGCCAATCCACATCATGTGCAAGATGAAAACATAATAACCCCAAACTTTTATGAAGGCCACCTTCTGCAGGGCCTTGCTATAAGCAAGAGCTTTAATGGGTGATTAAGTGTTCATGCACAGACAGAAATGCAAAATGAAGTATTGGGGCAGTCACAATGAACAGGTTAGAAAGCATCTTAATAAAAGGCAACTTACTCTCGGTCCCACAGAAACAACCATCCAACATTAAGGCCATTATTCAGAATCCACATCACATAAAAAGGTATTGGAAGCAAGTCTGGCTTTACGTAGACATATCCAAATTCATTTCTGTGAGGAAAAAGCAGGTATGGAAAATGAAAACAATGCCTGTATAGACCAAATTCTCCTAATCCCATTTTCCTGATACTGGCATGGAATCTATGTAGGAATTAAACATTTCAGCTTATATTAGACTATTTCTTCTCTGCATCCCTCTCTGACAAACTAGTCTCCATGGCTTTGCCCATTAGGACACTGTCCCATGGCAGAGATCTTGCTGGTCTCTGCACCACCACAGATTTAGTGGGTACTAAGACCTGTTCAATAGATGCTGCAAAGCTTGAGCCACTGGTGGTGGCAGGAATGGCATGGCCATTAGATTTTAGTCCAGTTCCCAAGGAAAAAGGCTTATGGGATTGTAGCATGGGTGCATATGTGAATATATATGTGTGCATGCACATACGTGGACTTTATCACTGTTGTATGAACATACACTTCATTCTTTCCTTAACCTTCAGGGTTGGCCAGTATCAACTGATTCACTTCTTAAAAATCACACAAAAGCAGCAAATACATGAGACTTAAACTAAGAAGTCCATGGTCCCCCTTGACAGAAGAGCTGCAGTAAGACTACCCCACAGAATATTACAGATTTTCCATGGTACTCCATGAGGCAGTTAACAACCTCATAGACCCAGGAAAAGCTTTAAGTCCACCTCAACAACTCAAGAGACTTCACAATTCTCTGATCTCTAAGATCAGGTAAACTTGAAGAATTATCTATTCATTAATTTTGCTCTTGCGAACTCTCAGCACCTAGCAGAGGGTAAGTGCAGCTACTGGGTAACTCTGTCAGACTACACAAGTCAGTGGCAACTAAGCCCTGCAGAAGAGTTTACCCTTTGTAAGTTGTCCACAAATTAGAACAGTTCACACACAACTCCAAATTGCTCCCCAGCTTTGGGTGCTGAACCTAAAAGAAGGTCCAGCAGCAGAGCTTCAGATTTAGTCTGACTAGAAACCCCAGGAAAGGGGGTAAGAGACTGGGCTAGAGAAGGGAAGATCCACTGTCTCTCCCTTATACTGTAGGCAGGGAAAATACCTTCGACAGATCCCTGACAGGGCATAGAGAAGCCAGGCCAGCTGCCAGCCATAGATGACATTCCAGATGAGGAAAGTCCAGCCAGCTGGTGTGAAGTCAGTGTTGTACTCTGCAGAGATGTTTCCAGGGGTTCTCCTGAACAGACCTGTGGTCAATGTGATTGCAGGCAAAAGTGTTACTACATACCAAGGATGGAGAAAGACTGCGGATTTCTCTCACCCTGTAATCTCCCCTAAGGCTTAGTCCACACCTCAGTGGATCTGAGGGAAATGAGAGGATGCCCTATGTGAAAACAAGCCAGTTTGGACAGCCATTCTGGGATCACTGTAGGGATCTCTAAGCACCTCCCATCTTATACATAACCTGAAAAGCCAGTTGCCTGTGAAAGCCAGAAAGAAGCACAACATCCGTTTCTGACAGTTTCAGCGGGGTAGTGTCCAAACCAAGCATTACTGCTTTCTACAAATACACAGCAGCAGCCTGAGCATCTTCCACCAGGGATACAAGGGCAGCATATGCAAAGGCTGCCTTTAACCCACAGCATGATACAGCTTCACCAGGAACAGGACCACTTATTTGGATTTTGAGCAACTGGATAGGGCTAAGGCACCTGGCTGTGAGACCTGGAAGACACATAAGCTACTTTCACCTTTCACAGATCCTGGTGTCTTTAGAGAAGCAATGAAGTAACAAACAGATCTATCCCACCCTCTATCATTAAATGTTATAATGCATGAAAATCATTGATCTGAACAGTTTGCTTGCATTACCTTTGAATTTCCCAGTGGCATTTCCAGCATTCAGTATCACCATGACCGTGAAAGTAGCCAGAGACAGAAACATCACAAACATCTTCAACCTGTGCATGGCGTGCATTTTACCCTGCAAAAAATTGGGATTATTGTTTGGATATCCTAAGGTATGCTTGGCATGAGGCATTCAAAACCTCCCTAGGAAACCTGTGCCAATGTCTCACCACTCTCTCACTCAAGAATTTCTTCCTAATATCTAACCTAAATCTACCTTCTTTCAGCTTAAAGCGCCTATCCCTTGTGCTGCTGTCCCATTATGTGCTCTTGTAAAAAGTATCTCCCCAGCTTTCCTGTAGCCCCTTCAGGTACTGGAAGGCTGCTGTAAGGTCTCTGGAATCTTCTCTTCTCCAGGCTGAACAGTTCACAGCTCAGCACTTCAGCTGCCTTACCTATACAGCACTTCAATGCCTCCCAGGGCTAGCAGAAATAACAGAGTTATCCCAAGCTGCTCAGCATTGAATTGGAAACTCCAGTTTCCACTTCAGTGGTTTGTTTTACACTTCTGGGCTTTGTCCATGGGCTGAGTTGCATCCAGATACATCATAAGGAAGTGGGAGGGGAAATGATGTTTTCTGTAAATCCATACAACTTTTTTACCTTTCCAGTTCCATCTAAACAGCAAGTCACTCTTTTAAAAAACAAACAAAAAAACAAAATATATGAAAACACTCACTTAATTCAAGAAATCAAATCTCAGTTAGAAGTATGTCAGCCAAATTCCAAGCCAATATGTTGTCTTCAACAGATACACTGAATCAGCAAAACCTGCAAAGAAACATCCACCTGTACTATTGAAAATATAATTTCTGACTCAGAAAATAACTGACCTGCAGATATCTGAAAGCCAGGAAAATATAGGAGAGGAAATATCACTGTACACTTTTTCTATTCTTAAGATTATTTCCCTGAATGTTGACTTTTGGCCACCCCAAACCAGTACACTGGACTAGATGTCACTGTCAGGCCAGATCTGTTTTCTCCTGACAACCCTGTAATGGCATTCAGCACCCCATTTCTTTTTTATTAGCATATTTGGAAGAGACACGGTTACACATCTTCAAAGAAATCCATACTTGCTCTCAGAAGTCCAGGAGAAAAGCCTTATTTTAAAACCAGTCAATAGCTTCACTACTGCCTCTCACCTCCTTCCTCTCTCTAATTTATTGCCGGCCATAAATGTCTGCAATATTTCCCTGCCTGCAGTTACCAGCCACAAACATCCTCTAGAAGGATCAGAAATATTACTCACATGGATCCATGCAGGCTTTTTGGCAGCGTCTTGCAGCTGTAGCTCAGCTACCGCCAGCGCTGAGGAGTTTCTGCCGCTCAACTTTATCAAAAGAGGTTTCACACAACTTTCAGATTAATAACAGCGCATTATTAAAAAAAAAATAAATTAAATAGAATAAAATCACAGCAGTTACACACGCTTTGTCTGTGAAGTGCAGCCTCTGATTGGCTCAAGCCTCCCAAAAACAAACACTTACGCAAGAGAAATGCGATTACTTAATGAGGGCATTTTGTAACAGCCAGAGCAATGCACAACCCCAATTTACTGGCAGACAAAAGCTAATGAGGGCTCTTGCCTGCTTTCTGTTTCCCTATCTCCGCCCAGAGGTGGGAAACTGAGCACTCCCATGCAAAATATTGCATCTCAAAAGCCTAGCAGGGCAGCACACCTCTGAAAGAGGGGATGCTTGCAGGGGTAGCTGCAGAAACAGCCGGGATTTGGGCTTGGGGGAAGCTGAATATATAGGCAAGGTCTGGATCCTGTCAGCAGCTACAGATCTTCTGATAGCCCCAGAGGGAGCTGAAAGCTGAGTTCTTCTTAGGAATTATTTTTGAAAAGCCCAACTTGGAGGCCAGATCAGGGGATTTTCAGAGTATAGATGCGAGGTATAAAAATAAAAGATTTACATATGCTTGCTGTGCAAAAAAAGTTGCAAATCTATATATGCACTGTTTGGCACTATGAAATGCCTCTCCAGAAGACTTGGGTCTTCTGTCCATGTCATACAAAGGCAGGGACTAAACAACCACCCATCCCCCTCACTTGTACAAAGCAACACCATGGGGCTGGGAATGAACCCCTCCAGGGGATTCCTTCACCACTGGGATGGGGGTACAAAGCCTACATGGGCACAGATTTGCCAGCTGTGGGGAAGGACAGGGCATCCAGCCAGCACTGCTGTGCCTTATCTTATGTAGGTCTGAGGTCCACCCTTTAAAGGTATTCCCATGAAGAAACCAGTGGCTTAAGTATAAATACTTCATATCAGCCAGATATTACATTGTGCTCTACAAACTGATCATAAACAAGACCTGCTCATACATAACACCCTCCTTGAAGAAAGCCAAGGTCTAAGCTGTCAGTGTGGTTGCAGTAACAACTTCCTCTTCATTCTTCACTTTCTGTCCCCCAGATGTGCACGCAGTGACTCTCCCCATGTCCTAGAAACTGCCTTCATCCAGGTTACAAGTTTATAAGCACTCTTACAGCAGGCCTGGGCTGAAATGCAAGGAGAACTATTACTGACATCATATGACCCTCTCTTTCATGTACAGTAAAATCTACAACATATTTTCCATACTGGATGAAGTCTTATTTGTGGCCCATTATATATAAACATATATGTTTTTACTCATCAGATAGTACAAACAGCCTCAGCACGATGTCAAATGCTACGTTTTCTTTCAGTGAGTGGGTAGGCTGAAATTCTTTACTTACCACAGACCACTTTACCTTACACAACCCTGTCAGGCACAGCTGCATCAGATAGGCCTACGCCAATCTAAATCAAGGTCAAGTTTCACATGCTGGAAACATTGGCCAAGTGAGAGATCCAACACACACTTTGCTGTCCCGTGCTCTTGCTGCTTATTTCATAATGCATGTCTTGTTTCAGTGTGACAACTGGAGACAGTGCTACCAGAGCAGCAGCCTTGTCCTCTCAACACACTAAGCCAGGCAGAAGAGTTAGACCCACATTCTGGGTTTCAAAGGTTATTTTTGCAGAATAGATTGCAACACAGGTCTTGAATAAAATATTAAAGATCATTTTATCATTGTAGGTCTACAGAAATCCCTCCCCACAAAGTACGTTTGAAAAATACAGAGAAATGTACTTAGTGCTCATAAATGCATTAACAGTGAATGGCTCTTGCTTTACTAGGCTGCACAGCATTATCAAAAGTGGGAAATCTCAGGACAGCCACAGCTCAAAGATACCTGTGTCAAACTCAAAGCAAGCATCTCTGGAAGCCCCCACCTTTCTAGTGTATCTTCACTGAAAGAACTTTTAGCCTTACATCTTCCACATGGGCTTCAGTTGATTGTTCTTGCTGGCCTGTTGAGGAAGAAAAATTATATTGTCAGATGAGCACCTGCAAATGATGAATGCAATTATATACATTTCAGAGAGGGCTTCTAATGTTTGTATGCACGATACAACCCACACTCATCTTGAAATCAAAATACTCAGGATCAGTGCTGAATGAAATTACTGGAACAAATTCCACAACACAGCCAGTGTTCAGTACTTTTCAAGACAATCTGCATTGAATAAAATGTAAGTTTGTATTTACTCAGGCCACGATAGAGGAAAATAATTCCACTCCCTGAAGTACCAGTGTGTGTTCCACCAGCACCAGTGCACCTCAGGCACCAGTTCACACACAATAGCAGAACTGGTTTCAGTGGGACCACAGCTCTGCCATCACTCCCCCATGCACTGGAAAGCAGTGTAAGCACTCATAAGGTGCTAAGCTAGCACGAGCAGCCTTTGTGCTGGAATTAATGCCCTGCTGACAAAAAAAAGATCCCCTTTTTTAAAAAAACAAAGCAAAACAAACCAACGCACACACACAAAAACCAAACAAAAATCAAACCATGAATCCTCCTGCTAGTAGCTGAAAAAAGACACTATGAGCACAGATAGTTTGAGTCCCAGCACAAAAAGCTGAAGCTAATTGCTTGCTACCTAAAGGTACCACTGTAGAGGTCCTGTCCTCAGAATAAACTCATTTTACACTGTGTGGAAACTGAGACAAGTTCAGCTGGGGGCAGCTCACCCACTTAATGGCATACACTGTCATTAGCAGTAAGCTCCAGAAAGCAAAGCACCAGAAAAGACATTTAACATGCACTTTTCCTCTCCAAGGAAGAGTCCAAGTTCATCTAGGACAAAGGTGTTTCTCTCATCTGGAAACCAGCACAAAGAGTTGAACAAAACTAGTGTCAGGGTAGTGGTTGTATTTGCTTCCAGCCGAACAAATAAAAATAAAATAGTCTGAGTCAAGTCAAAAACCCCTTTCCTCTGACCCCCCATGAACTGCAAGACAGCTGTCACAGCTACCCTAAACACCACACTCAGTGAGGCAGGAGCTCAGCAGCTCTGGGCCAGAACACCAAAGCCTTTTGTCCCCATCAGCAGCAGTGACTTGTTTAAATCCAAAATGCATTCTGCCCACTCAGCGCTCCCATTTAATTCAGAGCCACTTGCTCTAGCTCCAGCCTTTCCTAATGCACCAGGCAAACTGGCACCCAAGAGTCAGTGACCTCATTGGAAATCATTTTCAGGCCAAGTTCAGCAAATGTTGAGAACCAAATATACTAATCTTCTAACAACAGCTCAAGCATCCTAATCCTGCAGTGGGTTAATCTGTGTGCCCTCAGTGCCAGGGATTAGCCTTTCTCTGCTGCTAGGAGGGACAGGATTTGACCAGGAACACCATGATAGACACAAAGTGAAGAGGACCTGTGCTAGCTGTCCCCTTCGGGTACTTTCAGAAGGAAAATAATCTGCTTTTTATTGTTGGAGAACAGAACAGATCCACCCTTTGGCAGCAGGGAAATCTCTGTAGGCTTGAGAGAACAAGAATAGTATTAGGAATCCACTACTCACTGATTTATAACCAGACCTTAAGGCAGCTGCTATGCTAAAATTCATTGACTGATCCCCATCAAATCTTTTCCCTGAACTCTAGATTTAGGACATTGTTGTAAACATTTAAGTAACTCAAAACTAACCCCTGCCCCAATCTTGTGAGAGAGAGGGGAAGAGACACAATACACTGTCTTTAAACTTCATGAGACAAACAACAGAAAATATTTTCCCCAGATGTTCTCACTTACTGATTAAGCACTGGGAGGTTTGCCTTCTTCAACAGCAGCTCAAGAGCCTGCAGTAGTTTCTGGCAGCAAGCACAGCCTCAAACGAGGAGCACAGAAGCACTTTCTGGAGCTGGCAGGCAAAGTACAGATAAGAGAAACCAGAAACTCTCCTGTGCAACCCACCCCTTCAAACAGGATGGCTGTAAAGAGATGACCAAAACAACAGAGTTAAGCAGGGATGAATATAGACACATTTGTATGGCTGAATATCTTCCTTTTCTAAGTTTTATTTTATTAAATCACTTGGCACAATGGCTGCACACGGGACTCCATGCCCTCGGTGTTGCTGAAGGAGTGACACATAACTGACAGTATCCATTCAATACTTTCTTTGGCCAGCATCACTTCTGTATCCTCATTGGTTTTAGGAACACAGACACATTAGCCTAATGGGTAGCTTTCTCTGCCCTCACCACTATCAGCCCCAAATACTTCACAAGCATTTTTTCTTCTCACCCCACAATTCCATGTTCAAGAGCAAAAGGAACCCAGCAAACAAGCCCCCTGCCATGGGTATAGATTATTTCACAAAGCCCTCACGACCACCCAGCAGGGTCAGGAAGAAAGACTGTGAGGGAGAAAAGGCACCTGGATTGCAGTCAGAGCACAAGTTTTTTACTTCTTTGAAAGCAGAGAGGTGCCTTAATTTTACAGCTGCAGCATCCAGGTCAGCAAGAACCTCTCATGCAGAAATCCACCTTTGTAACTTGGGTGGCCTGATTTACTACTTTGGATTTTTTGGCACTTTGTATGCTTACACGCACTAGGGTCAACTATAACTGACAGCACTCTATCTCTCTCTCAAATTGGCAATATGCTTCTTGAGCTAAGCATTTTGATAACAGGAAATTCCACCACAGCATCTTTCCTACAAGGGAGCAGGATAAAGCTTAAACAGAAAACTTCAATTTGAATCAGTCGAGTGCCTGCCTGACTTTGGAACAAACACTCCCTTTAACATAGCAATTTTGCAATCTGATTATCCAGATTTTTTTTTTTAAAGGCAAGTGGAGTATATATAAAATGCCATCACACGGATATATATCACCTCCTACATGAATCATTAGCAAAACTGGAACATTCAGTTCCATAACTGTGGAAATTAGGGAAACAAAGCTCATAGCAAGACCTTGTAGACAGGGAAGGCAATTTTAAATAAGTTGATTCTACCCACTCCCACTCTCCCATCAACATACATGCACAGAGATGGATGTGTTAGTCTGGCAGAATCACCTGTGTGCAAGCAGACACCACATGGGATAACATCATCACAGTCTCACTGTATCTCCTGGGCTACACTTCATTTTTGGATACATCTTTTGATAACCTTTAGCAATGGGCACTACGATGGTGTCTTACTGAGTTCACCTCTCATTTGCAGGCAAAACTGAGTCTTTTGTTATCCTTATCTGGATATTTCACAGCTTCAGTACTGTTGGCCATCATCTCTACTTAATCTCTAAGGTTCCAGTTTGTCCTGTAGTTATCTGGTTATTTGCATGAAACACATGGGGTGGATAGCTCTGCACATCCTCCCTTTAACCCTTGGCTTTCTCTTTTTCTGGCATTTTCAGCATTGCCATTGACACCAATCTTAGCATTTCTGTTAAAAAACTCTTGGTGCAACTTAATTCCAGCTGGCAACTAAGCCCCACACAGCCACTCACTCACTTGCCCCTCTTCATGGGATGGAGGAGAGAACCCAAAGAATAAAAGGGAGAAAACTCATGGGTTGAGATAAAGACGGTTTAATAGGTAAAGCAAAAACTTTGCATGTAAACAAAGGCAAAACAAACCAAGGAATTCATTCACAACTTCCCATCAGCAGGCAGGTGTTGAGCCACGTCCAAGAAAGCAGGGCTCCACCACACGTAGTGGTTTCTTGGGAAGAGAAACACCACCACTCTGAACATCTCCTCTTCCTCCTGCTTTACATACTGCCATCATATGGCATGGAATATCTCCTTGGTCATTTGGGGTCAGCTGCCCTGGCTGTGTCCCTGACCAACTTCTTGTGCACCCACATGCTAGCAAAGCACAGGAAGTTGAAAAGTCCTGGATTTCATAGCAACAACTAAAAACACCAGTGTATTTGCAACGTACTTCTCATACCAAATCCCATACTAAATCCAAACCACAATGACAATCAGCTCTATCCCAGACAAAACCACTACATCTCTACACCAGGCAAGTGTAGAGGCCATCAGGTAAACACACATTGCTGAATTCAGTCATCTTAAATATGTGCACGTATCAATAGATACCTATTCTCATTTCATAGTGGCTACTGCTCATGCAGGTGAAAAGGCAAAGGACACATGCCAACATTTTTTTGAAAGCAATTGCTACCATGGGTCTGCCATCTCTTGTTAAAACTGATAACGGTCCTGCATATATATATCGGCTGCTCTTTCAGAATTTTTTTAAAGAATGGGGAATTATATATCATACTGGCATACCTCATTCACCAACTGGGCAAAGTATAGTGGAAAGGTCCCATCTTACACTGAAGCATGCGATATGTTTTTGCAGACAATCCTTTCCTGGACCACAGTGTTCTAAAGTCCAGTAGGTGTTCTTGCCAAGGTGTAAAAACTCCAAAAGTTGCCCTTAGAATCAGTCAGTCTATCTCTGTGCTAACGTTCTGGAGTTGACTATCCTCTTCCTCAGGCTGGTCAAGAGTGACCCCTGCCCACATTCTCCACCAAAACAAACAAACAAAAACCACAGGAGAAGGGGTGAGCTCCTGTTAGTGCAGCGGTAGTGCATCTGACCCCAGATCAGAAGGCTGAATGTTCAAATCACATCAGGGTCACCAAAAAAACAGGAGACTGTTCAGCCTCTTCCTTAGGCTGATCAGGAGTGACCCCTGCTCTTCTCAAGGCCCACCTTTTATTGGTCCCCCAGTTCTGCTCATGTGCAGTTGGGCCCAGCCCTAATTGGGCACAGGTGGGCTTAACAGGAGCTCACGCCTTCCTCCTCCTAACTGGCAACACCTGATTGTGTTCACCTGGTTGCCTCTACAGGCAAGTCTTAAAACACGTGAAAGCACAACTAATAGAAGTTGAAAGGTGTTGAGTTTCTCTGGGCCAGAGTACGGAACAGCCTTTTTAACAAATTACAGAGCGTTTGGTTGGCCGTACAGAAACACAGAGGTTGAGAGCTTCTGTGTATCACAGCAAATTTTAAACAGGAGTCCCTCCATAACTGGTTCTCTTGTGCCTGTTTTACCATACAAGCTTCATTCACCCCCTTTCCCACATTCTTTGGCCTTGCTTATAACATCTGCTTGCTTGTCTCAGCACTCAACATTCCATGCAATTGCCCTGTCTCTTCCTCTGAGGGAAAATACCATTTCCAAAGGCTGTTTCTGACAGCCTCGCCCCTCTGGTCTCCCACAATAAAAATATTAATAAGGATTTTCAGACCTATAACTTGACAGAATTATTTGGCTACTTTTCACAAAGACCAAAAAAAAAACCCACAACCCCCCAANACAGTGAATGGCTCTTGCTTTACTAGGCTGCACAGCATTATCAAAAGTGGGAAATCTCAGGACAGCCACAGCTCAAAGATACTTGTGTCAAACTCAAAGCAAGCATCTCTGGAAGCCCCCACCTTTCTAGTGTATCTTCACTGAAAGAACTTTTAGCCTTACATCTTCCACATGGGCTTCAGTTGATTGTTCTTGCTGGCCTGTTGAGGAAGAAAAATTGTCAGATGAGCACCTGCAAATGATGAATGCAATTATATACACTTCAGAGAGGGCTTCTAATGTTTGTATGCACGATACAACCCACACTCATCTTGAAATCAAAATACTCAGGATCAGCGCTGAATGAAATTACTGGAACAAATTCCACAACACAGCCAGTGTTCAGTACTTTTCAAGACAATCTGCATTGAATAAAATGTAAGTTTGTATTTACTCAGGCCACGATAGAGGAAAATAATTCCTAGCTAATGGTTACGTTACCACCATGGCAGTTTTCCACTGAAAAGAGGAATATACATACTCTTCCTGTGTTGCCAAAAAAATCTTTAAAGAAGGGTCTATCTTTGGAGCCCTCAATTGTAATTTAAATTTTAAAAAAATGGAAAAAAGCTGCTTTTCAAGGAGAGGAGCTGTACCATGCCCATTCCTCCTGATGCGCACTCCCTGAAGTACCAGTGTGTGTTCCACCAGCACCAGTGCACCTCAGGCACCAGTTCACACACAATAGCAGAACTGGTTTCAGTGGGACCACAGCTCTGCCATCACTCCCCCATGCACTGGAAAGCAGTGTAAGCACTCATAAGGTGCTAAGCTAGCACGAGCAGCCTTTGTGCTGGAATTAATGCCCTGCTGACAAAAAAAAGATCCCCTTTTTTAAAAAAACAAAGCAAAACAAACCAACGCACACACACAAAAACCAAACAAAAATCAAACCATGAATCCTCCTGCTAGTAGCTGAAAAAAGACACTATCAGCACAGATAGTTTGAGTCCCAGCACAAAAAGCTGAAGCTAATTGCTTGCTACCTAAAGGTACCACTGTAGAGGTCCTGTCCTCAGAATAAACTCATTTTACACTGTGTGGAAACTGAGACAAGTTCAGCTGGGGGCAGCTCACCCACTTAATGGCACACACTGTCATTAGCAGTAAGCTCCAGAAAGCAAAGCACCAGAAAAGACATTTAACATGCACTTTTCCTCTCCAAGGAAGAGTCCAAGTTCATCTAGGACAAAGGTGTTTCTCTCATCTGGAAACCAGCACAAAGAGTTGAACAAAACTAGTGTC
>JAAWXA010000041.1:3399917-3429118 GCA_038090715.1 Florisuga fusca | reverse complement strand
TATTGGTCCCCCAGTTCTGCTCATGTGCAGTTGGGCCCAGCCCTAATTGGGCACAGGTGGGCTTAACAGGAGCTCACGCCTTCCTCCTCCTAACTGGCAACACCTGATGGTGTTCACCTGGTTGCCTCTACAGGCAAGTCTTAAAACACGTGAAAGCACAACTAATAGAAGTTGAAAGGTGTTGAGTTTCTCTGGGCCAGAGTACGGAACAGCCTTTTTAACAAATTACAGAGCGTTTGGTTGGCCGTACAGAAACACAGAGGTTGAGAGCTTCTGTGTATCACAGCAAATTTTAAACAGGAGTCCCTCCATAACTGGTTCTCTTGTGCCTGTTTTACCATACAAGCTTCATTCACCCCCTTTCCCACATTCTTTGGCCTTGCTTATAACATCTGCTTGCTTGTCTCAGCACTCAACATTCCATGCAATTGCCCTGTCTCTTCCTCTGAGGGAAAATACCATTTCCAAAGGCTGTTTCTGACAGCCTCGCCCCTCTGGTCTCCCACAATAAAAATATTAATAAGGATTTTCAGACCTATAACTTGACAGAATTATTTGGCTACTTTTCACAAAGACCAAAAAAAAAACCCAGCACACCCTTTGTACCAGGTTGATCTTCCAGCCAAATTCTCAGGCTGCCTCTCAGAATGTGGAAGGATTAAAATAATCAAACAGCTATTTCCGACAGAAGTTTGGGACAAAACATCAGTTTCCCACTAAACTTAGTCAAAACCTTTTGTACTACAACTTCTCAGAAAAAAGCAAGCCCAAGGCAAGCAAGAAACAATGGAAACCAGCAGCAACAAGGGAAAACTGCAGCCAAAAAAGAAATTTAATTGAAGTAATATGTGAAGAAAGGAAGCCCTAGCAGGAAACATAAAAAAGCCATAAGAAAAAATGTTGTAATTTTTACCTATAGTAAATGTGTTTAGTAATGAAGACACATATATGCACAAACACATATCTAGATCCTCACAAAGCACTTTGCAGCCTTTTTAGGGTCACACAGCAGACTTCTTTTTCTCATTCAAGCTGGAGACCAAGTAAACCCATGGCAAGCCAGCTGAAAACGGGGGCTTTATATCTTGGAGAGGTGAAATGCATCAACCTACAAAGGTTCTCAGGCCCCACCAAACACTACTTGAGACCTGCCTTCTCTTGCAGTTGTAGATAAGGAGCTACTCCCAGTGCATCTGATGCTTTGGGGTGACCTCCTTTCCAGACCTGAGATGCCACAGAACAGGCTTGCTCTTTGGAGGGAGTTCCTTCCTCAGGTAGCATCAAAGGGTGTCTCTAGAACAGGCATCCAAAAAGGTCAGCAGCAAGATCAGCCACCTCTTTTCAAGGCCATGAGCAAACTGATGAGGACTGAGCTTCCAGGGTGTCAGAAAAAGCCAACAACAAGCCGGGTACTGGGCAATCTTGGGAGGGAGCATCAGCTCAGTAACATCAGCCTCTTGCTGCATTTCCCAACGAAGGCTAAAATCTAAGTTGTCTTAGTCCAAATACCCTTCAGGGTTATCATGGCATTACTTTTTGCAACTCAGTCTCCAAAGCAGTGCCTTCCCTCCCTTCTTCTTTTCCTCCTCTACTAATTATTTTTTATTGAAACTTACAGCTTTAGCAGATTTGACCTGGATATTCTGTTGAGGCTTGCCTGGAGTCAAAATCCGCAATGCCTTAGTGCCATCACTACAAGCTTGCTCTTGTGGGAAGCTAGCTGAGCTCAGCTCTCCAGACAATATGAAAACATCCTTTTTGTTCTTGGTTATGGCTTCCAGATGTCTGAAAGTGCCATCAGTGCAGGAATATGGTAGTCTCACAATCTAATGCACATTACTAGCATGTAATATAGGCCTTGCAGGTGGCTGTCTGGCCAGTCAATCCCCACACCTCTTTCATCAGCATTAGAAGCTCAGACAGTCACAAGTTTAAAACAAAGTCATGATACACCTAAAGTCTGTGGAAATGACAAGAGCTGGGTTGTACAGATCTACAAAGCATCATTCTCACCAAGCATTTTTATTCTGCAGACGCAGAAAGGTAATTACTGCAAAACAGATTTATAGGCTACATCATCTGCCAGCCTACCACATGATCCTAAAAGTCTCCTATGTATAAACACTAGCTGATATAAAACCCACTTTGAACAACCATCTGTAAGCAACTGGGAATCAAGGAGAATCAGGGCTAGTATTAATTATGAAGAGACTTGCTCCAACCACAGATACTTTCTCAGTGTCTCTGTTTAGCGGTCAGGACAAAACAAATCCCAGAGAACAGAACTGTTCCCTGTTACTCCCCCACCCCCCAGGGAAAGCTAAAAAGGGGAGTAAGGAAGAGACACTTCAAGGTTGGAAATTAGAACTAGAACATGTTTAATGGAACAAGGAAAGGATAGTAGGAAAATAATGAAGAAAAAAAAAAGCAAATATATTAATATACAAAATTTCATGTCAATGGTAGCTGATCCAAAAGTGGCAGAGCCAACAAAGGAAAAAGGGTCAGGACTTCTCAGAAAAAGACAGGATCAGATCCTGCAGACCACATGGCAAGATGAATACATAGAGACAGAAGCCTCTTCCCATGATATCTGCTGGAAGAGAGAAGGGAGCCAAGGGGCCACTTTCCCACCCTTCTGGCACTTTAGGGTATGGCAGAAAATGGGTGGGAATACTGAGCTCATCCAATATTCTCTGCTGTGTCCCTTGGACCTCCCCAGGGTCTTAAGTAACACCTGCGGTCTGCTTCCCTTGGGTTTGTCCATCAGAGATCATCTCATCAATGCCAACATAGTTTCTATCCCCTCAAACCATAACACTGAAACCTCACCAACAACATGAGAGGAGCACATGTATTCCACCTTTAAAATTAGGAAATGCACAATGAAAAAAACAAACCCCAACAGTAGGTTTTTTTTTTTCTGCAACAAGAATAGTCCATACCTGACATGCAACACAGTTTTCCTTTTGAAGTGGGTTTGAACCATGACAACTCTGGTGTTTTCCTTCTAGCCTATTGCAGCAAGCATAGTTCAAAGCTACCTCTTACAGCAATAAAACAAAGTAGTAACAACTAAAGCCATCATTCACTATGATGAAAGCACTATCTCACATGGCTGGATCACACATAGCAGTGTAGGCTTTAAGTTTCCTCTGATTTTACTCACCATAAAAAAGATAAAGTTTCCCCAGCTAGAGAAAGCTGTTGAGCCAGAGACATGCAACTGTTTTCCAGGAACATATCTCTCACTTGGCAGGATTCATCCAAAAGAATACCCCTCAGTGATATGGCATGGTAATTAAAGCCTTCTTTTGTAATATTCCATATACAACAGAAAGTGGAAGTGTTTGAAGGAAGAGAATTTCAATTTTCCTGAAGAAAGAGACCTCTCTAGTCACGAGCACTTAATATTAAAAGCCATTTTTACACTATGTGTTCACACCTTATGTACACTATACTGAAGAAGTTCCACTTCCAAAGGCAGCTCAACGTGACAGACATGCCTTTTACATATCAACTTCTACCTCCATCAGAAAAGGAAGTTACTGTTTAAAACCAAACAAAACCCCTTCAAACCTAGCAGACTGTCCTAGCCACACCATCCTGACCATCAGTAGGAAGCTTCCCACAGATGCCAGCAAGGATCTCTGCAGGTACTGATGGCTTACTCAGATCCTGCAGTGTGCAGACCCTTGAATGCACAGCACCACAACAGCCCAACTATTCCATCCACAAAAACCTGTGAGACCATCTCCAAGAGCAGAAGAGCAATACAGATATGGAAAAAAAAAATAATCAGTGGGCTTCAGCCTTCATCTGACTGAGAGCAAAACCAGCTTGTGGGCAAAAGCCTAACAGCAAGGAGATAAACAGACTTGGGAAACCTGTGGTAGGCAACAGGAGAACTCAAGAGGCCTTCCGTAGATGGTGGTATGACAGGCTTCTCTATCTTCTTCTTAAAATATGACAAATCAGTTTATGATCTTAATATAGATCAGTTCCCCATAGGAAAATATTACATGATGCAGCTTCCGAGAGAAATAAAAGCAGGAAAAAGATACATACATACATACATATATAACAGGAGGAACTTCTGTTGAAAAACCCTGGAGGAGACAGCTACCTGAGGGATGTGAAATGGAATTGCAGTGACAGCTTTTACCTGGGTCAGAGCAGCACTGTCCCATAAAGGGCAACAAGGAGACCCCAGCACAACCAGTGGCATCACCCACATGGCCCCATTACCTGAGCAGAGATGGGTGCTAGCAGCAAGGCCCATCAGCAGCCCCAGACACAACACAGAGGTGCACCAAGCCCAGGGTTCACCCGGGGGTTCCAGTCAATGAAGCAAGCAACAGCATATACCCAAAGTATCTACACAGGCAGAAAAAGCTGACTCCAAGCAAGGCAGCTCAAGAAAATGGGGTGACCACTACGTGGCCCTTTGTTCTTTCTTTTTTGTCTGTCTATTGCCACTGTCAGGAATTATAAGCATCAGCACTGTGGTTTGTGGTATTAGTGCCAAAAGGCAGTGGTCAGAAGCTGTACCTCCTTTTCCTTTTTGATTTAAAATGCTGCATCCAAAAACTAAAAAGATTTTTTTTTTCTCATTGACACATAAGCCTCGATTAAAAAAGAGAAAAATCATTAACATAAATGTTCTGCATCTTGAAAGGCTACCTAAATGATATTTGATGGGTATAAAATGCCCCTCTACCCCCAACCTCACCCCACCCCAGAGCTGTGGCAGGGAAAACCTCCAATTTATTCCTCACTAGTGCCTGCACACTTTTTAATCCTTGTTTGGTTTTGGTTTTTTTTCAAGTTTCTTTTTCCTGTCTCCATTCAAGGCCCTTTTATTGGCACTGGCATCACCTTTCCTGGTCCCCCCTAAAAATCCCTCATTTACATAACAGAGATTTTCACATGGCCCCAGAGCAGTTCCCCTCTCTCAGAAAAACAAGCTGGACATTCCTGGGAAAGATCTGGGAAGGCCAAGTTTGTCTTCTAAATTCCAGGCTTGGGATGCAGCTGACAGCCCAGCACAGCTGCTCATCTTGGGAATAGTTAATAGGGTAAATGCCAGTAGGTGGTGTCCAAGAATAACTCCTGGATTTGGTGATGCCTGTGAAACCTGTGCTGCACTCAGGGCTCCTCTTACAGCTGCTGGAATCTGCACAGGGGAAAAGGGTGCAGGGGGACCATGGTGGCATCTCCACTTACATCACTCCCAGGTGTCAGCTGCTGCTTTCCACCAGTCTTCAGGCGTTTTTTCACAAATGAGCACCTTTACTGGACTCCTGAAGATCCCCTCTGGAGATTTATCCTCTGAAGAAAGCAGCTGGGCAACAGATCATGCTGCCAACAGAACAAGGAGCTAGAGTTTCTACTTCTCTCTTTAAGCACCTGAGGCAAATCCAAGCACGTGGGTATCTTTAAATGCCACCTGAGCTCAAAGCCATTAATATAAAGTCACACCTGAGAATCTGCTGAGTTGCACATACATACATGCATGTATACTTATGCAGCATCCAAAAATGTCCATGATCACTTCAACTCAACATAGTTAAGGCAGCAAGTTTTCAAAGAGACATTTTAAACCAGGAGAAGAAGTGTCCACCACACGTGTTTCTCTCCTAGAGAACACATGACGGTGGCATAACCAGACAGGAGTTCCTGGCTTGTTGGCCACGGAGGCAGAACTGATCATTGCTGCCTTTGGGATCTGGCCAGGAACAGAAGGAAGGACTGGGATGGAGAAGGCAGGACAGCTCAGCTTACTCCTTTGGCTGGCAAAATGGGCAGAGGGAATTTAGGTTAGATATTAGAAGGAATTTCTTTACGGAAAGGGTGATCAGGCAATGGAATGGGCTGCCCGGTGAGGTGGTAGATTCTCCGTCCCTGGAGACGTTTAAAAAGAGACTGGATGTGGCACTCAGTGCCATGGTCTGGTAACTGCTCCGGTGGGTCAAGGGTTGGACTTGATGATCTCTGAGGTCCCTTCCAACCCGGCTAATTCTATGATTCTATGACTGCTGCAGCAGCAGCTAAGGGTTACTTTACCTTGCTGTCAACAACACCAGCAACAGGTAGGATGGCTTCCAAGGCTCTTATGGTGATTCTCCATCAGTCTGCTCTAACAATTTCTAAAATCCAATGCTTGGCTTGGCCAAGTCCATCCTTTCTTAAGACCAGAAGCTCTCCCTCACCAGACCTACATGGGGAAGCCCCCCTCAGCTGTGTGCATCTGTGCACCCAACCCATATCTTTCCTGAGACCAGCCATCCCTGTGGTGCCTCTTCCCACACCCGTGGCTCAGAAGTGCTGGCAGCTGCTCATTGTAAGGAGTTAATCAGATCTGAAAAAGGGAAACCATAGCAAAGGCCAAGCAGACTTTGGCTGTGTGAATATAGACCAATATTGGACCTGGTCACTGAAATTCACTTGTCAGGGCTGAGCCTGGCAGGTTTCTGGGTTGTACAAATTAACACTCATCCAGGTTTCTGGGCATGGCTTGGGAATTAGCAAAAGGCAGGGAGAGCTCCCAGGAGTCTGTGTGGAGTCACACATCTTCTAGCCATCATCTTTTGGCAGCTGAAAGAGCCTAATTGCTATGACCCTTCTCTGACTTTTTTCTAACTTGCCAATTCCTTTCTTTTATATCTTTTTTTTTTTTTTTGATTGCCTGCACAGCATCACACCTGCATATTTTCTACCCTCCTGTTGTTGTGCTCCTGCTAGTCCCTTTGCTTCAGCACAAGTTTCTCCTCCAGAAGCCTTTGGGGCAGAGGCTGTGTTCCTATTGTAGTACAGTGCCTGGCTGGAGTCCCATCCTACCTCACCCTTAAGCTTTAGTGGGATAAAAATAAAAACTACATTACCCTGTAGTAAACTGAGCAAATGCCAAATAGGTCTTCTGCTTGTGTCTGGAAGCAAAAATTATGATTTCTGTTTACAGGTTTCTCTCTGGCATCAGAGTCACCTCTTGCCAGGTTTGTACTTACCTCCACTCTCAGCAGAAGCAGGTATTGCCCAGGGTGTGAGCAGCAGGCTACCTGCTGGCTGTGTTAAAGCATGTTATTTCAGCCAGCAGAGAAATACTTTGCCATTTGGAAAGCCTCACTTTTCTGCAATATAATAAGTCACCAATAAAGGCTAGAAAAATCTCACCCTGGACATTTTAACTTGATTTGCTTCCTGGAGATAGACAAATGGCTGCAGACACTTGCCACTGTGCTCAGGGAACCACTGGGAGAGGATCCTATCTATTGCAAAAGCTCAAGGTTACATTTTGAGCCAAAGCAAGAAAGGGATGTCACTTGTCTAGCAATTTTCTAAGATAATTTCTAACACAATGCTAAAAAAAAAAAAAGTAACCCAGATGAGTAGATAGACCTTCAGAGAGCCTACAGAGATGCCATGAGAGCACCCTGACTTCCAGAGCTGTCACAATAGCTGTGGGTGCATAAGGAGGACACAGCTCAGCACAACTCTGTTCCCAGGCTGTGTAGGTATTGAGGAGAGAGATAGTTTGAATATTTTTGTCCCAGAGTCAGCGAGAGGTGAATGAGATCCTCTGCTTTGCCACAGAACATTTTAAAGCTATCTTTCTCCTTCGTCAGCCTTTTTGGAGAACAACAGCTAAACGCTGCCTTTGAGGAATCAGTGCCTGGCTTATCTCATCTCTGCACCTCTTAGCACACCTCTTTTTCCAGGCACGTGGCTCAGCCTTTGGGACCATGGAGTCACCTCACACAGGTCTCAGTGGCCACAGGTTGTGCCTGAGCCTGCGTGGATGGTGAGGGACAGGTCAGCAGAATGATGAAGGCTGGAAAGCAAGAAGCCTGTGTGGATGGTGTACGGTGTGTAACACTTAGGCTTCATCCCAGACCACTGACTTTCCCAATTAGGATAAAGCCAGAAGTCCCAGGAGAGCTGCAGTGGTGGAAAGGCAGCAAGCAGCTGGGTGGGAGATGCCACAGCAGGAACGCTTTTCCTGCAAGCAAACTTTTTATGAGGACAAAACCAGGAGGAACACACTGTTCTCTCACACAAGCATGCAGGTTCCTGATGCTGGTCTGGGTTCACTCAACAGCAGAGCACAGGCAGTAGGTATATCCCAGAGCCACTTCAGCCAACCACAGGGCTGTCTGGGTACTCTTTGGGCCACCCTCAGCTTTATCCCATTGGGACTTTTTGTTGTGTTTATCCTGCTGCAGTTGCTACCTGATAAAGATGGCACCTGGATCCAGTGACTAGGGCATGAATGTGAGACAGGAAAACTGGTTTCTGTTCCCATCTCTGCTACTGGTTTGCTGTATATCTATGAGCAGTTAATTAAGCTTTCCCCACTTCAGAACTGTGATAATTACATGTATCTCTCTTTGTGAAGAGCAAAGGCTTGGAAACATTTGGATAAAAGCCCTCAAAGAACCAAGTGTTGTTGTAGTCAGTTATAATAATTTTGACCCTCCCTGAAATTATAAAAGTTGTCCTCTTCCAGTGACTGTTTGATAGACAAGGCAGAAAAAACAGGACCATAATTATAGAGTGATTTCATATTCTGCTGCAAGCTCCTTACACTGCATTTATTTGGCTAAACCCAGCTCACAGGTCCTAAGGGAGCTGTGAGTATTGCAGTGACAGGAGCATCACTGCAAAGCAACTAGTTTTTTAGTCATGCTGTGCTGGTGATTAAAATAGCTATTAAATACTTAAAAACTGTGCAAAGCACTAATCTACAGAGATTCTGGCATTGCATAAATGACCTTTTTCAGAACAAAGAGAAAAAATAAGACATTGTTCTTCAAAAGGTATGTAGCATTCTGATTTCTCTTTAGGTGCCTAATTTTCAAGTGAAGATGTGCACTCTACAAAGCACAGAGTTCAAGTGGTGCTGATGCTTATTCAAAGTTTCATGACAGACTTCATGTCCAGTGGGGAAATCTTAACCCTAATTCTCTGTATAAGCATGCTTCACAGACTGCAAAGTCCAAGACTAATTTTCTGTGTAAGTAATAGTCCTGTGGGCTTACAAAGTCTGAGGCAGAACTCACTGCTTTGGCTGCCAAGAGATATTAAATTGTGAGAAAGCTATAACTTTTGTATCAACAAAATTTAACAAATTAAACTGCCAGGGAAAAATCCTGTGCCCTGGGAACAGATCTGTGCTGTTTAATTCCTTAGAAAAATGCCTGGCTTGACCCTCCCAGATTGAGCCTGAAAAACTGCAGAAATGAGCCCAGAGCACAGGCCTTTCTTGAACAGCAATTTGCTCTGCACTGGAAGCTTAGAGGCGTTTGTAGTGAGGAAAAATCCTATAGGATGGGTCCCACAAATAGCAAAAGCTCTGTTGTGCTTTTGGACACAATAAAGGAGATAAACAGATGTAAGGGTTAATCATTCAGGTCAGATATGCTGCTCCAGAACTTAAAAGGTCTAAAAGAAGAGGAGGGAAATGTCTGCATTTGCAAAGGTGTGTGTGTCTCTATGGGTGTGAATGTAAACATGCACATTCAGGGGAAAAACCTTCCAAGAAAATCACAGAATAGCCACCATCAGATTACAATGAAAAGAGATGCCAAGATCTTTGAATTAATTATTCTCAGTGAATCATTCTTATAGTTAAAAGCCATACCAGCATTTCCAGAAAAACTTTCAGTTCAGTATATGTAAACAAATATAAAGAAAACAAACAAACAGCCAGGGAAATTGAAGATAAAAGGCTTAAGATAATAAGATGAAAGAGATTATAGGAGAGTGAGCTTCTGTGTACTTGTACATTCATAAGTGAGTTTCTACCAAATACTCCAGCTCTGACCTGCCGGCTGCAGTCAGTGTGAAGTCTAGAGACCAGAAATCCTCTTGCCATGATCCCACTCAGTGTGCAGGCTTTGACTCAGCAAAGCATAGAGGAGCATGTTTAGGTGGCCTGAGTTTTACATTTGTGCAGCCATTTAAATGCTTCAAGTCTGGGTTCAAATACATAATTACAGGCAAGTATCTGCGTATGTGCTTTGAACTTGAGCAGTGTTCAAACCACAGATCTTTCCCCACTGTACTGTTCTCTAGCTCACCTCATTCCTTACCAAGGATTCCAGCACCTTGCTGTTCCCATCCCTGCCTTATATAGAATCACAGAATCATAGAATAATTTGGGTTGGAAAGGACCTCTAAAGGTCATCTAGTCCAACCCCCCGCAGGAAGCAGGGACATTGTCAATTAGATCAGGTTGCACAAAGCCTTGTCAAGCCTTACCTTGAATAACTCCAGGGATAAGGCCTCAACTACTTAGCTGGGAAACCTGATCCATTTTTCCACCAGCCTCAAAAAGAACTTTTTACGAACCTAAATCTACTCTTCTCTAATTTAAATATATCAAGACTTAAATTTAATATCAAGACCTCCACTCCTCCATGTGCATTTCATACGTGTTCCTCATGTGCAGTCCATGGTTTTAGAATCTTGAACTAACAAGCCTTCCAAAATATATGAATAGTCATCACACTTTAGGCCCAGCCAGTAACAACCAGGCCTCTGCTCACTCACCCCCCACCCCTACTGTGGGGCACAGAGAAGACAATCCACCTAAAAGAGACCATCAGTCAAGACAAGGAGAGGGAGGTTTTCACTCCCCAATGACAGTCACAGACAAAAAACAGGCTCAACTTGAGAAGGAAAAAAAAAATTCAGTCTATCAAGGGGAAGAGAAAACATAGTCAGACCTACCAAGGATGGGACCCCGCTAGACCTTCTGCTCACAAACAGAGAGGGACTGGTGGGAGCTGTAGTGATCAGAGGCTGTCTGGGACACAGTGAGCATGAAGTAATATTTTTCAACACTCAGGGATGCAAGGAGGGCCACTACACTGGACTTCCAGAGGGCAGATTTTGGCCTATTCAGAAGACTGATTCAGAGTGTACCCTGGGAAACAGCCCTTGAAAACAAAGTGGTCCAGGAGGGATGTGCATACTTCAAGGATCATGTCTTGAATGCACAGGAGCAGACTGTCCCTGTGTGATGAAAGGAAAGCTGTAGGGGCTTGTTACTTACCCCGAGTTCTACAGAGTCAGTAGACTAACATATAGAATAACCCCTCCACCTCTCCTCCCTTGTCTGTCCCTTCTGAAGAGCTTGTAGCCATCCATGGCAGCACTCCAGTCATGCAAGTCATCCCACCACATTCCTGTGATTGTAACTACATCACAACTTTCCTGCTGCATGATGGCTTCCAGCTCCTCTTGTTTGTTACCCAAACATCTGTACCTCCTCCTCCCTGATCCTTCACAGGCTGCAGCTCTGCATCTGGCCCATCATGGCCCTTCAAGGGCTGCTCCACCATGCTCCTCCACGGGCTGCAGGGGGAAATCTCTGCTCGGGAACCTCCTCCCCCTGCCTTTTTCACTGACCTTGGTATCTCTTCTCTAGCATTGCTCTCACCTCCTCTTCCTCTGCAGGCCTTTTTTTTTTTTTTGCTTTTTCTTTTTCCCTTTCTCGAACATGTTACTCACCCAGCCTCATCCAGCTTGCGGTATCTCCTCTGCCTTGGCCAGAGGCGGGGCCAGAATTGCAGAATCCGAGAAACGGGAGCTTCCAGCAACTTTTTGCAGGAGCCACGCATGTGCACCCCCTCCCCCACTACCAAGGCCACTGCTGCACTAAACCAAAACAATAGTCATACAGACTTAAGTGGAAAGAACCCTTGAGGAAGTTTTATGTTGTTCTGATTTTAGTGTACACACTAGATTTACAGCCAGTGATCTCATGGGTAGTCATCTATTATCCCTAATCTCGTTGAATGAGGAGTTTTACCTGAAAAGGGAACTGATGTATTAAAGCACTTAACCTTCATTAACCCACAGTTTTAAGCGTTATTCAGGTAGTGATAGAAAAGGCTTGTCATTTTTAAGCCTCTGTATTCCAGGAAACCACAGGGTGAGTGTGCCTACAAGAAAAGCACTCATAGGATAGGCAGTGAACACATCAGAGCTTTGTAGGCATGTTGGTGTGATTTTTCCCATTCAAACAGTCATTCACCATGCTATTGTAAATATGTTGCTGCATAGTTGCTGTTGTAATACTGCATCTGCAAGAGATTACATCAGCCAGAATAATAGGCCAAGAAACACACTAAGTCTTCCCCACTAAGATTTTCCCCTCACAGGTGTTTATTGAGGTCCTCTCAAAATGTTGCAAAAGATGAAAGACTCTTTGAAAATTCAGTTCTCACCTTCTGAGAGGGCCAAAACATGCAGGGAAGAGGAAAAGTTTGTGCAGCAATGAAGATGGGCTAATGTGTCGCAACAAAACCATTTCAGCCTGAGAAGCTGCTGCTGCTGCAATTGTTGACTTCCAGTGGGGCAAGGTGCCAAAAAGCTTCTGAAATTCAACTGTGGTTGTAGGCAAGCAGTAGGAAAATGTCTTGCATGCCAGTCCTATCCCAACACAAAGAGGGAATGCTAATGAAAGCCCTGTGTAATTGGCTGGAAGACAGCCTTGCCACCTAAGGAAGTGTGAGACAGAAGGGGAGGGACAAAAGTATGCTTCAGCTTATAAAACAGTGAAAAATCCTGTGTGCATAGTTCTTCTAAAACTCCTGCTCCCAAAACTGCAAATCTAGCCTGATTCCTTAAGGCTCTTGCTGTGTGCCACCAGCTCTGCTTCAGACAGAGCAGGATGTGGCCATGCCTCCAGCTGGAATACCCGTGGTTTCATTACTGCTTCTGCCCCTGGCATCCCTGACAACCCTGTACCAGTCGTGACGTCAGATGGTGAAATCTGTTTCAAGCTTGTAAAATTAAGCCCAGTACATGCTGTGCCCCATTCCTTCTCCTGCCTGTGTGGATGCTTCACCTCCCTGGGCAGAGATGCTCTCCTACCTGGTGCATATGTACAGTGCTAAGAGTGGAGGAAGAGGGGCAGGCTGAAATAAAATCCCCACCAGTAAATACTAATACCTTTTTCCTTCCTTTGGTTTCACATTTTTCCCTTGCAGGCTTTCCACACTGCCTTAGCCTTGAAGACCTCTTCTGTAGCCAGAGCCTGCATCAGCCATCAATGATGCTGCCTCTGAAGGGGAAGGGAAGCACAAACCTTCCAAGGCAGAGCTTTTCTGGCATAGTTTTTTCTTGCCATCTGTTTACAGGGAAACATCCTCAGGGCAGGAGCCTTCTGTGTCACAGGTTACATTCTGTCAGTACCTACCAGATAATAAAGTTGTTGTTAATTAAAACAAGGCTGAGCAGGGACTGGTGCTGTATACCTGCAGTGGGCACTGTACACAGGTGAGTGGAAGGTGAGACTGGCAGTCTGGAGGCCTATTGAGGATCTCAGGGGTCAAACGTGGGATTTATATAGCCAATACTAGATTTTTACATTGTAAGCTGCAGACCTGTCCTCCTTTGTAACCCAGTGGTTGATCTCATCCTAAAATCCTTTAGACAGGGAGCCTCTGGTATCAAGTTGCTGGAGTTGGAAAGCTGAAGGTAGTGAGATGAATCTGACTCCAGCTCCCTTAACCCCTCCTCCCCCTTCCCAGTTTCTCCTTGTCTATATGGTGATGGCGAGGATATATTTCAGCTGGGTGGCCTGAGAAAGAAAGAGTGCCAGGCTTATTCTGTGTAGACCTTTATATTCAGTCACAGTACTGGCTTTCCCAACATGTAAACAAAAAACATGTTCTTGCTAGCATAATTTGTACTGATGAACAGAACCATGCAAACAAGCACATTTTTATGCTAGAACAACTAACTACATGTACCTCTGCTATGCAAAGACTTCAACATTTGAATAGTATAAAACTGTAATTAATAAGAACTTTTCCCAAGTAATGCTTTTTCACAAAAAGCACTTCTAAACAAGCTGTAACCTTGGCAAGGAAGACCAGATACATATGCCTCTCAGAACACATGGAACAAACACCAGTATTTTTCTGACACTTTTGTGCTGTAAAGTGGATGGATGTATTTACACATAAAAAAGCTACCCAGCTGTCCCCTGGTGCAAATCAATGAGACAAGGCTGCTCTGGTGGAATAAAAGCTCTGTACAGCTGTTACAGCATATTGACCCAGAGTGTCCACAGGGTCTATCCATTGAACTGCTGTACCACTTTCAAAATGGTCCCATCATGCTGCATTTCTGTTTTTGGAAAGACTCAATGGATTGTCCAAACTGTTTTTCATAAGGATGCTGAAATCACTGCAGTTCCTAAACAAGCGTCAGGAAGCATGGGCACCTCAGGACTGGCCACCCTAGCTGGCCACCAACTTGCTATTCAGGTCACAGGTTCTGGGAAAATGTGGCAAGCCTGGCTTTGAAGGGCAAATGGAAAGTTCAATTCTTCTGCAGATTGTTTGGTCAGTAAATGCCCTTGCCCTCCAGCACTGCTCGTTTAAAAGGCATAGTGCTTCTTTTGGAACAGGAGTGGCTAGTGACCTGAATATTTTACTATTACATATGAACATTGCAACACAAAGCAAAACCATCACTTTTTGACACAGGCAATTTTGGGATGAGGGTTGCACAGGCAACCATTCAGGACATTCACATTGCCTTTGGAAAGCCCACTTCAGCTGGGATGACCACACCACCCTGGGAGTTGCCTGCCAGAGCTGAAACTTCAGGAAGAAGCCACGGAGAAAAGATGGGGAGATTAGGGAAGGAACAGCTGGAAAATCTGCTTTACTTGTTCAGTAGACAAACAAGGCAGCTCTTCCATCAATAACAATTACTCACCTTGGGTGCTCTGGCCCCAGATTGACAAAGGGTTTAGGTGTGGTGACAGTAACTCCCACACCTCCCTTCCAGGTGCCCAAACCTCAGCTACTCATCTACACCTCCAATAGGAGATGCCATACTTGCTGGGTAACTGCAGTTAACTCCTAAAATGGCCAATCAGAAAAGTTAAGGAAATTAGTCCCCTCCTCCTTAAGGTGGGTTTTGAATCCCACCAGTACCTGGACACAAAAGAGGATTGCTCCTTGCTTTATCTTTGCCTTGCTTTGGCATTGGCATGACAAAGTTTGATGCATCAGGAGACTGAGACGCTCCCCAGGGACAAGGCAGCAAGGAAATGCCATATTCGGTCTAACAGAGATCAAGGTAGCACCTCCTTTCAAAGCACCTACATTGGCTAGATGGAGGGAAATATCTCTTAGCTCATCTTGGCATCAGACTGCTGGGGAGCAAGGAATGTTAAGTTCATGAAATACAAAAGATGGAGGGACATGACCTCCTAGCCTAGCAATAAGGATATTCTCCTGGTAAGGTGTGAAGCAGAGGGATCTTCATGTATCCCTTCCCCACCACCATTTGTGTATATTCTCTGATTACCTCTTTTTGAACAACAGTCTGTAAAGCCTTGCTAGACTGAGGAACATACTGTTGACCAGAGAAAAAACTCAGTATTAAGAGAAGAATATTAGTGAAGCACCAGGGAATGTAAAACATTACATATCCAACTAATGGAGTAGAAGCCTTTGCTAATGGGTGAGGGCTTTCCCCTCCAGATAAATCATCTCACAAGAGTAGCCAGACACACAGGAATCTCACTCTCTGCAGCTTCCAGTGGAAATGTCACTCACAGCATGCAGAGGAAGAAAAAAATTCTGTTTAGCAAACTTTTACTTGCAAACTCTGTAGTGAGGTCCTGTAATTTGTACTCATCAGTGTTTTTGAAAGCACAGATTCTCAGTGCTTGGAGAGGAAGCATGTGAGAAGTAGGAGATCCAGTTTCTACACCACTGGCTGAAAGTTTTTGCTTGGAAAATGGGTCTCGGTTTTCCTATGTGGACTACTAGGTCTTTGTGGTCTGCCTATAAACAATGCCTCTGGGCCCTATAACAACAAAAGTACAAAGAGATGCTGTAATAACAGAGATGCTAAAAAGTATTATCATAGGTTGCATGATACAATGTACTATAATATGTAAAACATAAAGAACAAAAGTTGGTATATTACACATGAGATTAGTAATCTGAGCAGAAAATGTATTCATGTCTTCTGGCAGACACCACAAAACAGACACAAAAAGCAAAGACCTCGCAGGTTTTCTACTAACATTAATCTGCATGTATATAGCACATTCTACTTGATGATTATTAGTAAGACTCGCACAACACTCCTGTGGACTAAGAACAACATTGTTTTTTCAATTGATGGGTAACATGGCCTTCATTGAGAAAAAAATATCTGAAGGTCAGAGAGAGTGAATTTCCCCTCCAGATAAATCATCTCACCAAGAGTAGCCACACGTGGGAATCTCATCCTCTGCAGCTTCCAGTGGAAGTGTCACTCACAGCATGCAGAGGAAGAAAAAATTCTGTTTAGCAAATTTTTACTTGCAAACTCTGTACTGAGGTCCTGTAACTTGTACTTACAGCATTTACTGCTGCTACCTGCCTTTTGTAACTCTGGTCTGAAGAAGCAGAAAGTGGGCAGGGATGCTCTGTTAATCAGAAGGTTATACTGCAAGCTACATCAAAGGGATTATCAGGAGCAGCAACTACCAGCTGTGTAGCACAGCTTGCAACAAAGCTAGACAGTCTGTTTTTGGGCTATGAACTGACCTGCAGAGGACAGCCCATCACACCCCACCCTGTACACGTACAGGTGTGAGGGGTTAGCCCAGGCAAATGGCTTCACGCAGACACAGCCAGAGCATGGATGCTCTCCTACAGACAGAAATGGGATCTTGTGTCCTGGCTCCCACTGGTTTTGCTGGTTCCAATGGTAGAAGTAGAGAGGAACAGTCCTCCAAGTTGTCCCTTTCAGACACAAGTCCCTTTATGAAAAACACTCAAAGATCTCCAGTTATCTCATGGCCACATCATGCCATGAAACTCTATATACTCCTGGAGTGGCTGTCTTCTAGTCCTCAGAAGGAATGATGCTCTCTTCTTAGCCATGAGAAGCACTTCTTAAATACCAAGGGTGTTCTTTAAAATAATTGTTTTCGTATTTTGGCCAGTGGGCCTGGCATCCATGGCCTACCTTAAATGGGTCCATTAAAGCTAAGAAAACCAAACCTTTATGAGTAAGTTTCAAGTTTCCATCAAGGAGGCCAAACACACCCCCCCCAAAATCTTTTCAGAGTTAACGAATCAAGAAAGCTTGAAAATCACTACTTCAGAATTTCCTAGCAAAATTCCACATTCAACCTCTCCCTCTCTGGGTAACTAGATATGACAGGCCACGACCCAAGGTGGCGTGGCTGCAGGCATCAAAAAGGCTTCATGTTCAAGTTATTCATCAAATGGGTCTCACTTCACAGAGACTCTCAGTGCTCAAAGAACATGCAGTTAAAGAGTTAAAAATCTGATTTTGTGATTCCCCTTGGGAAGCTTTTTTCCATAAGAATAAACGGTAGTGGCTACCAAATTAACATCCTTGCTATACCACCCTTTATCCACTTTCAGAACTCCATTACAGAAAAAAACATTCAAACCCACAGATCTACAGCATTAAAATGTTGGTTACACAGTTCCATAGGATAAGGAACCCCCTATATTGCAATGCCAAGACAGGCATATCTGTGCGTGGATGCCTGTGTGCGTGGATGCAAGGACATGTTCTGTGTGACTCCTCTGGCTCACAATGATCACATATGAGAAAAAGGCTCAAAAATTCTGAAGTACCCTCAAGTTTTGGAAAAACAAACAACAAAGCTGAGGAAGCAAGGCTCCAGTAGTGTCCTTGGTGAGGGAAAGGCCACAATGACACCCTGCGATTGCACCATAAAAGGCCAAAATCAGACAACCCTGGGCTGCCCTTTAGGCACAAAACGGGAGGAAATCAGGCCTCACTGACTACGTGGTTTATGGCATGATCTTCCTGAAGTGTTGCTCTGCCTTTGTTGCACTTGAGACCTGGGCCATTCTGTGTAGGTGAGGATGGGTTTGTTCTCCTCTGCTGTTTCATCTCCACCTGCAGTACAGGCTCAGGAAACTCTTGCCCTGCTTTGCCACTGACCTGCTAAGCCAGGGTGAAATGTGCAGGATTTGAGGTTCCCATGATGCCACTCCTGGAGCAGAGAGGGTTGGGAAGCCACCAGGAAGCTGGCACATCCTGGCTGAGAGCCTGGCTGTGCCACGCTCGGGCTGCTGGTGCCATGGGCAGCTCACTGGTGGCCCTCTCTAAGCACAGCCTAGTTCTTGTGGGCTGATCCCAAGCAAGAGCCTGCCATGGCCCCATCCAGCAACAGAGAGGGACTTCTTGACACACCAGGTGAGTTTGGGAAAGAAAGGTGGCTTCCTGTGAGCAGTTGAGCTGCACTCACTTGTCCCCTGAGTTTTTCCATGCAGGTGTGGCAGCCCAAGGGAGGACATGACCCAGACGATTAAGGACACCCACTGGAAGGTGGCAGCTAGATGTGGTTCTGCAAGGACACAGAGATTCTGCTGCTGCCCACAGCTTGGAGGAGGGCAGGGTGATGGCTGGGCCATGCTTTCCCCCTGGCATGCCAGCTCTCACAGCCTCCGAGAGGCAGCCACAGCTCCCACCGCTGGCTCCCTGCCCATCCTGCCGCTCCGCTCCGCACTGCTCTGCAGGGCCGGGCCGGGCAGGGCAGGCTCTGGGAGCACTGGCCTGGTGGTTCCCATTGCCAGGCTCTGAACTCTTTTCCTTGGCAGCAGAAGGGATCACCACCAGCAGCAGCAGCAGGAGGGGGCTGCCCTGGCCCTTTGCCCCACATCGAAGCCCATCGGCTGCCCAGGCCCCAGGGCAGGGGGCTCTGGCTGCAGCAGGGCACTCTTTGGGCAGCCCCTGGCATTGCTCTGTGGGGAGGATGGCTCTCTGCCCCAGCCCATCCAAGGACAGGGGGTCCCCAGCCCTCTGCTTGCTCCACAGGCAGTGTCCCCAGGGCTGGCGGAGATGAGGAACTGGGTTTTTCAGCCCCACAAGGAGCCAGGTCCGAGGCAGTGCTCTGGCTGCTGCTGCTGGAAGGCAGCTCCACAGCCTCTCCTGCCTCTCCACAGCTTCTCCTGCAGCAGCTGCTGGATGTCCTGGACTGGGAAGGACTGACAGAGGATGGACCTTTCCAAAGAGCTGCCAGCAGGACTGCACTGCATGAGCTGCGGGAGGCCCTGGACTGTGGTGAAGATGTTGACCTTAGAAGCCAGCCTGCCCAGCTTTTGGTTCCCATCCTGAAGGTGAGCACTTGTGATCTGCAGCTGGAGGAGCTCCAGGATGGGCTAGAGTCTTCAAAGGCTCAGCTGGAGCCCTTAGCTTTGCAGGAGTTCCTGCGAAACATCCCCTCCAAGCTCCTTGTGAACGACCTGTTCAAGGAGAGGACGGCAGCAATGCAGCAGATGGGCAAGGAGGAGAAGGTGGAGGAGCTGGAAGTGTGCCTGCCTGTTGAGCAGGAGCCTGGAGTGCTGGCTCAGAGCAGCTGGAAAGTTGTGCAACATAGGCACTGCTTGGGGCAAGCCGGGAGGACAACTGTGGGCAACATCTGCCTGATGAGCCTTGTGTTGCTCTTCCCTCAGGGTGGCCCCGAAGTTCTTGGCACCAGTAGCACCCAGGTCCTTCTGGAGGCTGCTGGCCCTCTTGCAGCACATCGGTAACAAGGAAGTCACCAGCAGGGTGAGCTGCAGGAATGTGGTTATCTGTGTTGGGCCAAACCTCCTGAGCCCACCCAAGGACGAGCTGCTGCCACATGAAGGCTCTGCTGGAGGTCATGGACAAGGTACACTGAACTTGGCTGCTCAGCGCTCTCTGGAGGCTTCCTCCCTTGGGCAAATAAATGCTGGTGGAGCTGCTAGCTGGAAAACCAGCCCCACAGCCACAGCCTTCTGCTGTGCAGAGGCAAGGGTCAGGAGTGGGAACGGCTGCTTGGTCTGTTTTGGGCAGGTGGCTTGAGACCAAGGGTTTGATGTGCACAGGTGAAGGGCCTGGTGGTGTTCCTTGTGGAAAACTGCAGGGAACTCTTTAGAAGAGGAGACAAGTGCTTCTGAGGAGCGTCCAGCTTCCACGGAGACATCCAGTGGTAAGGGGAAGGACTAAGGGTTGTCACCGTCTGCGGCTTGGGACTGCAGGAACCTTTCTGGCAGGGCTGAGCATCAGATGCCGAGCTCTGAGCTCCGCTTGTCCTGTGGCTTCTGTTTATCCACTGCCCCTCGGGGCAGGAATGCTTTGCTCTGCAAGATGAGCTGAAGCCTGCAGAGAGGGTTCAGAGGGATGACACCAGAAGCGCTGTAGGGTTTGGGGTGGGTTTTGCTGGAGCTCTTTCTTACTGCCAAGAAGTCCCTTTGCTGCTGCACATACTTTTTCTTTCTAGATGGGCCTTCAGAAGAGATGAGCGTCCTTGCAGGCAGAGGAGGCAGCACTTGTGAGGAAGAAACTTTGCCACCTGTACCCTCCTGTCTGCCCAGAGTCATCAAGGAAGCCGAGGGAGACACAGCGCAGGAGTATCCTGCAAGAGGAGAGGTCCATCAGGATCCCAGACACTGTGACAGCATGTTTGGTGTGGGGGGACAGTTTCTGAGAAGACCAGGTTGCCGTTGTGCCTGTGTCTGTCATCAGAGCTGGTGTGTGTCTGAGTTATTCCTCCTCCTGCCAGGATGGTCCAGAGTGAGGAAAACTGGCCAGGTTGTTTCTCCAGTGCACTAGGTCTGTATTTCATCAAACCCAATGCTTAAAAAAATCAGGCAGGAGCAGCTGCCCACTTTAGATGGGTTTTGCTCAGGTCCTACTTGGTCAGAACATTTTCAAGTCTACGTTGGGGTGTTGAGAGGACTGTGCAAAATCTGGCTGCTGCACACCAGCCAAAGGCATCTCCTTGGGGAAATCAATTTGGAAAAGGGGTGCCCATGGCTCCAGGTCAGGTCTTGCCACCTGCCAACTCCAACCTTTTGTCACAGGCACCTACAGCCATCCCCAAGAGCCCAGCAACCACCACAGGATATCCAGGAGATCTGGAGAGCCTTCCAAAGAGCAGAAGGTAAAAAGGCTTTGGCTGAAATCAGAAGTGATTCTAGGGGAGCATGGTTTTCCCTGACTAACAACACTGTGGGGTGGAAAGGTTTGCAGGCTCTCCTCAGGACAAGGCCAACAGAAGCTACAGGAAGAGAAGACAGAGCCTCACCAAACTGAAGAGGAGGAAAAAAGAAGAAGGTTTTGGCATAGGATGGCGGAAGAGATGAAGGAAGGCCCATTGGGTCAAGAAGCCCAGGTGTGTACCAGGCTATGCCACCCATCTTCCCCAGCCATTACCACTGCTCTGAGTCAGCCCAAGTCACTGATGTCAAGGGGTGGTGAGGGATGATGCTGTTGGGCAGGGCTTGGCAAGAACTCCATGGCAGCTGCTCCAGGGCTCCCCATCTTGCCCTGCTGGTTGCACATGGGCATTGGGCATCTATGGACATGCACAGCTGTCCAGGTGCATTCCCTTAGGCATCAATTGCCAGAGCCAGCCTGTAGCCAATGTCAGCAAGAGCTCTCTCTCTGGGGCCATCAACAATTCCTCCTCAGCAATGTTCCCCAAAGAAAGGGGAACTGAGTCCTGCCTCTTCTTGCCTTTCTGGGTTCATCAGGGCTTTCTGACCAAGATGATCACCAAGACGATCAGAGGGCTGGAACACTTCTCCTATAAGGACAGGCTGAGAAAGCTGGGATTGTTCAGCTTGGAGAAAAGAAGGCTCTGAGGAGACTTTCTAGTGGCCTTCCTGAAGGCCCCACTGCTCCTCAGCCTTGGGCAGAGGCTATGGTCTGGATGGTGGGCGCATGGTGTGGAACCTCTCCTGCCTGTCCAAGGGCCATGGGACTAGGACTCACCCAAAATCAGCAGTGCTGAAGCTGGTGGGACAGATGAAGAGGAGGGATGTCAATGTCCTTTTCAGCACTCAGCACCCCCAGCTGGTCCAGGGCCAGGCAGAGCTGTGGGCACAGGATGCGGCCATGGCTGCAGAGAGGAGAGGCAGGCAGTGAGCTGGAGGTGACCTTCTCAGATGTCCCCCAGCAGGCAGAGCCCTGTCTGTGCCCCACCTGCCCTTGGGATGGACATCAGTGCACCCAACACCAGGCGTCAAGGCCTGGGGCTGATGCCAGGTGTCCCCATGCTGGTGGCAGGCTCTGGGAAAGGCCACTGGGATCTGAGGTGCTTATTGCAACTTGGTGACCATCTGTTCCTCTGGGAGGAGGAGAAGGCACCTCTTGCTCCTCTTACGGCCCCGGGTCAGCTGCATGTCCACGCTCAGCACCTGCTCAGCACCGGTGAGAGTGTCCCTGCAGAGCAGGGAGCAGTGGGCATGAGCAAGGCCGGGGAGCTGCTGCGGGGCCCCGCAGTGACAGCCCCGCGTGTCCCCGAGCCCCAGGACAGAGCCCACCCGGAGCCACAGCAGCAGATGGCCTGGCCCATCCCGCCCGGAACAGGAGGGCCCTCTCCGGGCACCAAGGATGCGGTGCAGCTGTCGGTGGTGAGGATGGGAGATGTAGGCTGGTGCTGGTGGTGCTGCCGGTGCTGCTGGGACAGCCCCTGCCTCCTCCCAGCGCTGCTCGGTGCTCTGGTGGCTGTTGGCTCCGACTGACCAACGCTGCCCACCCTAAGGAAAATGGGTGGGACCTGGGGGGTCGGGGCCTGGGGATTGGGTGCTCTCACTCCAATATGGCCGCCTCTGGCTGGGGATGGGGAGCCCAGAGTAGGACGCAGCAGAGAGAAACCATCACCTCCCTCCTGCCCGTGCTGTGCCTTCAGGATGCACTTAGCCGTCTTTCCCACAGCAGCACTTTGCCAGCTCCAGATTGGTCACCGTGGGGACCATCATGAGCCCAGGGCTCTGCAGAGATGCACTTTGATAGGAGAGGAGGAGAAATGGAGGGGGACAATCCACATCATTTTTGGTCCTTTATCTATAGTGCTTCCTGCAAGCTATCAAACGGTGTTTAACCTGTCTCATTCTTCATTTCGTCTTCACCTCTGGCTGATGTTACGTGTAACATTGGGTTGGGTTGTGTGCCCTCTTGCCTGGGCCATTAGTTGGTAGCCTAGGTTCTTAGTTGGCAGAGAGCAGATAATCTGCATAAACCATACAAACACCAGTGACAGGAGGTTGCACTTAGCTCTGGAGCCAAAGGGTAAAAATCAACAGTATCAAATGAACTCAGTGCTCTATTAGCCAGCAGAGAGAGTTCACCAGATGCAGAAATTGAAAGGTACCTCAGTGTAAAGTGAGTGGGCCCTGGGGGTTCGGGGCCCTGGGATATGGTGCTCTCTACAATATGGCTGCCTCTAGTTTGCCCTGGGGAGCCCAGAGCTGGACATAGAAGAGGGGAAAGACCTCCTTCCCTCTGCCTTCTGGCAGTTCCCCTTGTCATGGGCTTCACTGCTGCCTCCTTGACTCCAACTAGACTTTTGTCTATTGCTCACCACCATCTTGGCCTGGCTGCTCTGCCCCTTCTCCATCCACTATGCTGTTCCTCAGCCCATATGGTGGTTGCTTTCTTCCAGTCCTCAGGCTGGAATCAGTCTTCCTTCTGGAGTGGCCTCACTAGCCCATCTGCCAGCTCCTTCAGCACTTGAGGGTGCACCCCTGGGACCCATCAGGGACCTGTGCCACCTCCACTTTTCTTCAGTAGTCTTTAACCTCTTCCCTTGCCACCTGATCCTACCAGATCCTCTTGCACTAGGGGCACACTTTATTTATTCAAGGTATTTTCCCATGAGGGCCTGGCATGTCTGAAGGCTGGTCTTACTAGGACCAGTATGTCCTAGGGGGAGTGTCCTGAGGTGCTGGCATAGGTTAGTCAAGATCAAGAGAATTTCGATATAGAGCAAAAGGAATCCCTAAAATTGTGAGCTTAAGATGAGTTCTTGTGGCCATGGGAAACTGTGCATGGGAACTGTTTGCTTTATCTTGTCCTGTGCTTGGCCCTGACGTACTTTGCTAAACAACCATTGTCTTCACTTCTCTGTCAGCATTTTAGTAGGGAAGCAGCAGCCAAGGTTTTCTATCAGAAGCTGTGGGGTGTTGCCACTTGCTTAATGAAGAGATCCCTAAGCCAATGTGCCTCGGTCAGGGCTTCCCCTGGATTACCTGTGCCCCTGCCTGGGGCATCCACAGTGAGTCTCACGCTCTGTATGCCAGTAGCCCCTGGCTACCTACATGAGGAGTTTTTCTCTTTCTGAAATGGGAAGGCTGCCTCGTTAGAGATCAGGTAGAAAGAGGATGTACAGCAGTCACTAATAATTTTTATTACACACAGGAAGACCATGTGACGTACTGATACTTAGGGGTAGAAGTTGATTCTCTGTAACCACATCCTCTGGCAGATCTATAGAGGCATGGTGCACCATGGTCATGAATACCCATCTGTAAATTCATCAGGTTTGCCTGAAAATCACAATGTTTAAATAAATACATAAATAAATCATACAGTGGCTTGGGTTGGAAGGAACCTTAAAGATCTTCTAGTTCCAAGCCCCCTGAGTGGGCAGGGGCAGCTTCCACTAGAGCAGGTTGCTCAAAGCCCCAGAGTCCATGAACGTCCATGAGGCATCTACAACTTTCCTGGGAAAAAAAAAAAAAATCAGTTCTTTTTATTTGCCACTGGATTTCAGTTCTTACGTAAGTAGCCACATTCTCAAACTGCTAGAATTTGCCTCTATGCATGAGTAAAATAAAAGCCAGGACAAGGATCTCCAAATTGAAACTGAAAGAGGAAAAACCATGAGATTCATGACAAAATTGTTGAGATATGATAAGAATAAAGCTAAAAAACACACAAATAAGACCCACCAGGAAAGAGCAGCCTCCAAGTCATAAAAATACAGCCTGTTCCCTTATGGATTGCATCAGCTCCCACCACAACTCCGCAGGTATTACCTCTGCCTGTCCCGTGACTTGGACATCAGTTCTCCATTGAAGAGACTGGAAGAACTGAAAGAACCTGAACATGAACAGCCTTCAACCAGCAATTAATATCTTATCTGACATACCTTTATGTACATACCCTTGGTTCCTAGTGCAGACTTCAGTAAACAGCCTGCAAGACAAATATTTCTGATATGCACGTGTGCTGCACCAGATGTGCAGCAGTTCTGTGTGAGAAGAAATGACTCAATCACCAGGACCATCTCCTTAAACACAGTCCTTGCTACTGAGAGTCCCAGACTACTGACTTCTCCACTGGATTCATGCACAGAGGGAGCTTGAATCCCTAAGGGCAAGATTCAGACCACAACAATACAAGGGGCAATGAGAAGCAAGGAGTTCACATGAAATAAATGTCAGGAGGGGTGCTGCTCCTGGCCCTGGATTCCTTCCTCTGTCCATGATGATGTGAGAGCACTGTCCTGTGAAAGCACCCAAGTGTACTAAACACTCCCTCCTGCACTGACCATACCAGTGTCATTTCTCTTTCCCACAGGTGAGCATGGGAGGGCAGGATTATGGACATGTCCACAAGTACAAGGCACCTCACGCTTTAGGCTCAGCACACAGTGCCACGGGAATGCAGCCTCAGGACACTTGGAAGCCACATGGCAAAAGGGCAGGTACATCATCTCCCCTTCTGCTCTTCAGCCCCTCACAGCACATCATCCTCACTGTCCTCTCCCAAACCCTGTTGTGGGCACCCACCCAGAGCAAATCTATGCAAGGCTGGGTTTGATCTGCCAGTCCTCTGCCTGAGGATTTGCAGTGGCAAAGCTACAAAGATCAAAAAATAAAAAGTACCCAAGCCAAATAATTGTTTATCATTACTGTAGTCTTGCTGTTGTAATTCTGAAAAGCAGGAATTCCTATTAACTATTACACATTTGCCTCCAACCACTTAACCAAACCAATCCCCAGACTTTCTTCTTTATCGTATTACTCAGCTTTTTCCAAGTCTTACAAAAACCAGGATTTGCCTTGCCACCCAGAAACCAAAGGAAGCTTCCACGAAACCAGCAAACACCTCCCATATTCTCACCAATGTCATTAAAAAAGCAAAACAAACCAGAGAGGTTGTACAAGTCAGCCTATAAACCCAGGCATGAGGAGAGCAATGTCAGTGGTAATGGGGCAAGAAAGGCAGGGTAATTATACCACACCAAAATTGCCATCGTGCTGCATTCCTTTCTGCTGAAGGCCAGCTAAGAATTAGATACACCTTTTTAAATCATCAAAGGGAGTGGCTGCAAGATACAAGGTCCTGGGATTAAGATGAATTTCTGGGTTTGCCAGTTCTCAGCAATGGCTTTGGTGGCTGGGCTGTGCATGTCATTAACTGTTCCCAAGTAGTGTTCACACCATGCCACTTCCTTTTCATCTCTTTACAGTTCTTCGTATTTCAGGTACCAGACTCCCATTGCAAAAAGGGCTGCATGAACCTAGAAACAGAAGACAATACCTATCAACCCCGAGGATTTTTGTACTTGTTCAACTAGTCGAGTTCAGTAATTTGCACCTCAGCATTATTTCAGCTGAGCACAAATATTTATTGTTTATCTCCAGGTACGACCATGAGGTCTGCAAGCTCAGGCCCTCGAGCATGAAACCTCAGGAGCTTTCCTGTCAAGAAGTCTGGTATACATATTGAAGAGGGACCAATTTTTGCTGGTGATTTAACAAGGACTGCATGGATGAGGGAACAGATTTGGCTCAGACCTCTCCCTTTTTCCAGAACAAGTGTAGGAGCTCAGATGGCAGCAGTCTCCCTGCAGCCCTTTGCAGAGGGGAACATGCTTGGGAATTGGGTCTTGAGGAGCTTCCCCATGGCTGGGAGGCTCAGTGCTGGACAGAAATGCAACCCTGCTCCACACACTGCTGGGCAGGGCAGAGGTACTGCTGGAGAACACCTCCCTGGGAGAAACCACAGAAGCAGTCATCACAACAGTAGGACAGCAGCACACAGAGGCACACACTCCCATTCTGCTACCTTGTTTGTGGTGCAAACAGGATTTTCAGTGTCCCCAACAGATGTCATGGGGTGAGAGGAGAAAGTGCCATAGAAATAGAGAGGCACAGACCACCAGTGCCTTGAAAACATGGGCGTGTCCTCCCTCATCTTAACTTCATACTGCAGGTTCTGCCTGTCAACCTTTCCATGGCCGACAAAACAAATGTCACATTTGTGCTAGTTTTTAGAAAACATGCAAAAAAACCCAGATAATCACAAGGCAAAGCAGCTAGCCAAACGGCCAAGTCTTACTAATTAATTATTCTGAAATGAAAAAGTTCAATTAAAACCAGCTACAAAACACAAGACATAATGATGACCCCCCTCTCTCCTCACAAGAATTCATGCTTTGGCACAAAAAACTGGCTGACCTGATTTTAGGTCCGATAAATTCAATCGTATCCAAAGAAGTTTTTCCCTGTACATCAGAGGAAAAGACAAGGTGTTCTGAAAAGAGTTCTTTGGGCATCATACAACATGACTACTAAGAGGGCAATTTCTGTTCTCTCTTAGGCCAACAGAAGAAAAAGCATAATACAGCTGGCATCAGCACTGGTGAGGTGAGCAACACATGGGAGCTGACATAACTATGAAGCTAACTACAGTTCCTTCCTTGAGGTGAGCTTGTGAATGCACTCAACTTACCACTCAAAAGAAAGCCAACTGCTTCTAACGTGTGATGTTTTCATGTTACTGCACTGCTTAAGAATTCAGCCTCCTTGAAGTATTTGTGGAAGGTGCTTTTCCATGTGGTAATGGCTGACAACCAATGTTTTGGCATGAAGAAAATAGTTCAGTGGTTTTCCCAGGAAGAGACCTGGGCCACAGGGATGCCTGTTGTGTGTCCAGCTGTGCTTGTACAACTGAAGAGGCCAAGACTCCAGTATGTATCTTTCAGTGGAGCTGCATGCACAAACACGAGCATCTATGAGCAGTCTCCAGCTGGGCATCCAGAGATGAAAACATCCCCAAATTAGTGGGCACCACTGAAAAGTAACCAAGCGTCCAAACAATTGCACAATCTCTACTTGCTCTCAGCAGCTCTTGATTTCTCAAATGGCATCACCTACTGATTGCAAGCATTTCCCAATGGACACACACCATTGTATTGAAACCCTAAATATTGCACTGACTTAGCTTCTTCCATTCCACTTTATTCAACATGAGTAATTAATCCTTACAACGCCTCAGAGGAGGGACAGCAACATGCACTAACCCAGCCCAATGCCCAGGTAAGAGGCACAAAAAAACAAGCAATCCATGTGAAGCCCTCTAGAAAACAGGCCAAGCCTGGCCACTGTGTCACCTTGCTAAAGAAATGTTCATGCCTCCAAATCTCAGTGAGGAAGCAAGAAAAAAACCTTCCTCAGTTCCCCCCTTCCTCCCTGGGACCCTAAACTCCTCAACAGGGTCATTATAGCACGCTTGTAGGGAACAAGTCACTTGTGCTGAGGTAAAGGTGAGGGATTTCTGGATTCCTTGCAGGGCCACCAGGAGCAGGGCTGGTGTCCTCGGTGGGAGCTTCACCCCGCTCTCCCTAGAGCTGGACACCCACAGGCACCGCCACATTGCATAATGATGGACAGGGCACGTCAACAGGAGCTCCCTCTCCGGAACCGGCCACCGACAGCCGACCGACCGACTTAGGCAATTACCGTGCCTCATTAAGAGGCCGGCGGGGTGGATTTCAAAAGGAGCTGCTGCCTGACTTGGCTCAGCGGCTGCAATTCGCCCCGCTGCCATGGGCCGTGCCACCCCACCCTCGGGCGGTGGCAGACGTGGCCCACCAAGGCAGCCGCTCGCCTCGGGGGTCCACGATACCAGAACACCCCATCCCCGAGGGTCCACGCCGCGGAGGGGAGAAGGATGACAGTTCCTTTTAGGGGGGGAGGGAGGGGGCGGTGGGTGCTCAGCCATCTCTCCATCTCTGGAGAAGGGGAGTTACCCAAGATGCCCGTCTCGGATTCTTCGCCGGGGTGTCAAAGCAGAGAAATAAAGGTGCTCCCTGAAATAAGGGGAGCGGGGCTTTTTGTGGCCCCTGACCGGCCCTTCTCCAAGCACTGTTCACCTGCAGGCCCAGGTGAGGGGTCCCTGGGTCCCCGGCAGCCCGGAGACGGCTGGGTCTCTGCCAGGGCCTACCCCGGGCACCGGCACCCCCTCCCCTCCTGCAGCCGCCCACCCTCAGAGGGCCAGGACCGCTGGGCCGGGGTCTCCCCGCTCAGGTCCGGGCCCCAAGGCTCTTTCAGCCAGACCCCGCCGCGGGGCACGCTGCGGAGCGGAGGAAGCGGCAGGAGCAGCCCCCGCCCTGCCCGGTTTCCCCC
>JAAWXA010000041.1:3305302-3399897 GCA_038090715.1 Florisuga fusca | reverse complement strand
CCGTCCCCTGCGCCGTCGCTGCCGCCGCTTCCACAAGATGGCGGGGACCGTGGCCGAGCGGGACGCGCTGGTGAGTGCCGCTTTGCCCCTTTCCTGGGGCTCCGGGACGGGGACCGGGATGGGGCTGGGAAGGAAGGGCAGAGCAGGCCCCCCACGCCGGGCACCTGCGGAGTGGAGGGGGGCGGTGGGCAGCCGGGAGGGGCTCCGCCTGCCCCCGCCTCAGCGCTCTCCTTTCTACCTGCAGAAAATAGAGGACGGGCATTTAAACAACTCCCTGGGATCCCCTGTGCAAGCTGATGTGTACTTCCCTCGTCTGGTAAATCACCTTTATTTGTGTTTCTTTGGGATTTTATTTGGTCTGGGTTTTTTTGAACACCTTTACCTCCCCTCCTTCCCCCCTCCCCCGGCTGCACAACGGCGGCCGCTGCCGATGCCGAGTTGACCCTCGCCATCCTCCCCCCTGTCCTTTCCAGATCGTCCCCTTCTGTGGGCACATCAAAGGAGGAATGAGGCCGGGAAAGAAGATCTTAGTTATGGGCATAGTGGACCTCAATCCCGAGAGGTAACACCCGGGCAGGGTGGCCTGCCCCGGGGGCGCTGGGCCTGGGGAGGGGGCGAGGGGGGGAGGCCACACACAGACACACATACACACGAATCCCTCCTTTCTGGAAAGGGATTATTTTTATCATTTTAAATATAGCGTGCTGATTTCTCCTTTGACCCATAGAGGGGGCATTTCTTTAAGGGATCTTGTTTCCCAGCATGTCACTGGGGAGTAAAGGAGCATACAGAACATATATATATATACACATATATATACACATATATGCACAGCGCACATGCACATATGTGCTATAACTATGTTCTTGTCCTTGCTGAGCTTTGGGGTCATTCCCTAAGCAAGCTGAGCTGTCACCCCCCCCCTGGTGCCGCTATACTGCCAATGGCTTTAATAAGCTGAGAAATGAGACCGGCAGCATTTGGGACTTATGTGCTTGTTTCTGGCTGAACGAGAGCCTTTTTGTTTGTGTTGCAGCTTTGGCATCAGTCTGACTTGCGGGGAGTCGGAAGATCCTCCTGCAGATGTAGCTATTGAACTGAAAGCTGTGTTTACAGACAGACAGTTTGTCAGAAACTCCTGTGTAGCCGGAGAATGGGGGGAAGAGCAATCATCTATTCCTTATTTTCCTTTTATACCGGACCAGCCTTTTAGGGTGAGTACCAAGATGACAGCAGCTTGTGCATTATGTGATAAAGCGTAATATGACCAAAGTTGCAGCAGAAGCTGACTTGCCTCTCATGAAATCACAGTGTAAAAAATCACTTCTCCGGTTGAGACACCGGTTGCCAGATTGTTTCTATCTGTCAGAAGTTACGTGGAAATGCTTCTGCTGCATTCCAATGGGGCTGTGAACACCGCACCAGGCTGCTACAAGCCAGGGACTGTAATACTGTGTGATGAAGCACAGTTCATGAGCTTAGTTTTATAGCTATAAATTAAAAAGTGTGTTATTAGTGCATTAAAAGTTATTACTGGAGAATGTAAATACTCTGTGGGGCTGCCATATGTTTTGATGTTTTTTTTAATGGACACGGTGTTGGCAGTTTAGTGCAACTAATAAGGATCTTGTTCATCCTTTGTCTCCAGGGATGTTACACTGAGGTTTACTATAGCCCTTCGTGTTATCAGATTAAACAGCTAAGTAATAGTGGTATTCTTTTCTGAACCCTGGAATTAAATCTCCTGTCAAAGTTAAATCTGTAGTCACTTGAAAATGGTGTACATGGAAATGCTGTGGTGCGAGGGATGGACTGGATTGACCTAGAAGCAAATTCCCATCTGTAGTGTTTATGGTTACGTGAAGATGTCTTTGCAAATCAAGACTAACAAAGTGTGCAGCTGCAGAGGGCTGCTTCTCTCTGAGTGGCCTCACTGCACTGAGGGAAAAAAGGCTGCATCCCTTCTTCTTGCAGCTGACCCAGAAAAAAACCCCTCCTCCTCTCTACCCCTCTTACGAAACCTTTCTGCCCCCTCTGCTAAATGCCAGTTCTCTGACCAGCTGCCAAACTCTCTTAATCCTTCTTGCCCCCAAGATAATCTCCCCCAACCCCAAAAGCTCACCATCTCCCCAGATGCTTTGGCTTTGAGAGGGTGCTTATGACTCGTTTTGCTGCGAATTGGTTGCGCTCTACTTGCTTCTTCAAACTCTCACATCAGAACTGGCAACACCCTTTGGTGCGTGTGGGAAATGTGCTTGAAAGGGCTTGGAGGCTTGGCCCGGCTCTGACTGAGAGTGTTATACACTACCTGCTGCAGTGGGTGGTGGCTGGGCCCTCAGACAAGCCAGACAGATTACCCAGAGCATGTTCCGTGGGTGTCCCACTAATGACAGCTGACAGTATTGCATGTTTGGCATGAAATACTGTGGAAAGGGAAGTATGGCTATTTTTCTTTGTTTTTAATTTCTTCCTCTTTTCCCCCAAACGCATAATGAAATTTAGGCTCCCAATTGCCTTTGTACCTCTGATGGTCCCCCCTCTCAGTGAATTAATTAGGCTACTAAGTGTTCTTTGCCGATTACTGGTGGCCCAGTCCAGTTATTGTTCTGGTGTGGCCCAGGGTGAGCTGAAAAAACGCATGGTAAGCAGGGCTGAGGCTAACCATGTATTTTACATAACAAGGCCTAAGGCTGGATGCACCTGCTGCAGTGACACAGGAGGTGTGCAGCAGCACAAGCACTTCCCCGTGACATGGTATGCTACCTGGTCCCCAGGAGCTTAAGCTCTCCTGGACTGTAGGCTGCCTCTTCTCCCAGTGCAACGTGCTGTAAGTCAGTCAGGCTTTGGCTCAGTCAGGCAGTGGCCCTGTTCCCATTTTTATGTGCTGTAATAGCAGCAGAGTCAAGTGTCTGGAAGCAGCACATCACTCCAGACCACCAGCCTCTTGAAATGATCCAGGATTTATCTGTGGCTTCCCTGCAGATTTTATTCTTAAGCCTGTCCGGACCTGGAGGCCTCAGAGGGCCTGTCAGAGAAGTGCTCGTTCTGTGAACTCCTATCCCTGCTTCCTGCTGGGGCAGCTCCAGGGAACCTTAACTACAGGGCACCCTCTCAAGCCACCCCTAACAACAGGAATCTCCCAACCTGTCCAAGCTTGTTCAGCTCCAGGCTTTGTTGCTTTTCCAGTGCATTTCCGCAGGGCTTTAGGAGGAGGGATGAGCTGTGTCCTTCTCTGATCCTGTTTGTGCCTCATGCAAACTGTCTGGTTGAATTCAAGCCATTCTGCACTGCATTTCCCTCTCTGAAGCCCCAGTATGGAGTCTGGTCCAACAGGGAGTCCTGGGCTGTCCACAGCCACCACAGTGAAGGCTTTTTAGTTTTGCAGCAGCTCTGCTTCTATGTGTGGGAGGGGAGGGCAAACCTTACCCTCCTCTCTTGTTCACTCCCTCCCAGTAAATTAACAGAAGCATGGAAAGTGCTGAAGAGGGAACCCTCATTTTGCAGCAATAGGATTCTCAAGCAAGGAATGCAAGATTTGGGTTGGAAACACAGTTTTTTTCCCCCTGTACCTAGCAGTTTGTGTCTGTTTGTGGCATTATTCCAAGAGGCAAAGCCTCCCTGATGCCACTGGGATGGGGTTCTGGAGTCCTTCCTGCCATGACAGAGTGAGATTGGATTAACGCCCCTGTGAAGTAAGAGCAGACCCATCACAGTGTAATGGTGTCATGGGGGCAAACTGGTGTCAGCCCTGGCTGTTACCTGGCACGTAAGTGTCAAAATGTGTGACCTCACCAGCACTGCTTAAAGGCTGCTGGTGGCTCTTTGTGTTCTGTGAAATAAGTTCCCAGTTACACAGTGAACAACATGCTTCATCATTTTATTTTTTTGTACAGGTTGAGATACTTTGCGAGCACCCTCGGTTTAGAATATTTGTGGATGGACATCAGCTCTTTGATTTTTACCATCGTATTGAAACACTGTCAGCAATTGACACGATAAAGATAAACGGAGACCTTCAGCTTACAAAACTTGGCTGAGCTTATTAGGACTGCAGATTCCAAACCGGCTCAGGTGCCATCATCCACTTGGAGAAGTGACAGCCGGCTCTGGACACAGCTATGGTAGGAAGGCTGCCCCATTCCTTTTCAGCATGCAGTTCTTCACTCCTGTGCCGAGGGATCGGGCTGTTTATCCTAATGAAGAACATTGTTGGTTAATAGACACTGAACCATTTTTCTTGGATCAAAATAGCCCACCTGGGCTGGATAATCAAATTGGAATGGATTCAGAAAGACTTGCAGTCTTGTTTCAAATCTCACAGAAAGGCAATTTCTGAAATGCAGCACTAAAACCAGTTACTGAACAGCAGTGACAACAACAACAACAAATAAGTCTTTCTTTTGCAAATATTGTTTCTGCACTGAAGTGGAGTAGTGTAGCACAACATAGGGCCACGCGCTGATGTCCTTACCTGGGGCCTGAGCCTGGTTCCATGGAAATCAATGGCAAAGCTCCCACTCACTTTAATGGGGTACAATCAAACTGTCTAGTCCTTAGTCAAGCACAATTCCCACTGGTTTCTATGGGATTTTTGCACGCACCTGGGGTCAGCTCTGCTGCTGGTGTAAATCAGCATTACCTCCATGACTTGCAGTGGAATTTGCTGATTGCTCCCAGCTGCTGATTTGGCCCAAGAACTGTGCAAAAACCAAATGAGGGTATGAGGACACAGCCTGTATAGTTTAGTCAGGGTATTTGCATAGAATGTAGATTGTTACGAGTTTTTGCACAATGTATTGTTAATACAATTTTTAAAGCTTATCTGTAGTTTATTTATTTATACTCATTGTATGTATTATTAGTAAAAATGAACAATCTTACTGATGGCTAAGAACAGCAAAGTGTAAACATTTTGAATGTACAGAATGTCTTAGGTTCTCTGGGTAAACATTACATATCTTTCTTGAAAAATCATTGTTCCTATCAAACCTTTAGTTACATTTTAATGGAGCCCTCTAGGTCCTGGGAAACTGTGGGCATGGTAGTTGGTGGGGGTGGGGGGATCTCTGCATATTCACTAGAAACTGTTTTTTCAGGGCTTACTAACTTTGCTGCCTGGGATAGGTTTGAGTTAAAGTCGATGCGTTTTAAAAACTTAAACAGCAAATTTGTAGGTTTAACTGTGCTTCTAAACAGAAGAGAAAAAGTTAAATTTGGCAGTCTCTTAGTTCAGAAAGAGAAGCAGCCTCTTTCCAGGGGAGCTGGGAGATTTTTTGCACTTGTTTGAGAACACACTCTGCCTTTGATATGACAATTAAAACTTGTCTAGACAGCCAAGTTATTAATGCTTGAAAATCAGCTACTGCACATGAATAATAACTTTTCATGTCGCTTTTTAAATAGTAGGTATAGCTGTATAAACACAGTCATTGCTCTACACTATAAATGAACACAGCCACTTTTCTGAACTTCTTATAGGACTAAATACACTTTTTTCCTTGGCTGCTCACAATAGACTATAGCAGGTCTTTCTGAGTAGTTACAATCATGATAGAAACATATATTTAGGCAATTTTGAAAACATGTAATATAGGGACTTTCTAAGACACAAAATACAAAAACATGCTTTGTAGCACAGCATTCACAAACAGAACTATGTTAAACCTGCAATAAAGCTGTGGTTTAAAGTAACCAGAACTGGAACATCCAAAGTTGAGGGTAGAATGCCAGTTGCAAAGCCTCATTTTGTGCTAATTTGGCCTGCAGTTAAGAAGCCTTAGACTGCAAGCTGAAATTCCAGCTGTGGCTCTAGTCCAAAGTCTGTTGAGGTCAATCAGAGTCCTCTGAGCATAGAAGCCTGATTCTTATTTCATGCGAGTGCAAAGCTCTGTAAAGCCAGGGAGGTCTTGCTGCTGCTGCAGACAAGTTAAGAATCAGGCTGAAACCTATAAAATGCAAGTTAAAAATGGAATTTTTAGCCTTAACGTTGACATTCCCTGATTTGTCCACCTGTTTCCAAATTAAAAGAGAACCTGTTATTTTCCAGATGATCTTTTTATCTGGTGTGTGGCTTTTAAGCTGTACGTCAGATTGAATCTTGATATAAAATGTTCCTGTCTTGCTCTGTTTTTACGCTTTTACATGATGACTGTGTCATTTTCCATTGTAAAAAGAATGCTGACAGTGTTTTGGTACAAAATATATTCTTAAAAATGATGATGATGATGATGATAATAAAAATCCAAGGGAAAGGTGCTTCTACATGAGGTGTTTGGATTTTTCTCCAGCTTGGAAGTACTCTGTGGTTCCAAAGCACGTGACTGATGAATTCTGTTTGGAGAGAGATTTAGCACCCTCCCTGCCAAGCACTTTCTCCAGCTAGATATGTAAAGCCAATGCAGTGCCACTGCCTGAGGCTGTCCTGCTCATCCAGCAGGCTGTAGGTAGGAGGGCTGGAAAGAGTAAATAGCACCGTGACCCTACAGTAGCACAAAACCAAAAGGATCCCTGACAGCACAATTCCAGTAGAGATTTCCTCTCCATGCCTGTACTGTAGCCTAGAAAAAGCAACTTGGCTGGCTTGAATTTTCAGCCACTTGGGATTCCTGGTAGGTTAACACAGCCTTCAGACTTCTGCTGTGCTACACGGGCTCGGCACAGAGCAGTGCCTGTGCCAGAAACGCCGAGATGAACTCAATGAACCACTCTGTCAGTGGTGTCTGTCAGGAGCAAGGGCCCAGTGATAACTGCTTTGCCTCTGCTCCCACCCACTGATCTGGGCACTCCCACTTGTTCTTGCTCCAGTTGTTTTCTGTCTCGGGAAAATGCTTTTTTGAACCTGATTCTGGTTTTGCCTTTGCATAATTCCACCAACTGCGGCGCCCACCACCTGATCCTGCCCTCTTGTGGTTTCTGAGCCAGGCTTCAAGGCAAGAAGGGCTGTGAACCCATTTCTGATGGGTTGTGGTTTGGCTGAGAGCTCAGGATAGGGCAGAAAGTCACAGATACATCTTCCACATCTATTTGTCTAACACCAGTTTGGAAGCCTTTTTACTTTTCCTTTGCTCTTGAGCTGTACCAGGCTATGGCAGGCAAAGGAAAGATGATGCCTATGCAACCAAGAGCTGTTCCACCCATGTTTGGCTTACGTTGGCTGGACATAGTCAGAAGCAACTGCTGAATGCTTCCACTTCCAGTATAAGTCTGAGAAAACTGAGGCCTTAAACTTCTCTGTTCAGTTTGACTTTGAGCCAGATCCAACTGTTTACGAGGGGAGACAGTGCTGCAAAATTCATATCTGAATTTTTTTTGTCTCTGCAACTTAAGAGTCCTCAGATCTTCATTTTGGGTAAAAGCCCTACCAGACCTGAAACAAGACTGTGTCTAAATTTGGCCAGGTTTTCCCAATGTTTTTCAGTAGGGACAAGTGGTCTGTGAGCTTCTTGGAAGCTGCAGTTTTTCAGGACTAAATGACCGTGTGAACCAGCTTTTGAAATCTTATGCTAGATTTTATTAGTTGAATATTTCCATGGTTCCCTCTGAATGAGGAAATTAATTCTGAAATGAAAGAGACCCTGAATGGTTAAAACCCATGTGGAGCAGAATCCCTTAACTTAGCATAGCTTTATTTTTTCCAAGGAGGAAAAAAACCTAACTCCCCCCTCCCCCCCCAAAAAAAGCCAAAAAACCACAAAAAACCCCACACAGTCAGAAAAATAAACCAAAAAAGCAATGACCACATTATTTAGTTATGTTTGGAATTGGCTGTGATAAAGATGATTTTTAAAAGAGGTTATTGCCTACTCAGAAAGAACCTTGAAATATTTCAGTATCATGAGGTACTCTGTGTCTAAACATACTTCACATAAACACTTTTTCACAGCCAAATTGTTAACAATGTTACAAAACACCTTATTTTTGTGTCACAATTAGAAATGTTTCCTCCACCTTGAAAGAACATTTTGTACTAAATATTCATATGTTGTCTATGTGAACTTGCACTAACAGATACCATATTCTGCCTCCCCTCCTTGACTAGCTAGAGAAGAAATACGTGTAATATTGCTAAACCGGTTGGCTGTGACAACTGCTTGAGGCATAGCATCTTTCTCAAGGGCTGTTTTGAGTAAACATCCTTAAAACCAAAGGGAGAGCCTGATTCACTGTTCTGCTGTGCCAGCTTTCCACCTCTGTTGCTCTCCTGCTGTGAGGCTGTGACTGAAGCCCTGAGATTTTCATGTAAGAAAGCAGCACTGAGATTTCTGTCTTCTGGGATTGAAAACTTTTCAGTCTGGGGAGAAGACTGAAAAGAGTCTACTCCCAAGAACAGAGTAGCCACAGTGCTCTTGAGCTTGGTAGTAGTGTTAGAGTATCATGACATGCTGAAGCCCTTACCAGAGCAGGAGTTCAGAGGGAGGGAGGTGGTGGGCACTCCAGAGCCTGCCAACAGCTGCGGAGCTGTGTGACAAGTTTCCCAGGGACAGGCATTTGCCACGTTGTTAGCTGCCACATTCTGCAACCCCGTACCAGGACACAGAGCAAAAAAACCCCAGCGTTGCTTACAAGTTTGGAAGGCATGAATGGGTTCATGTTTCTACCTGCCTTCTTTGAAAAAGGCTAAAAAAAAAAAAAAAAGGAATAGCCATGTCACTTAGGGTTTGGTTTTTTTCCCCCCAGCCATTCAAGCAGTGTATCTGATGTGGGGGTCATCTTGAGAGGTGCTCCCCACAGTGACCTTTTCAAGCAGAAAACTGTAGAACCACAATTCTGCTGAGCCAGTTAGTGGTGGCTCTGTCCCAGCACCTCTGGCACTGATCTGGCAGTATAAGGAACGAGAGTCAGGCTGAGGGCAGCCCTAAATGCTCACTGTGCTAAGCAGGAAGAAAAGCTACACACATCTAGTGAGATCAGGCTAGTGACCTGGTGAGATCTTCTGTAATCGTGGGTATCCCAATTTTCTTACATGGATCAGAAAACATACAGGTAAAAATCACTTTGCAATGAGTGGTGTGTGGGATTAGAACCAAGGCCAACCCAAATGGGGAGAAAAAATGAGCTGCAGACGCTTTATCTGACTTTGATACACCCTCCCAGCTCCTCCCAGCAATCACTGCTGTTAGAAACATACACAATTACTACAACAAGGAGATTCAGCAGCATGTGCAAGATCAAAATAATAAACTCATACTTTGCCACAGGTCCTCCCTAGCTTCTGTTGCTAGGCCTCCCCATCTGTCTGTCAACAAAGAACTACATCCTGCTGCTTTGAAAATCCATGGCAAAAACTCCTTTGACTTTCATGGAAATAGGTCCATGAGAAAAGGGGTGTTTCTAGCTCTCCCTCTCCAGTTATTTCCAGCCATACTCTAAAAATCTGTTCGTTCATTCTCCTGAGTTTATTTTTAAGTATGAATAGAGGACTATTTCTGTCTGCATTATCCATTTGAGTAGATTCAACAGAAAGCACAGCCTCTCTCTGCTGCAGTGACACTGGTTCCACAGTTAACCAATGGGGTGTCTTTCATTCATTACCTCCTGATCTTAAAAGTGAGGGTGTGCGTGAAGCAACCAGACAATAACAGTACTATGTATCATTCACTACGGATCTATTTTTGTGTGTTGTGCCAATTTCATAATGAACTTTTAATAACAATAAAACATGAAAGCTACACTAGGCTGTCCTGTCTTTTATCTGAATTATTAGTGCTCATTACATACCCTCTTGACTTCTTTAACTTCTGGCTTCTTTTGTTTTCTGACTGTCGTTCAGATGATGCTAACTCATAAAACTGTAGAGTGAAATTTTGGAATGTGATGCTCAGCTTTCGTAGCAGCTTGTGCAAAACTCCTTTAGCTGAAGCACAATCTATACAGAACAATCAAATAACTTCATTAGGGGAAAGAATAGCTTGCTTACTCATGCAAGACTCCTGCTGATGTCACTGGGCAGTGTAAGCCTCAGGAATTAACAGGCACGACTCAGAGCTTAGGGCCAGGCCATGAGACACAGTGGCTGATCACTTTTGTTCAGGATAAAACAGCCCATCAGCAGTGTAACTCACAGACTCTGGTGGGACTGGGTTCAGTGGTGAGGGTTATGTGGCGAGCAAATCCACCAGATCAACTCCAGATGTTACTATGAGATCCGGTGTTTCCCTTGCTGGTCTGATTCTAACTGAAGGTCCTGAAAAAGATACAAGGTCTCAGCTTCTCGCAGCAAAAGCTGTTGGAAAATGTCTGCAGGACCCAAACAGGAAAGGATTATGCCCCACATCCAGTTGTGGCTGTACAAAATGAGTGAGGTTTCTGAGGGAAACCTCAAATTCAAACAGGGCTGAAGCAGCAGATGAAGAGGATTTGAATGCAGCTAGGTCTGTGTTTTTTCTCCCGATAAAATGATAATGAATCAGATGCTTCCCACACAGTTCATCCCAGCTCTAACCCACGAGCACGGATCTGTGGCCATCCCTCTCAAAGCCAGACTGAAATTGCTCTTTCGTTTACTACAGAGGATCCTAAAAGGGGATATGTTAACACACCTAGAGATTCCTAGTTAAGACACAGCATTAGGTAACCTAGATGCAAATCAGAAACAAGGAGGACAGAGGTAAATACACACAGTAGTCAGAAGGCTGTAAATGGTGTAAAGGCTTCCACTCTTCCTCACCAGGCAGTGCAACAACAGCAGCATCCCATGTAAGTACCTGGGATGATTTTCAAAAGGGCAAATATACACATCCATTTTCACCACTTGCATTGGCCAACTCCTATAAAGACACTTGAAAAGCTCTAGTTCGACCTGTAACACTGAGTAAACTAGAGGCGTGAGTTTTGGAGGGAAGGAAGGGAAGAGGTCACCCACCTGCTCCTGATGTAGCAAGTGCCATGTGTATTTCTCTCCCATTCAGACCAGCACTATGCATGAGTCACAGCTGGACCTTGTTTTAGAGGAGTGTTTCTGAGCCTGAAGTCAAGCCAATCCATGTTGAGGGATTTACTCACAGAGTACCACAAATATGACTCTTTGCTAGCACTGCACTAGATCTTATTTTTAAATTATGACTTTCACCACTCTTCTAAGAATAGAGGCAGGCTCTGAAACATCACGTCAACTCCAGCATTCTCCAGAGGTTGCACATTTCTCTTCCTGTTCAGGTTTTGAAGCTTCAGTTTCCACACTGCTGCTTTGCTAGACCAGGGCTGTGATGCTGGGGGAATCTACTGCCAGACCCTGAGAAGGAAATGGTTTTCAGCAGCTCTCTTCCCAGCAGGCAGAAAGAGACCTCCAAGTCTCCTTTGGCAGTCAAAAGTGACAGCAAAACAGAACTACAGTGACTCCTGGTTTGTAGAACAGGGCTTCACTGCCACACTGAAAGGTAGGAAACAAAAGCCTGGTTAACTACAAAAAAAGCTCCATTGGAGCTGAACAGTAAATCTCAGCAGCAAAGAGAAGGATTTTAATACGAGGCAATCTGATACTAACAGCAAAGAGCAGTGCTCCCTGGGCACCCAGGGGCCATGGGCAGGTGTTGCTTCCATCGAACAGAGAGGCAGAGCTCTGGTGGAGCAGCCTGTTGCCAAGCACTGGTGCAGATGCTGGAGGTTTCCAAGAGTGCTCAGTGGCTCTGCTTTTGCCTGGCTCCAAAATCCCTTGTGATGGGAGAAAAGCCAGTGCTGACAGTACAGTAATGTATGACAAGCTACAGTAGCTGCTCCAGCACTGCACGCTCGAGGAGGCAAAGAGGATTCTTTCCTGGCTGCTCTCTAAGAAATTTTCTGTTCAATGGGAAAGATAATCACTGTCTAGAAGAGATCCAGACCAGAAATAAAGAGAGAACATGGCAGAAGAAATAATCTCTAGTGTAACAGATTCCCTAATTTAAAAGCACAAAGGCAGCAATGAGGACAGTGGGGTTCCTTTTGCACCCCAGCTTTGGAAGGAGACAGTGAGCTGCAAAGGCTACCAAAACACACCCAGAGAGGGAAAGCTGTGAGCAGCTCTTGATTATTGTATGTGTGCAGAACATTCCACAACCATTCCCCTCCATTTCCACTGCCTTTTTTCAGGGGTGGCAGATCCTTTCCACAAGAGAGAACTGTTGCTGGAAACCCCACAGCCAGAGGATATTTCTGGTTGCTTCAGAGCTTTGGATGTACTCTAGAGACACTAACCAAGGTGCACTTGACATAGCTCTACTCACTAAAGAATTTCAAAGCACTGACAAACTTTCATTTTGGGTGTTTGCTGCACCTTGTTTTCAAAAGTTGATGTGCACACACATTTTCCTAGACAAAATACAGCAGCCACATCCTGAGTGATGCAAACAGGTTTCAGTGGAAAGCTCTCAGTCTCAGTGGAAGTACACAGATACATAGCAACTGAGTACCTGCTGGAATATGATCTGGTTTAGGGTTCCCATGACAAACCTAAGCTCTTTGAGCTATTCAAGAAATGCTCCCAGGCAAAATAACAGGATTCTATTTATCAAAGGGAAGCACATGATTGTTTCAATGCATTGTACATCTGAAGCTGCGATAATGCAGGCTACAAGATGATGTTTTTAAGTGACAGGGAAATCAGTTGTAATTGTAATTGTTGTTGTCTTTATGTATTACCAGCTGTATTGATTACCTTCATCCTGTGTGTCTCTGGCAACTAGGGAACATGATACATCACCTCGTGCTTGTGTTGGAGAGCAGCAGAGACTGGTGTATTTTTAGAAACAAGATTCCCACAGTGTAATTGTAGCAATTGGATGATCATACACATGCATATTAAAATGCCACCAGATGAATTCCTGGACAGTGCCAGCAAACATTTCACTGTTTGGAGTAGAAGGAAAGAGCAAGAATGAGCAGCTCAGAAGTTCAACAACTGACAAGCACAGTCTGTGTCCCTCTAAGAGTGACCCTCTGGGAGCTGTGCAGCTCACACTGGCCAGCGTGAAAGGGAAGGTGGTAAAAAGCAGAATCTCACATTCCAGAATGAAGAGAGGATGCATCTGCAGATCAAAATGTCTGTATCTCTCCTCCCCTTACCTGGTCCCACAACACATCCCCTGAAATTACATCTTTGTAGCAGTAAAGAGAACTGATGGCCATCTTTAGATGCCCTTCAAGACCTCAGTCCTGGGTCTCAGCTACCAGCAAGCAGTGTCTGGGGTGCCTGCCTTGCATCGTGGGCCATGGTGGAGAGGTTCCTGGCTCACTACATCTCTTCAAGATCACAGAAGTGCCAGGCTTATTGCTGGTCACAAAACTGTACAGACGTGGGTACAGAGCTGGTAGGGACAAGTTGCCTGTAGCCACAGGTGGCTGGGGGGTAACCAGGAGCTGCCTGTGGAGAGCAGATGTACAGCAGCATCTCTTGGGAACTTACATATCTTGAAAATTCATTTATATGTCTCGTAAAGCAGAAGATGCTGTTTCAGACTCTCTGGGAACACCAGCCAGGCTAACAGTCCTGTCACTGGGGTGCTTTAGACAGGAGTTGTACAGGACCCATCACACAAGGCCTGAACCTTTCCACTGAGAGCCAGCTCGAGTGTCCCAAAGCACAGAACAATATGGGTTCACTCGTAGAAGAAATAACTGATGTACACCTGAAGCATTCAGCAGCCATTCAGGTAAGTGTCAGAATGTCAGGTATCTTCCAGAAGGTTGTTGCTGTATTCACCATAAATAAACTGATGAGCACAGACCACCACAAGAGCCTGATGACTGTGACTTGATAAAACTCACAGTCCAAATAGTTCAGAGCCTTTGGCTGTGCTAACTGGAATGTGTTGTAGAGGACAGCACAAGGGACGCTGTGGCAGACAGCTGTAGTACAATCTGCCACAGATAGATTTTTCTTTCAGTTATCTTTAATTAGGATTGGACTGAAACCTGTTCAGTAGTCTTGGGTCTTATGTATTTTCTACTGCAATTGGACACGTTGCTATTGCTGATCTTTTGCAGGATTCTGTTATGTTTATGCAAGCTGACGTGGTTCATGAATGGCAATATACTCCATGCAGAGAAAATTCTTCTCTGTCTGCCTTCAGTGTACCACTTTTCTGTCTCATTATGTGCTCTTTCATCCTTTAATAGGTGGATGAATAAAGAGATGTGTACCTTCTCAGTGTCATTTAGCTTTCTATTCACTTTCATCGTGTTTATTACCACCATCTTCAAGGTACACAGGCCTTTTCAACCTAATGACAAAATACCAGACTGGAAACTTTTCTAAAATGCTTTAGCACATACCTTCAATCCCCAATGAAAGAATTAACAGTCACTGAAGTCAAAGTAAATTGCAGGTGGTGGTATAGTGTCTAACATCCTGATGTAAATATAAGATAAAGGCCCACTCCAAGGAGTGTAGTGCAACATGAAATCCAAGTGTACGGACTTTGCATGTCAAGTTATATCTTCATTTCAGAAAAGCCTCTAATTATGCTGAAATGTGTGCTTTCACACTTTCCTACACCTGGCCTCCAGGAACCCCTCCAGTTCACTGCAGGCAAAGACTCCCTCCATGTCACTCTTTCCCCACAAGGGACTTGAGACACTGAATCCACGTAGTCACAGCTCCAGACCAAATGGACCTCCACCTCCTCAGCCTGTTCCCACCTGCTTTTGGCCAGCTTCCAAGTAATTTTTGTTGCTTCCTTTATTTTATATTCAAGCCATCATTTTCTACCTGCAGTGCTGAAAGGGAGTAGCCAGATCTGGCTTCTCCAAGCACACCACTCCACAGGGAACATCTTGTTCTGGGGAAGGCATGGCAGGAGGAAATGTCCTTCATGGCATTCATGGTGACGTGAGTCCAGTTTCAAACAGGAAGCTATAACTTTCACTGCCAGGGACCACCACCCATCTCAAGTATGTAGCAGCTCCATTTTCCCCCTTCCAAGCTGCTTGACTTAGACCTCAAACAAATCCAAAGGGAAATTCTGGATACCTTCACAGGTGAACTTCCATATTTGGCCATGAAGCCACGGGCTGTAAGGGTTGGCATGCAGATACACAGAAGCATGCCAAAACTTCCACAGCAACATGTAACTAGTGTACACAAATACAATTACACATGCATTTATTGGGAGAAGGTGGTAGAGTGACTCCAACATGTGTCAACAGCTTCCCAGGGTGAGAACTCGAAAGAGCTATTTGGTGCAATAAAGACTGATGCTTAGTACACAGTTTTCTGCAAAGACAGCTTTTTCTGCTTGGGCCAGCTGAGTGGCTACATTAATGGGAAAACTGGAAGCCTTTGGTGGGTGAATGGTAGCTGAAACTGCAGGCGTATTCGTGCCATCTTCTGCAGCATCTAATTTCAGCTGTGGTAATTCAGTCTTGTCTCCTTGGGTTCCCTATATAGGCAGTGGAAAGAGAGACACTCCTCCAGGAGATGATTTAGTGGAAACAATTTTGATGCCCTGAATGGTCTTCCAGATGCCTGAGCTCCAATGTTTATAAAGGGACCTTAAGGACACTAACCTACTACCAAACACCCAAATGTAGATGCCTGATCTCCCCTTCAAAAACATACACAATCTGTGTTTAAAGTTTAAAACCAACCAACCAAACAAAAAACAGCTGGAAAAAACAGGCCACTGGTAGGTAACTCCAAATGTTTCCTTAAGCACCTGCTAACAGGAAGGAAATTACCACCCTAAGAAAGTGCAAAACAGCAAGGCTTAGAGTGCTGAAGGCAGAGGGTTATGCATCATTCACACAACAAAGAAGACACCTGCAATTCTGCTTCCACAGGTGTTCACCTGTCTTGCCAGACGTGGAAAAAAGATCTGAATAAAAAGCCCTGGAAGGACCTGAGGCACTTAGGGCAGCACCTGAACAACAACCCTCTTCAGCGTCTCACAGGTGATGCAAGCATCTTCTACAAATAGGAGTAAGAAACACAAAACATTTTATCAAATGCTAAATGATGTGGAAAGGGCTCTATCAACACGTGACCTTTGCTTAATTACTTTCCACATTGCTGAAAGCAGAGTTTTCTATTAGCCAGATCCAAAGTAAGTTTTGATTGTGGGACTTTGGGTGGCTTTCAAGCAGGTCCTGAACTGCCAGAATGAGGTGGCAATAGGAAAACACTGTGTGCCTCCCCTTCTACCAAAAGTAAAACCAGATAAAGCAGAATCACATTTCAAGAGAGCACATTTACCTTTCTGCTTAGACTGAATAGGGCAATTTTTTTGTCCTTGTTCTTTTTGATCTGTTCAGTACCAGTGTACAAAGGAAGACACAGAACAGCACCCTCTCGGAACCCAAGCTACCAAATAGTTCTTGGCTGGTGGTTTTCTTTGCTAACATCACTGTGAATGCAAAATGTTTCAGAGTTCAGCCCTCATTCCTTGATGGTCTCCTACTCTTGAATGTAGAGGAAACAATGCTGGGACTCTACCAATGTTGAGGTTAGAGCAGAAAAAAAAAAATCTGTCTTATTTTGGGTAGCCAATTTCATGCATAGGTTACATTTTATCACTCCAAAACGGCTGGATGCCAGCGATGAGTGAATAATCACTGGCTACACAAAGGTGTTTTGGAGTGCTTTACCAAGAGGCAGAAATACCAGCTATTAATTATTAAGTGACCACCTAGGGAGAACGAGACAGAAACACTTTGTTGATCTCAGTCTCAGCTAGCACCAATGCTATGATGTGTGTGAATGTGCTCACCCTCCCATAAGGCTGCAGACTCTACAAAGGAGAGGGAATGGGCAGAGTGCCTGAAAACAGAAAGGGAACGTGCTCTGCACAGAGATAACAGTCTTTCAGCTGCTGTTTTAGCCTCAGTCAGAATGCATCCCATTTCGTGAGTCTGCCAGCACACAGGAAAAGAAAACATGGGCATGAAACTCCTTACTCAGCAGATGCAGGACAAAAGCTTTTCATTTTCTAAGACAATATTATTTTTACATGTAGTTTTAGTTAAATTCAAGAGTCCTGATGTGTTCTTACTCACTTCAAATTCCTTGTCTACTTTGCCCAAGTAAAGACCAAGCAAAGGTTTGGGGTTAAGGGTTCTGATGGACTGGAGAAACTGAAGGACAATGATACGTTCATCTATTTTGTTAAACCTGAAGTCGTCAGAAATACAAGTCTTTGCATTTACAGGCATTTTTTACTGCCAGTGGGGTTCAGGATAGTGAGCTTAGCAAATCTTAGTCTGAATGCTGTTTTGGGGGGGTTTTTTGTTTGTTGTATAGTTGTTGGGGTTTTTTTACTTTTATCTACTTTATACTCCTAATCTTGTAAGAATCCATTTTAATACACCCCAAGGAAATGAGGGGAAAACCCTCAGATTCCTAACTAGGAACACTAAACCTTCCATGGGCAAAGATCTAGGCAAGGGTGGTCCTACTCTGACAGAGTGACAACATTGAGGATGTAATTTAAAGATAATGGAAGTCAAAGAAGGAGATATCTGAGAAGGACTAGGACACAGTCTTTTGGGTTTTAATTGCATTTGGCTCCACCGGAGCACCCTCTGAAAGAACTTTGCATAGAAGCACCCCGTTAGCTGTAACACACCATGCACAAAAGCCTCAGAGAAAACAATCTTTGCACAGCAAACAGTATTAATCATTTTAAAAAGAGCAATTCTTACAGCCTTTTCTTTTTCTTCTTTGCATGAAAAGTGTAAAGACATGCAGGCTGTCACACACAGATTTATTCCTGACCTTCAAAACATTTTTAATTCTAATGAATCCAAAGCCTACATCTGTGTGTAAGGTGGATATCATTGCAGATTGTTACATTCTACCAATAGAGCCACTTGTAACCTATAATCTCTTGGGTGACCCCTCTCTCCTAGCAATCATTCCTTTGGTAAAAGAGTGATTCTCTTTTTTCATACCTGAGCGATACCAGTACAATGAGAAATGCAAACAGTGCACTGAGGAAGGTCCTGTGGTGGTGATTTTTGCTTCTTGGGATGTGAAAAGGTTGACTCAAGATATTAGGTCAGCCAAAAAGAATCACAGCAATAAAACCAGCACTCAAAAGCTCACACAAATGCTATGTATTTTCCACACACTAACACCAGCTGCCACAATGGCAAAGGTTAGTTCCTGTTCTTCATGGGACTCACTCAGTCACTAACATATTTATCACCCATACATCAGTCCCAATGCAGAAAAATAAATTTATCTTTCAGCTCAAGGTATTAACGGTCCAGCCTACCCCACAGACATCCAGGCTTGACACCTTCCATGCATGAAGCTTGCCCACAGGCAAGAATGAGCCTCGAGAAGCTGCAGAGATGTTTATAAGGTAGGGATGACTCCTTATACACAACCAGAAGAGAAAAACACACCACGGACACTTCCTGTGCCAGGCCCTGGGGCATGCTTGCAGCTGTGCCATGCTACAAGGATACACATTAACAAACAAAGCAATAACAAGGTAATAATTGTGAAGGGGGAAGAAACCTATCTGATGCACTCTTAAACTGAATTAAAGGCACCACAGTAGCTTGCATGTAACTGAATCTGACTCAGAAGAAACTGGTCCAGCTCTGTAAAACCAGCCTCGAGGCACACAGTGCCTCTTTGTCATGTTTTGTAGGGGGGGTATCACCCAGGGGTTTTTTTTAGGTGGCACAGAGTTGCAGCTCTATCTGCATGCATCTCGTCAGACTGAGAATGGGGGACTCTCCAGAGAAGTGGCCTAGCTAGGAAAGGCACATAAACTGTCAGCCAAAACCAGAGACGTGTAAACATGAAGGTGCAGCCTATGGGGTAATATAAGCACATCTTGATGGTGTAGAAGTGCTGAGGTGTAAAAATCTTGTCTATGTAATCAGCTATCAAACTGCATCTGAAGACATTTATATGGGGAAAAAAAGACCAGAAGACCCATGGCTCTGCAGCCATGAAATGGATGCAGCACCCATCCCTGACTGGCTGGCTGTGAGTGAGAAAAGAGTAAGTCAGTTTGCAATAGTTTCCACAGCAGATTCAGCTTACACCTTCCTCATTCCAGAAGCAACCCTGCAATGGGCCATCTGATAGCAGTTGAGCTCCATCAGCACAATTGAGATAAAATAATCCCAGAAGGTAGAGGGGAGAGAGGGGAGCAGTCAGGTGCTAAAATGGTAAAAGAGTGATTCTCTTTTTTCATATCTGAGCGATACCAATACAATGAGAAATGCAAACAGTGCACTGAGGAAGGTCCTGTGGTGGTGATTTTTGCCTGCTTTATTGTCGAATGAAAGCTGGTTCCCAAGTCACTCTTTGAATAAACAGGGTAAGCATCTGAGTGGGGAGAGATCTCTACAGTGCTCCTGAAACTCCCACCTGCTCCACCATGTGCTGATATGCACAGGAGTCTTTGCTCGATGAAAAATCCATGCTATTGCCAACAGGTTTTATATCAAGAATTAAATGCTGCTCAGCAAACTGTGGGCGATCTCATAAGCTGCAGCATCTCGTGCAAAAAAATGACACAGGCTGCAGAGAAAACAGAGGTTTGATTTTGGGAGATAGCTGCGTTACTAGCAAAGGTCATGCATCTTGGCTCCTCCATAGAGAAGGAATTGTTGGAAACTCAGCCCAGGGTACATAGTGAGTTACTGAGACTATGCCCTCTGCTCAGGGGATTTCTTACTGAAGGAGACAAGCCCCCTTGCAGAAAAAAAACCCCAAAAAAACCAACCCCACAAACAAAAAAGGATAAATATGGTAAAATATGGATTGTGGCCAAATTTGGAAATAATTATATCTGCTCTGCTCACATAACATTCCACAACTGGGCAGTTGGACCCATGCCACTTCCATACAAACAGATTGTAAGTCACCATCACTCTTTTCATTTAACTGCTGACTTGCATTTGACTGAGCAGACAGCAAATACCCTGTGGCCTACCTTATGAACAGCTCCATAAATGCAAGGAAACTGAGACAAAGTTGCTTATTTGAAACATCTGGCAATCAGTTTGTGTTGGGAAGACAGGCCTTCACACTTTTGGTGCTGTTTGGAGCTGTGCTTCCATCACACTAGCCCTGGATACGTGGAAGTACAGGGGTGTGAGAACTCCTCAACATCTGTGTTTTATCTCAGATTCCTGTTTGGCCACACAAGGGTAAAAATCTGCAGCTGGTTCTCTGAAAATAGCTCTTTCAGCTATGGTGGGAACTGAAGTTCACTGCAACAAGGACTAGACCCTGAAAACTGAGAAGTTCATTCTGCTTTTTTGAACATTTTTCTTCAGTTTAGTGGTTAAAACTGAAGACCATGGGCCAAATTCACCACTGATGAACATCTCTTAAGTTCAATAAGGTTAGAGATGGGGTGGCAGCAGCTCACTGCTAAGATTGGCACATTACCTCCCTTGAAATGACACAGGCTGCACTCAGACTGTGCAGTTGGTGCAGAGATGCAAAGAATGGCAAAGGGAAATGCTCCCTGGCAGAGACTTCTGCAGAGCAACTCAGTGGCACCACAAAAGCCTGCTGGCATCATATCTGCTTGCTAGACCCAAGGAGCTGGCTCAGAGACAGCACCTTTTTCCTAGCACTGAAACCCAGTTAGACATGATTTAGAGAGGGTTCCTACTTAGAGCCTGGTGAATTTAAACAGATTGCTCAGGCACCTGGATTTACCTAATCTCATTTTTCCTAGCTCTCCTTGGGGCAACAGAGCTGGTTTGCCTGCTTTCAAGAGATCTCTGGATGATACTGGATACTGAAGGGGCGAGGGTTGGACCTCATCTCCTCATCTGCCACACTGGCTTCGTGCTTACCTTTGTCATCCTGCAGTTTCCCTCTCTGAACAGCACTCCACAATCCCTTCTGCCTGCTCCTTCCCACATTCTGACTCTTCCTGGGACAAATTTCAGGGGTTCAAGTCTCACTTCTTTCTGCTTGAGAGATGACAGCAGGGGACCACACAGAAACCAAGAGACACCTCTGTCTTAAGACTCATCCTGGCTGCTGGTGGGGCCAAGGGCCATTGCCTGCAGGACTCCAGGGCACCTGGGGCAGATAGTACTTTTATTAGCATTCAGAAACATTTTGGCTATTTGGAGCATGGTATTTTCTCTCTAGATTCTGTCTTGTTTTTTATAATTTACCTATGACAACAACCCCATTCAGGTAGTTTAGACCAGATCTCATGTATGAGCTTTCCAGAAAGCAATCCTGTTTTTCTGAGATCTACCCTTGCTATTTGTCTACATCCCAGATGCTTTGCATCTCAATGAACATATAAAAAGGAAGCAAACCTTTTGCACAAAAGTGAGAGGATAAAATTGACATACGTGGTACTGAAAACAGGCATCATACTTGAATCTGAAAAACAGTGAGGATTTTGACAAACATTTGCCAAAGGAACCACTTTCTTTGTTGCATGGCACTTTCATTTGAGACTGAATGTGTCACTGACCCAGAGAAACCACAGCCAATTCCATTTCAAAACATGGAATTTTCACTTGCATTCACTTTTAAGGGAAAAGGACATGATCTTTGGAAGAAAAAAGAAAAATATCTGATTACTTTTATTGATCTGCATTACTACCAGTCACATAAAAATGGTTTGTGAAGAAAACTTGTCCAAAGCATCTGAACCAGGTACCTGAATTTCACTGGCCATGTTGACATATAGCTGTGAAATGAACTTGTATGAATGCAACATGCTATTGCAGGTCCTGTATATAAATAAAAAAAACATCTCTGGATGCAAGTTTCAATGTTCTTAAACGTCAGAAAGAAACACATACAAAAAAACCACAAAAAAAAACCCCAAACCACCACCAACAAACAAAAAAACCCCAACCCCAAAACCTCTGAAATGCCCTAGAAATTGAAAAGCCCTGAAATAGATATTAATAGAGATTATGGGCATATATATCTCAGTACCCTGAATAGCTCTGTTTGCAAGAGACTGCTGTATTAGTGCCATCACAGTCAATGAGCTAGTAGTAGTTTATACCTCAAAATTTTCTACTAGCTGATCTATGAAGATATTTGGTCACTCTTCTTGATTCCCATGATCACAGAGAACTGCTGATGCACGAGGAAGGAGGGTGACTAAGAGAGTCAACTAGTTTTTGGCTAATAAATGAATTGGGTCATTAAAGTAGAATAAGGTTCTTCAACCATTTTTAGCACTTTGAACCTTTAATGTAAAAAAACTCATTATCCATGTGTCTTAAAGGTAAGGGACTGTGTTTAAATATTTTTTTCTTATTGGCTTTCTGCATTTAGACCCATATTAAAAAAAAAACAAAACCCAAACCCCACCAACCCCATGTCATTCTCAAAAGCTTTGTTCTGCTACTGAGAGAGCTAGAAATCTTGCTTTTCTGCTGACAGCTGAGGTACTCACACAATACTGGGTTCTAGGAGACAGAAGCATTGTCACACCTAGAAGGAAACAGTAACTGCACATCATTTTGACTGTACACTTGTCAACTGTTTTTTTTAACTCTAATGTTGTCTAAATAGCACAGTTAAATAAGGGATGAAGCCAGATTTTTTTCAGTCTGTGCTCATCCTAAAGCATGTTGTATCTCCTTTACACCTGAACACACTAGAACTGCCAAGAACCTGTCAGTTTTTGCCAGCTACATTGGTTTACCTATTGGCTCTTCTGACAAGCTTTGCCATCATTAAAATGTGGATACACTAAAGTACACTTTGCACATGCTGCTGATGAGTTACATAGAAAAATATGTTGAGGCCAGGTGTAGGCATAGTGTCACCACACTGAAGTCATTAACTTCTGCCACTTTGAGGATGTGGTTTAGACCATGACAGGAAAAACGGGGCTGTTTTGACATTTGTGAGCTGGTTAATCCACTGGGTAGCCCTCATATGGCAAGAATGTGAGCCTGCATGTTCATTAGAGGCTCCCAATCAGCTGCAAATATGGTTTAGACTCAGAAAGAACAAAAAAACAAACCAACCAACCAAACAAAAAGTCTCAATTAAGTGTTGAGTGTCAGAAACCCTATCCCTGTCCAAATAAGCCTGAGCTCAAAACCAAAGAACCTTCATATATAGTTTTCCAAGATGCACATAAACTGTTTTCTTTACCTACATGGAGGGGGGGGGGATGTAGTTAACACATTTACGATTGTCCAAGGATAATTCTACGATTTTTAATGGCTTGTGACTCAGAAAAGAATGGGCTGATGATGTAGTAATGCCTTCTAGCTTTCCTAACTAGCTCCAGCAAAGTTAGCTAGGAACATCTGCATGCAACAGTAACAAATTTGCACTCCAAACGCAAGATTTGTATGCTGCATCAAAAATTTGTGTTATATTTTATGTCATTGCAGCTAGAACAGAGCAAGGAAAGAAGAGCAAGGAAAACCTAAGGCACCTTTGCTGCATTCCCTGTAACGGGAGAAAACACTGCCCAGTCATGCTGCACACCCAAAGGTCAGTGCTAAAGGAAACAGCAGAACTGCAGGAGATGGGGGCATCTGAGATGTGCAGAAGAGGCATTTCAGTGCCTCTGAAGAGATCTGAGTGGAAACAGGGACTGCCACACAGGAGTTATTATAACAGCCAACACCTAGCATGGGGAGGCCAGGCTCGGCAATTTCCTTCCACTGGCAGCAGAGACACGTGAAGCCCATGTGCAGCAGGAATTAATTCAGACACTGTTAGAACTGCAAGAAATGGGGATCCTCGGGATCTCTGCTGCACAGCCAGCACACAGACCCAGTTGCAGGGCTCTCTGATGTGGCTGGAGGATGCCCTGGGGCCAAAAGGCACTCCTGGATGCCCCATCCCTAGCAGAGATGGGAGCTCTGCGGTGCCCTGTAGAAGAGCAGGACAGACCATACTGATTCTGGATGGAGCCGAGGGCACCAACCACTGCTCAAAGAAACGAGCATCAGCCTCTCCAGTTTTACCACCTTGCAATGCCAAAGGACATACCAGTAGGGGAGTTCAGTATCAATTCATTCTCTAATAAGCTGCAACTTTGTTTAACTTCGCTACCAGTAACTGCAGTTTTTCTTTTACTCGCTGCTGCCCGTTCAGAAGCCAGCAGAAAGCACCTATTGTTCACTCAGCCAGCCTGGATAATGCCCACCTTACAAAAACACAGCCGCAAACCATTTTCATGCAAAGCTTTTGAGGTGGATTGGCGAATTCAGTCAGACAAGTTTTCTGCTAATGCAGTAGTAGAGATTATTTCAGCTCTAATGGCCTACGATAAACGCAGTGGTACTGAATTAAAAACTTTTCAGAGAAATATGCACATTCAGTTTCATGTCAGGATGGAAAAAAGTCAAAACATTCTGTGAAGATAAATTGCCATCTTTGAATCTCCTGTTTTCAGTTTGCTTTATTTTATTTTTATTAAATTTCATTTCCACAGAAAAATTTTAATTAGTTAGCATTACGTTGACAACAGCACAGATTAAGGCCTTTGGCATTAGTGAAATGAAATCATCTGGTGGGTACAAAGACCCCTTAAAATTAGTACTAAAGATAATTTCAAATCCTCAAATGTTTGATTCAATTGTGACTTAAAAACAAATAAAACCAAGCATTACAATTTCTCAGGGAACAGACTACCTGGTTTCTAATCAGAAGCATTGGCAGGCTCAGCAAAGAGGGAAGCAAAATGCCTGAAGTTTGATGATTTATCTGGTCTTTTGATCACAGCAAGTTCCTACCCTGTACACTGAGTGGGGAAGCCTGAAAAAAAAATGCACTGCTGGGAGCCATGTTGTAATGTACTTTTTTTTTTAATTAAGAAGACCCACAGCACTGAAAAACCATAAAAACCTGCACTATCCACTGCTAGCAATCCAACATCTTTCAGAAAACGCTCTGTATCACAGTACATAATATAGAGTTCAGCTGTACCTAAAAGTTAGTCAGGAACCACATTGTAAATGCTGAGATGAGAAAGAAAAAGCTAAATTTTTTCCCTATAAATACTAATTTTTCTTGAGAATTATGAATGAATACATTTTATGAAGGACAGGGATACAGAGCATAACAAGTTCTCTCTGCCACCCTCCATTCCCAGCCCAGAAGGAGTGTTAGAGCCTCCAGACCATGCAGCTTTTTGAGCGCCAGCCTTTCGGAACCGTCCTGACAGACACACCACGATGGCTTTTCCAACTCCAGACTCCTGGGAAGGCTGCGCCCTCTCCTGCCCGCCCAGGACTCAGCAGCGGCGGCTGATGAAGATGCTTTGCCACAAGGATGGGTCTCGGAGTGACCGGCATCAACCCTGCTCGACTCAAAACCTCCACTGCATTCAGCAGAGGGGCTTCGCATTGAGACAGAGATTTCAAAATTACAACGTTTTTCCACCATGCTGCAAGAAAACAAATTACTTGGAAGTATACACTTTAAAAAAAACAAACAAAACAGAACAAAAAACCCCAAACAAACAAAACCACCCAACCACCATATATTTGAAAACAGCTAGAACACCACTCTAGAATAACCTCCAAATAACATGCAGTGCTTGCAATCCATGCAGTTCTGTAAAGGAAACTTTCATATGTTGAAAATATGAACCTTGAAATTAGGGTTGTAACCCACGGATTCAATTTCACAGAACTAACAGACAATATGGTTAATGCTATTACGAAGACCCAGCCTGCCTTTATAAGCAAATGTAATCTCCTTCCACTGCCAAAGCTTACACCAGAGTGACTAAAGAAATCTCACACATCTTGTCAATCATTCACACTATGCCTGTGAAGATCACCTTTGTATTTTTTTTTTTTTTATGTGGAATGCTTGCCTCTCATCTGGAAGTGCATTCAAATTAAATGAATTTTACAGACTCATGAGTGCGTATTGATTAAAGCTTCTGGTCTAAGGACCTGCTGAATACACTAAGAAAAATAAATTTCCCTCTGCTCATACTGCTAGGGACCATATGGAGAGATCTTCTGCCTTTCTTTGTAGCTTAGGGTATGAGTCGCTTCCTCGAATCATCTGGGAATTTTGCTTAAATAATTTCCTTCTAACCTAGGACCTAATTACTGGCACTCTGGCACTGACAATCTTTTTGGCTCTCTTCTTGTAGTATGTAGCTGTGCTTGTGCCTTAGGTTTCTGTTTTTTGTCTTTGTCTTGTTTTTTTTTTCCCAGGGTGCTGGGGCTCAGGTTGCTGTCGGGGCAGTGTGTTTATTCCACATGTTCATTCAAATAATCAATCCATCAGTTGTGCAAGACAAGGTATTCATTAAATTACTTCCTCTAATTACATTATTTACAATGTTACCATAAGGATGATTAACACCTATGGCCAAAGACTATTAGCTGGAGTAGGAAATGATCCTTCATGGACTAGTACTACACCTATTTTGGGCCTCTGGAACCTAACAGTTACTGCCAGTCATGGGAAGAAACGATCTAGTTTGCCTGCTGTTTTACAACAAAGTGTCTCACTGCTTTTACAGATTCTTTTCTGCACCTTCATGACCGGGTGAATGTCAGAGAACTTTACTAAATTGCCCAACCTTCCAGTTCTTTCACTGCTTCTCCTTCTGTACTGCCAAGTCAGCACAAGCTTTATGCTGCGTTTCTGACACTAAGCTGGAAAAAAGAAAACAGCCACCAGGCGGCGAACTCATGCAGCCTCATTAATAGTCACCTATTATTATCTTCAACTACTGTAACAGGATTCCTAAAGTAACAGAAACATTGTATTAACAACGTAACTTCTCCATGCTTCACAAAGGCCTCATATTGCTTATTAAATTAGCAGATTAATTATAATTAAAGATGCATTTGAGGCATTTTTATTCCACAAACCAATGAAAAGTTGTGTAAGTAGCCATATATTAAGCCTTCCTCATCCAAACTACTGTGTGTTTAAACAGACGCTTAAGACTCCGTAGGAACAAAGCTTTAATATTGCCCTTTGATTGCTATTTTGTTATTGTAATTTGCCAACATGTTGCTGGACAGTGTTCAGTTTGCTACTGGCTAAGGATGGATGGCAGACTTTGCATGTTATTTAAAACCATGTTATGCATTTTTAAATAATGTGCTTTAAGTTCTGACAATATTCGCCAATACAGTGTGAAAAGGTATTATATAAAGCAGAAAAAAAATACTTTACAAACACAATCTCATTATTTTACTTAGTGGTCTTGCTGTAAGTGTTCTTTTGTCTATGAGGTCAAACCAATGTCTACTTGTGCTCTTTGGGAAAGGGGGCAGATAAGACATATAAAAAAGGATATTAAAATTATTTTAAATATAGAGTATTTCCCCACTAGCCGTTTTTACAGTTGTTTTACTCCTTTCTACAGAATTTGCACAATCAACAAGCAAACAAAACTGTAAAAAATCCAGTTTCACTAAATCATGACTTGATTAGTGTCACACAACTAGATTATGTACAAAGCTTCCCTATGAAGCGTAGGCAGGTATCAATTTCTTTTTCCAGAACCAAATTCATACCAAGCTACTCTTTGAAGGTGGTAACTGGCAGACCCCGATGATCAGGTTTCAGGGAGATGCAAACAGGTCCTGCGGGTCTCCACCTGGACTAAGAGGTTGGAAAATTCTGAAACTGAAGGAACTTACCCCTTGGTCAGGGTGAGACACAAAAGGTGGAATTAGTGGTATGGCAGCCTGTGCCAGGAGTGGGTTGTGGGATGGTACATACGGCATTAGACTACTCCCCTATAAACTTGCAAGGGGCACAACTTCGCAGCAAGCACTTTCCTACGCAGAAATGCTAGCCTAACCCTCAAGACTTGAAAAAGAAATCTTCAACACCATCAGAAACATCATCGTGCTGGCGGTGGAGAAGCAGGCCGGGGCCCTCCCCGGGCCGCTACCGCGGTACCACAGCCCAGGGCAGCCCTTCCGCCGGGTCACCCTCCCGCTCCCGCCCGCCAGCTGCCAGAGGGAATTCGCCCCAAATTCCGTACTTCTATTCTGGATGCGTTTTTTCTGTCACCGCCTGTTTTAGACGCTTTCCGACGGGCAAGAGCCTGCCCGACCGAAGCCTCCCTCACGGGATCCCCGACACCGAACGCAGGACTCCACACGAAACCCCTGGAGGGCAAGCATCACAATACAAATCGTAGAAAAATTAAAACGCATCATATTTCCCACGCCAAGGCACGGAAAACACCGCAACCCCGCGCTGCCCTCTTCCTCCCGAACTCAACATGGCGGCCCCGGCATCCCGCACGGCATCGCCCCCTCCCCCCCGCGCCCAAGATGTCCGCCCCGCCACGATGGGGGCGGCCTGCCAGTACTCAAGATGGTGGCTGCGAGGCTAAGCCGCTGCCTGCCCGGTTGGGGGTGAGTAACACCGCAGCAGCGATGGTCGTTCTGCTATTTACTTATGCATTTATTTACGTGCCCGCCCTCCTCCTCCTCTTTCTCCTCCTCCTGCTGGAAGTGACACGCCTCTGGGGGGAGTAGCGCGGTGCTTGCTGGGCCCCCAAGTGGGCGGTGGCGGGGCGGGAGGCGGTGGCCGCCGGGAGGGGGCCGGGCCGTAGCGACGCGGTTCCTGTCGCCGTGACATGGGTTCCCCCTCGATGGCGGTTGCCGCGGGAGGCCTCAGATAACCGNGGGCAGGGAGGGGTGAAGCCCCGCTGCGCTCCCCTTCGCTGAGGCGACTCTCCCTCGTCTCGCCCCGCCGCGGCTGGAGCGAGGGGACGGGCGGCAGGGCCGGCCTGGCTGCCGAGCGGCTTTGTCCTTCGGTGGAGGGCCCCGGGCCGGCTTCGAGCGGCATTGTGCCGCTCCTGGCAGTGGCTCCGAGCGGCGAGTGCCCGCGTTTTTGTGGGGTTCAGCGGGACCGCAGCTGGAGGAGAGGGCTTGGTTGCATGTGGTGTGGTACAAGAAGTTAAGCCGTCCTGTGTGCTTGGTTTTTCCAGATCAGCTTGCTTTGTTTGAAGGGTTTAAAGCGTGTTGGGTGCTACCTGCGTCTGAAGATGACACCCTGAAGGAGTGTTATGATTTATTATTATTTTTTTTTAAATAACGCCCTTCTGAAATGAGATTAAATTGCTGAAACGCTTATTAGGTCCTGACACTTCAATTTGTGATCATAAGTGGCTACCCGATGAACTAAAATATCCTTTTTCCTTGGACGTTACCTTAAACCAGGGGTTAAACCTTGGAATTCTTTTAAAGGCTCAGTAAGTCGGCTTCTTGATGGTGACAGCCCCTTCCTTCCAGCTTCAGCAGTGAAACTGAAACGTGAAGGAGTTTGACGCTACTTTTAAAGCAAACCTCTGTTCATAAATCGAGTGCGTAGAAGCAGCGTCAGTGACAAGAGCTGTGCTACATTGGTTGTGTAAGTTTTGTTGTCATTTGCCTGGTTTACAGCAGGATGTGCGTCCTTAGAACTAATTTCTTCAGCTGTTGAGTTCACGGTAAAGTGAGTTTGGTATATGCTGCTTTTTTAACTGTCTGGTTCTTGGAGGTTGAACAAAATTAAAAGTATTAACTGCTTGTTTTATTCTCTGGACATATGAACTAGAGTTGGAAAACCAATTAGCCTACTTTAAGCATAAAAACGTGTGGTTGTTTTGTTGGCACACAATGAAGTTTGTATGCATGCTCATACAGCTAATATGCACGCACATAGGGGCTCCTCTTCCTGAAGTCGGAGGAATATAACATTAATCAAGAGAGCTGGGGGAAGAGATCAAGTACCTGTGGCTACTGAGGGGTTGTGGGTTTTTTTCATTTTGTTTTATTGAAACGTTCCTTTCATATCAAGGAAAATTAATGGCATACATTTGAGGATATGGGAATTCAAATTTAAAAATACAATCTAACTGTATAGTACAAGGACTTCAGAAAAGTTAATGTGGCTTTGGTGTTACCATTCCACATGATGTTTGCATAAAGTATATGTTGTAGGACCTCCTAAGGTCATGTGAAAGTATGACCTTTTAATTTTACTTCCTTAATTTGTTTATAAGTAAGCAGTTGAAGGATCAGGGCCTCAATGAGTCAGTTACTGCAGTCCAATTTATTTTTTTAAATGCTCTTATTTTTTTCACAGATCATGGTTTCATTTAGCAAAGGATTTAACAGTGTGTAAAGCTGAGGTATACACAGTGAATCATATTTGTTATATAGTTTCTGTTGATGAAGACTGCGATCTTCCATTTATACTTAAAAATTCATTTAGCATCTTTCTAAGTTAACGCAAGCATTTGAACACCCTCATTATGTAAAATAATATCCTGAAACTTTCAGGACTATGTAAAGACTTGTCTTTCACAGTGGAAATAATAGAGCAACTTAGATGGACTCCTGTCAACTCTGCCCTTTCCTCTTGAAATATTCATAGAGCTCTCCTTGCAGATATGTAGTGGTATCAGTTGGAAACCCCACAGTAAAGAAACTGATGCTTGATCTGTTTTTTTATACTCTACTGAGCACCAGTCTTCTTTCATGTGCTCCTTTTTTCTTTTTTTTTTTCCTCCCAACAAAATCTTCATTCCTTTCCATGCTATTGTACTGTTTGACAATATGAACTGTCTTTGTGAGCATTACAGTGCAATGACATGTTAAACTTTTCATGGATATTCAAAATACTCCTAATTTTTCCACATAGTATCTTAAAAGAAATGTCTCAGATTCTACTCATCACTAGGTTTGAGAAATTTTGTCTGTTAAATCTGTTTTTCTTTTGTGCAGGAATCTCTGTGCAAACTGCTCCCATGCACACAAAAGGCCTTGGAATGTGCCTTGTTTTAAAACTGACAGTCTCATTTCCAGTAGTCTGTTTTCCAGTCTTTAGCAATTTAAGTTTTGAATAGATGCTGTGTGTTTCTGTATTGGTACCAGTTGCAAGGTGAGGTAATGAGCCTGCTTCTGTAAGGCAAATAATTTGGATTTTTCAAATCTTAAAGAGTCCTGTTCTAGAAGAACCACAAGGAAGGTCAAATCTTGTTTTTGTTTTAGTGTGTTTGAAAGTGGGTAGTGGAAGAAGGAAATATGAAACCTCATGTTTGTATGTCTATTGAAAAGTGATGGAAAATAGATTTTATTATTTGAATTTTTAGATGTCCCTCCTGTGTTGTGTTTTTGCTATGAGATAATGTCTGTAGCTGATGAATAATGTAAGCCTATTCTTGCTAAGTGTGTTTAACTTGCTTCAGTTAGGTTGGTTTTTTTGCTTTTTTTTCCCCCTCCTCACCTACTTGTTCTCTGCATGTTGAAGAAAGCATTTGTTTACTTAAAAAGAAGTAGAAGTTTGCAGTAATAGAAGGAAGACCTATGGTTGTTCTTATGCAACTGTATTTCCTCTGCCAAGCTGTAGGAGTACCTTTCATGTAAGCATGCACCTCTGGGCTGTTGTAATCTGCTCTTTACTGTAGTCAGTGTGAAGTTTGAAGGGTTTATATGTGATGGAGAACATACAGCTCTGGAAGTAAATCTCTGAGAACAGTTGACCTTAGGTAATCTAGTTCTAATACTTTCTAATCCAGAATCTTTTTGTCTTAATTTAGAACACATTCCCAGCTAGTATATTTCAGGGCCATATCCAGAAAAAAAATTCACTCAGTTGAATGCTGTTTTCATTCTTACCATTTCTTAAATTCCTTTTAAAAGACCCTAGTTACTTACCTGTGTTACTTACGTGTTGCTTACAACATCTGTCTCTGCACGTTGTATGGATGTGTGCTGTACAGTGGATACAAATACTGTGTTCCCACAGAGCTGGATTTTAAACCCGTTTGACTTTCCTGGGCAGATGTGTTTACCTGTTTGAATTAAAAACATGCTTGTTGTGACATTTTCCCCACTGTTTACAGATTTAGGTTCAGAGCATGTCTATCTGCAGCTGTTGAAGCAGATAAGTAGATTTTTAGTTGAAACATGAACATTTTTTTGCTTATAGTAACTTCATGAAAATTACCTGGTCTTTTGTTTTTCAGGAAGTGATGCTATTCTCGCTTAAATAAAGATTTTAGTGAACTAATATTGCATTTAAATTCATATTTTACAAGTGTTCCTCCAATTCCACAGCTAAGCCAAAATGAAATGGGGAGGAGTGAAACAGCACAACTACTGAAAGTGCATGTTTGATTGTGTCTTTATATAATCTAACAAGTTAGATCTGAAGGAAGATACCTATATCCAAGATGTGTTTAAATCTCACAATTGTGCTTCCTGACCTATTAGTCTTCTTGTACTGTCAGTGATGGATGGAAGAGGAGCAGTGTCAAAGAGGTTTGAACCTTGTATAGGCTGAAATTTTGGGGGGTGTTTACTACTAGCCTGGGGAGGGCAGGAGCTGAGCTTCTGGATATAAGTTCTTGAATAATGATGCAAGTCTGCTAAGTTTTACTTACTTACCTTTACATTACTTTAATGTTCATTTTGCATGCAACACCTTCTAATAGAAGGTTGTAGAAGGTTCTCTAATAGAAGGTGTAGAGCATATTAGGTGTTTGAAACCACAGTAATATACAGTGGTATAGATGAATTACAAATGGTGGGTAAGGAGAAATCTGGTTTAGCTACATTGGCCTTTTGGGAATGGGAGTACATTGTTTTCTCAGCTCATATATGCCTAAGGTAAAAAGAAAAAAAAAAGTGCTCTGAAACTCCTGCTTTGGGTAATGGACCTACTGGCTGTTAAAGCATTAGATTTGAAATCATAAATATTGATTTCTGGGAGGATTTATGAAGTAAATGTTTTCTTGCTGTGTTTTGCTTTCTGGTAACTTATTAAAAAAATAAAAGCAAGCTTATTAAAGCAATTTAAGAACATATTGACTTCAGCCTAGGCAGGGACTCTTTGTAGAGAAAATTTGGGTTGTAGGAATGCTGTTCTCATAGACAACCTCTCCTATTCTACAGTGGCCCTTCTAGAAATAAGTTCTTAGATGCAGAAAGGCTGAATCCATTTTCCGTTGTTCTTAAGCCAAGGAAAAGGTGAAGTTATAACAGAAAAGGACAGATTTTCTTACTGGAAATTAACAATTTGCTGTAATAAGAAGACAAAATCTGGTCCTTAGTGTGGTATTTTTGGTATCTGCTGGAGGAATTCCCTTGCGGTAGAAGAGTTAAATGTATTTGGAAAGATTAGATGCTAGCAGCTAAAGATTAGAATCTAGAAAAGCTTTTTACTGTAGGGCATGTTAGCAACGTTGTTTCCATCTTGGAGATCTTGATTATGCCATTTCTGAGTATTTTCTTTATTCTTGAACTCATGCTTTGCTTAACTCAGCTTTGCTTTCAGAATCATCCACACTAGAGAGGTTCTTCATTGCTTTGCTAGTGTTCATCTTCAGTTAAAGGGAACATTCTCTTCTACAAGGAGTTCCTTCATTTGAATTTACATGTCTCAAATATTTCTTTAGAGATCTTCTTTGTTTGTGGCCTCCCAGGTTTTTAGGTCTTATGTAAGAGCCAAACATGCTGTTTCGAGTTTTGCCTTAGATGATTCGCAGAGAAGGAACAATTTCTGTGTATTTTGCTGCTGTGGCTTTGTTAGACTGTTTGTATTATTCTCCAAAAAGGTAATGAACAAGGATGTGATCCATGTATGAGGAAAGCAGATATTGTTCCCTCCATACTGCAAGCAAATAATAAGATACCCTGGTTTGACATTAAAAGTTTTAGAAGCCTAGTTAGTGATTTGAGAGAAATTTGTCTTTCCAAATTCTTGCCCTATCAAAATTTAAGTCGACTACTACTGTCATCTTTTCCAGCATTACAGCTTTGTTTTCTTTCCTCTTTTGTGTGTTTAAAATTAAACTGAGCTACATTCTTAAATTTTTGTGCCTTAGAAAAAAAATTTACACAAAGAGCTACAGTAACAGAATTGAATCTGATGAAAATAACCAACAGTGCTTTTGTTCTTTAGGGTAAAATGTCAATATGTAATCAAAGTGTGTTGGTGGATTACATTTATGGCATGACTTTGAAGAGTATTTTGAAGAGTATTGTATTTAGTATGCTGAAATTTATTTGTGATGTTCCTTCATAGAGACTATCAAAGTATGGATGTAAAGAAACACATTGAAACAAGAAGTTTTCTGGTGTTTTCAGGTTTTAAAAAAAACCCACAAACAACAAGTAAAAGACTAGAAAATTGAATATTAAAAATAACATAATTCTTTAATAGTTTTATTCTGGAAAACATGGGACATGGGCACGTCATGAGGAATGGATAGAAATCCATCTTTGGTCTAATATTAAACTATTGTGATTCTGAAAATTTGCTGACACTTGTCAACATAAATCTGCCATGCTTTCCTAAACAGTACAGTTTGAAGATTAGAAGTTCAGATTCTCCAAACTGTAAGGTCTGCTATGTAAAACCTGGGTTGTTGCATGTTACAAAACATGAAGATAGCTGTGCTTATTGTGTGCATGTAAAAACTGTTACAATTACCTTCAAAGAAGAGTCATTAGTATGTAGTGTGCTGAAAAATTGGTGGTTTCCATTGTGTTGAATTTACATTTCCAGAAGGTTTACGTGAACAAATAAATAAGTACAAAAGTACATGTTAACTTCTTCACTGATTTTTAAATTTGGGAGCCAGTTTCCTCAAAAATGTGCGGAAGATAGATAATCTGCCTTTAGGTTACAGATTGATTCAAGTTCTATTTTGTGAAGTAAATAATATTTTGGGTTAATGACATGAAATATGAGTTTAGAAAAGCATGTAGCCCAATGTCTTGACCAAAAGAATGTCTGAGTTTGGTATAAAGTAGTACAAAAGAAGCTGCAGTTTGAGCTCTTAGGCCCTATCTGAGATGTCAGACAAAGCAGGGATTAACTAAATGAATTAATGAACAAAGTTGTTGTTCTGTCAGACCTGTGGTTTTTCACCATGGTAATGTTCAAGTAGATGATAATGAGTTTGGTTGAATACTTTGTAGTTGGCAACGCTTTTGAAATTAGAGAAGGGAGATCCTCATGAAATTCTTTCTGAAAAAAAAAAAAAAAAAAAAAAAAAAAAAAAAAAAAAAAAAAAAAAAAAAAAAAAAAAGAACAATAAACATTCCCATGCTGTTTTTTGTATTGCAAGGAGAATTAGGAGTATGCCCCATTTAAAAAAAATAATAAAAAATTTAAAAATCATTAATTAGTCCAAGTGAGGGGCAATGCTGGTATGACTTTTTTCCCTTCTGTTTCACTCTTGAGTTCTGTGAATAATTAAGTTGTGATAAGATTGCAGTCTTACATTCATATATAGTTAGAGATTCATAACATTTTGGAGGTCTTCATCTTTGGCTTTTAAAATGGAGCTGTATCATCAGAAATAGCTGGCATTTAAAAAAAAAATAGACAAGTCCATACAATTGATTATGCAGCTGGTTCTTATGGGTTAAACTGATTGAACATGTAGCAGACTATCAAATCTATGATCAGGTTTTTAAATCCACAATTAGTGTTCCTTGCAGATCCTGTGATGTTTTAGAAGTGCTTTGAAATGAAAAATTGAAGGAAGTTTATTCTTCTCAATCACAGCAATATGCAAGGGAGAAAAAATTTAAATGGTCAGAGATCTTTGTGTTTGGTTTGGCTTTGGCAGTCTGTTTCACCCATCCCTATGTCACCCACTCCCTGTGCAGCCTCTTCATGTTGTCTTTGTCCTATGCTTGTACCTACAGTTCCTGTTCCTTGCCTTTTTTCATGTCAACTGTGAAGAAAAGGAGTCCTGTAGATAAATTTCTTTTGAGTGTGATGCTTGTTGGTCTTATGTTACTCAGTTTGTGTTCTGAATGCTACATCTTAGGGTTGGGGGTTTTTTTTATATATCATCCTTGCCTCTCAGGATTTCATCAACTTTTATTATTCAAATTTAGCTGAGTTTAAGATAATAACACTGTAAATGGTCAACAGAAAATAAGGGTAGAGTTGTTATGACAGCCAATATATGGAAATATGTCCATTGCAGGTTTAAGAATTATTTTTGTCAGCTTTGCTTGCGTGAGACCTGATGTCAAGTGAATGCAATATTTTTAAATAGCTTGTGAAAACCAACTCATACAATCCTATAAATCTGATAAGGTTTAAAAATAAAACAAAGCCTGCATGGTTTTGGTGAAACATACAGACAAATTTTCATTTTAATGGGAAAGTTCAGAAGTGTTTTCAAGGCCTCTTATTCATCAGAGTACATATATGACATACAGTTTAAAAAAAAAAAAGGGCTTCATTGATTAGGCTCAGTTATGATGACTGCATTTTTTTGTTATTTAGTTTTTGTTACTTAGTTTAAATAATACTGGCCTATGTAGTTCATAAATGAGGACAATTGTCAGCATCCTCCTGCAGCTATTTCCTATCTATAAAGCTATGGTAATCTAGGTAGGCCACTGAGCTGGAGGCACTTCTTAGCCAAGCAAAAGAGTTGCAACTGATCAAAGAGCTTTCCTAGACCTTAGAAAGCCACAGTAGTATAATCTGAATTTGGTTTTTTACTGAACCAGCAAAACTATGCTTTGATGTCATTCTCTGTGTACAGGGCTGTAAGTTTGTGTATTTGCCAGTTGGAAACAAATTTGAGGTTGCTTCTGTCTTCAGTTTTTTCCTCCTCTTCTCATGACTTTTCATCAATAAAAACAAAGTTTCTGGGAGAAGGGAGGTTGTTCCATCTAGATTTCATCTCCTTTTTGCTTGAATATAATTGCTTGTATTACTTGATTATGCTTAAACTGTTTCAAAAGAATAAAAATATGTTTTGTATGAATTTTGAGTTATTTTATAGATAGTACAATTCATTTGTTTTAAACTTGATCTTTATTGCTTGTGCTGCACAGGCTGGAGGTTGGATCTTGTGGACTTCAGGAATCTCGGTTTCAAAATCAGAAGGGTTAACTTCCTACCTTTTGCTGGTGTCATCACACAGTGAGAAGTCAGTATTTGACTTTCCTAAGCATGTAGTGTTTTTTAGACTACCAAATAGTTGAAATGTTTACTTGGATTTCTGCTTCTAATTTCTGTGGGCTTAGTTATATGATTTTTTTTTTTCCATTATAAATCAACATGCTGTGGAACAGCCATTTTCTGAAATAATTTCTTTCCAAATGACTTAAGAAGTGTTTTAGAGGGCTTGTACATCTCTGCCCACTTAAGAATAAAACATCTAGTTGTGTGATAAAATTATTGTTGAGGTTGTAGTGTCTTCAGTTGTAGAACTTGTGTCTTGGTCAAGGAGCTGCTTAACCCACCCTCCAGTATTATTCCTCAAAAGCTGGTTGGGGGTATTTTTTGCAGGACTCTTTTTTTTACCTTCCTTATTTCTAGCCATTTCATTGTTTCTGTTCAAGATCCTTTTTCTTCTGGGATGATGAAGGTCGCTTGTTTTAAGAACTATTTTCATGGCTTTTACAGTCTCTTCAGCTTTTGTTCCATGGGGTAAAGTGATAAATACCATGTCAGCTGAATTTTCCAGCTAGTTGTAACAATTCTTGTTAAATGTCAGCAGGCATAATAGTAAATTTATGCTATTGTCTACTGGGATTCAACTGGAGACCCAGGAACTTAAATTTAGTTACAAGGGATGATTTATTGTAACCAAATAAACCAATTCCTCTTTTTATTCAAAAAAATAAACCAAAAAACCCCTTTTCCCATAATTAGGAGTCAGGGGGTAAGGTAAGTCCTGTCCTGGTTGATGCAGTTTGTTGATGCAGTCAGTGTGTTATTAAAGATCTACTTCTTCATGACCCTGGGAATCATGAATTCCAGACACAATGCCATTTACTTTTGAGCCAGCCCCCCTCTAGTTTTAAATGGTGCTATCTCCAAGATAAGGTGCCTTGAGATGAGCACAGCTAATATATACCAATGTCTACCTAACCAGTCTGTTTTCTGCAAAAGCACAACCAGAGCTTCCATCTACCAGGTGAATCTTTGTTCATAGCATGTGGGTCTTCCTCTGCAGTAAAACATTCAGAAAGCAATTGTTGTCTGGATATGCTGAGTGTTTAATCTTAGTGTGGATGTCTGACTGCAGTAGATCTTGTAAATTTGAATGTAAAGAAGGAACAGCAGCTCTGATAGTTACAAAGAAGAAATGCTAGTAATGGATTAAAAAAACAGAAGCTTGGAAGATGAACGGGTTGGAGTAATCTCAGTGGGAACTCAAAGTCACACACTACAGACATCTTGAAATGATCTTTACATTCATGTAAGATAGGAAACAGCAATTGCCCTTGATGTAAAAGGGAGAATGCTCAAGAGATGTGGCCTCTGAGATAAGAGTGAAGCTCTTCTCTCTAATACCTTGTTAGGCAGCTGGTGCTGAGTAAGCCTATGTGGGAGCTTGTTGATAAGTTATTCTTTATTCTAAACAAAGTTTCTTTACAGTCATCTTCAGTTTGCATGTGATGTTACAAATTAGTTCAAGGTTTCATCTGAAAAGCAGGGTGTTCTTTTATAACTGCAAAATACCTTTTTTTAAATGTAGGTATGTTAGTCACCTTAAAGATACCAGACTTCATTGGCAAATACCAAGAGCTGTTTGGCTCAAGTGCTCTGGTACGTTGTGCTTGAGAAGAACTGCAGTTTCATTTTTTTTCATTGTTACACCCTTTGTGTGCTGCTGTTCACATGCATGTACAAAGCTGTTTGCTAAAAAAGGGTGGTGTTAAGGATTGTGTTTTATCTGCATTGCAGAACTAGTACTGTAAAGTCTCCATTTATTCTGGTGGTTAGAGATTCAGTTATTTGCTAACATGTGTAGGGTGCTAGCACTCTTCCTGTTACAATTTATTCATGACAAATGTCATATGAAATGGAAGGAGCTTATTTGTAGCTGTCTCAAACTTTAAGGGCTCTAAAGGAGGAACTGTTAAGTTATGTGTACAACTGAATCTATAAACAGTACTAGTTTTTGCTTCATTAATTATGCACAATATTGAAAAACCTTAAGATCACTCTTTAGGCAACAAAATTCTCCATCTATACCTTGCTTGTTACTGTGTGGTTTGCAGCATTAAGATGGAGCCCTTTGTTTGTCTCTGTCTACACCATGGGAATACTTTCTTCTCTTTTTACCCCCTCTGATTTAGTGATTTGCATTTAAATAGTTTATGGATAATCTTACTCCATTCTGCTTTTGAGAATAAGCTTTGATGGGGAAGTTTGTTTTGCTCTAGGTTTTGCTGGTGCTCATAATGACATTTCTCAACTAGTGGCTGGTAAGACAAAAGCCAGCTGGAGGTGGCAGCTGTAGTGAGGGTACACGTTGGCTCACAGTTATGAATCCAAAGAACAGGGAGATCTAGCAGGAACACATGAAGTGGTGGAGAGAAACTTAAACAGTAGAGCAGCGCATCCTAGCTAGTGATTATAACAGTGATTCCTCCCTCCACTTCCTCAAAGCTTAAGAAAGGTTTCAAAGTCTCTGGAGCTACTGTCTAAAGGTGGCTTTTACAGGACTGTTGAGGCACAGTCCATCAAGTGGTTTAATTTCTGTTGTACAGTCAGCTGAATGCACTAATGACTGGGAAAAGATGGCCCAGGGTCATTGGCTGTTTTACAAATTACTGGTGATGGGAAGTAGAGAACTGATGAGTTAAACTCAATTTAGTGATGCTGGTGTGTTGTACAACTGCTCAAGACAAAATGGTGTGTTGCACAACAGCTGATGACAAATGTGGTTTGAATTCTGGTATGTTAGCACTGTCCACTGAGAGTTTGATCATGTAGTTTTACAAGACATTTGACCTATACCCAGTTCTAAAATTAATTTGCAAAAGAATTTTCAAAATTCCTTTGTTCCGAAACAAAATCCTGTCTGTCATACTTATGGATACTGATCTATACACACTCTTCTAAAATAAAATGTAGAACAATTAAAAGAGAGAGACAAGAGTTAGCCAAATTCTAATAGTCTTTTCTTTTTGTTTTGTAGAAATACATTAGCTTTGGAGTGGAACTAAACAATGGAACCAGATATTATTCGAATGTACTCCTCATCTCCTCCACCACTAGACAATGGAGCTGCTGATGATGATGAAGATGAATTTGGAGAATTTGGAGGATTTTCTGGTGTAAGCACAGCTGGTGTAGCTTTTGCTGATTTTGATACACCAGACTATGGTCATCCAAAGGAAGAGTTTATACCCACAAATCACTTCATTCCACTTCATGATTATCCAGACAATGTAGCTAGCATTGCAACTTTCACATCTGTTAAAAATGTTAAGGATAAAGACTGCATTGCAGAGCTCCCTATTCTTACTAAGGAACTTTCTGAAATGTCAGCTACTAGTACCAGCAAAGAAAAATCTAAGTTTAGAACTTCAGGTACTACTTTAGAAGACGTAAGCAAAAGAGGAGAACAAAGAGACAACACTGGGAAATCTGAGGGGTTTTCTTCTCATGTCGATAGAACTGGTATAGCAGTTGAGAGCCAGGACAAGCAAATAGATGCTTGCAATGGTGAAAAACTTCCATGTCTAGAGATTCTAACAAATGGATTTGCAGCATCAGACCCTGTAAATCCTCAGGGAATAGAAGATCTAGACAGCACCAGTGACTCAAAGGGACTGAAAACTTTTAGTACCCATAGTACTGAGAAAAATTTGAACTCAATGCCTAGCTCAGGTGAAGACTTTGCAGATTTTGCTACGTTCTCAAACAAAAACCCAATCCATTTAGAGGGAAAAGGACTTACAATATGCAGTGTTCTTAATGAAAGAGACTCTCTGAGCATTCAGGAGAACAACAGAATAAACAGAGTAACTTATATTGAGGAAGAGGTTAGCATTTCAGAAATCAGTTGTGAGCAGGGTTCCTCAGCACTGGAAAATAATGAATTTGCAATTTCTAGTATGCCTCAAACAACTGGAAGTTCAATATGCACTACTGAAAATGGAGAGCACACTGGCAGGAGGAAACAGCATGGCACAGAGGGTGGCAAAGATTTTATGAGGCCTGATGACTCTTTAGAAACAGGGGACAGCAAGGCTGACAAGGTGCAAAGACCGAGCAGTGATCTTCTGGGAGATAAAATAAGTGATACTGAAGATCTTAAGAATGGTGGAAGTAGCACTGAAGTTGTAGACTGCAATGATGAATTTGGTGATTTTGGCTCAGTCAGCAGTGCATCTTCCAGCTTCATGAATGCTCAAGAATCGAATAAATGCTCTGGATTTAGAAGGAACTTCTGAACAGCCCATGTGTATTGGCGAGCCTCATGATGAATTTGATGGATTCAGGGACACAAATACTGTTTCTCAGCAGCCAGAAAGGTTGGATCAAGCTGAACTATATCAGACTGCTGACACTTTAGAATGTGATACTACCAGTAAAACTTCAGGCTTAGACCTCCAGCATACTACTGGAGTAGAAAATGGTGATGATAGTGATTTTGGAGACTTTGATTCAGTGCCAAAACCTCAAGACGAGAGTGTTGCTTTTCAGGACTCTGATGACTTCGCTGACTTCAGTTCAGCAGGTTTTAACCAGGCTACAGACTGGAATGCTTTTGAAGATGAAGAACAAAAAGACAACTCTTCTTGGGCTGCCTTTGGAGATGAGCAAGCTGGTGAATCTCATCACAGAAAAGAGACGTGGCAGACACATAGGACAGATGCATCTGATAGGATTGATGATCCAGTATTACATAAGACTGACAGTTTTGCTTTAGCATCTTTCCAAGGACCTACCAGTAAAAATCCTCAAGAGCCAGCACCTTCAGTTCAGGTAAGGGTGTTTTTGCTTTTCTTCAGGGTTGTTCTCCTCTTGTGCATACAGGTCTTCCTAGTTCCTGCTTCTGCATACAACCAATGTTTGAATAGTCCTTGTTTGTCTTGTGGGAGAGTTTTAATTTGGTGAGATGAGCTGGTATGAAATAGTATGCTGTGTTTGCGTCTTGCATCTTTTGCATTGTTACTTCCTGCAGAAAAACGAGTGAAGTATGCTAGCACTTGTATGCATTTGCTGTGACAATTACATATGGTCCTCTACATAAACTGATCAAAGAAATAACCCATCAAATATTTCAGAGCTTTTGGTAGTTCTTCCTTTGCTTCACACTTTATTGCCTTTGGGAAGAGGGGGCACTCTGGTTGTGTCTTTTCATAAAATAGTGGTGTGACTAAAATCCAAGATTACTGGATCTCAAAATTTTTCATTAACATTCTCTATTGTGTTTTCAAAATTTGATTTAAAATTCTGATTTGTAAAGAGCAGGGCTCATTCACTTAGAGCAGAGAGCATGATAAAATATGACCCACAGAATTCTGTCTGGTATTTCAATTCCTAGGAAGCTAACCATTTAAACTATTTAAAAATAAGATTCTTTTGTACCTTGTTTGTGGGATGCTCTGCATTATAGCAACATCACAAATATAATACTGATAATTTCTTACTACCACTGCTATTTCTGATTAGGAGTTTTGTGAAGGATGAAGTACATAGGGTTGTTTCTTACCCCCACCCTCTATATTTTTTGCCTTAGTGGGTAAGTATCTATTAATTTGTAACTAATTCCCTCCTAGGTCTTTCACAAGTCATCTTTGAGATCTGAACCTATTTATACATAGATAATATCCTAAGATTACTTTTACAAAATCCAGAACAACAATTTGAGTTTAAAATTCTCTTCAGTGGTTCTTTTCAGCCGTCTCATTACGTGTGAGTTAAGAGTCTTTTAGAAGTTTGAAACAATACCGGTATTAAAGTGTGCTAGTGGTAATATGTGTCTGAAAGGTTTGGATCTTCTCTGTCAGTCAAAGGAAATGAGGCAAGTCCCTCCTTCCAGGACATTTTGTAGGCTTGGTGACAGCTCTGCCTCTTTGTCTCCTACCAGTGACAGATGAAATGGCTTTTCAGAAGGGGGCTGTGGCAGCCAGAGCTTTGCAAGCATCAGCAAATGGAATGGGACTTTTGGGGTTCTGATTTCTTGTCACGTTAAAAGATGTGAGCCTCAGCTGCTGACACTTCCTTCTTGCTGTTTTGTACAGTGACTAACACTAAATCTCAAAGTGGCTTCAAAAGCCAAAAGAGGCTCACAAGTGAACCTGCAGGAGGATTTTTATGCCTGTGCAAAACCTTGTTCATCAAGCCAGTTTTTACATTCCACACCTGAATCTGTGGACCCATTTCTCAAATTGAAAGCACAAATCTATTGTTACCTTTTCTGTTGGCCGTTCACCTGTAAAATTGGAGAGTGCTAACATCATTAGTGCAGTTAATCTAAATTGTTCCCATGTCCACGTGAAAAACTACTGCTTGAAAGAATCTGATAAAGAAATGGAGTGGGGAGATGATCCTAGTAAACTATCATTTTTTTCTAGGTAATCAGGTTATTGAGGGGTAGGCTAAAGGTTTCAAGAATATTTTTACTTACAGTTTTTCCATAAATTTATGATGGAATTTTAATAGGAAACACTTCTAAATCTAGATGCTTATAAAAGCAGAACCCTCAAAGGTTTTGTAAATTTTCTTCCCCCTTCCCCAGGTCTGGTATAGGAAAAGATGAGAAGCCAAGTTCATTGGAAGTTCTTCAGTGATCCATCGTGAAGTCATACAGTGGTTTGGCTAGATTGTAAAGCAAGTTTTAAAATTTAAAACATTTTTTTTCATTCCTTTTTTGTACTACTGCTAGTTGTGATGTTCCGCCTCCCCTGCCAATGAGGAAGTACGACTCAAATGTTTTACATAAATAAGCTGTACAGGAAGTTGAACTGGAAATGTTTTCTCTGTTGCAATAGTTTCCTTGGCTGTTAGATGCTGCTTTTTTTTTCCAGTTGACTCTTAAAACAATAGTTAATAGTTTTCAAAACTTACTTTGTATTCTCTTGTGTACTTTTAAGTTTTGGAAGGATCTACTGAAACCTTTTTATATCTAAAATGGTTTAGTTAATTCTTAAATAGTAATTTTTGTTTTAATCCATTGAGCCATGGTTTAGCAAGTTGCAATTAGAAACATTGAGATTAATTGAGTCATCGTTAGCCAGCATAGAGTCTACAGAATCTTAGTAAAATTAAACTTGGATCTTGGTCAGCTTCCTTACTTTCACCTAAGGTGTCACTGAGGTCAAACCACAAAATACAGCATTTTAAAGTATTTGCTGATCTTCTGTTTCCTATATAATAAAGCTGAGTTCTGGAGCAGTTTGAGGCAAGAGTGGAAGCACTTGCATGATAAATAAAGCTAGAAAGAGGTAAGTGAACAAAGTTTTTTATTACCCCTACCACAGGGGGATAGGGAAGAGTAGATCACTTGGATTAATGTGTTGCTGTCAGATCTAAAAGGCACTTGCTGTAGCAACTTAAGGGGAGCAGGCTGTGCAAGGGAGAAATACTGCATGTGTTAGACATTTGAGATAGATGTGAAAATCGAGACTCTGGCTTAAGCTAAAGGTAGACTGGGATCATTTACAAGATACTGTATACACTTGTTCTATAATATTCAGGCTAGCAGAGTCGCTGTAATGTGGTAGTGAAATTATGTTGAATGGTGCATAAACAGAAAGACCTTAATGTAATTCTTTACTTTTCAGCTTTTGGCTTTTGTATACTTAGCCAGCAGTAATACTGTTTAAATGTGGAAATGCTGTATACAGCATTTTTCATTCATCCAGAATGCAGCATGAAAGTGGAGTATTTTACCAGTAGCTCAAGTTCCTTTGCCAGTGGTCTCTGTATATTTTCCTTTCTGTTTCCTTAGTTTGTGTTTTCTGGATGTGGAGGCCAAATTTTGTGCTTTCTGCATGTGATCTTTTCACCTGTGTCAGGAAAACTGTTTCATAGATTCTCAATTTGGTATAATTTTTAAGTAAAAATTTGACTTTGCTTGAATTCAACTAATTAATGCAGTTTTCCTTAGAAAATACAGAATGTAAAAGCACTAAGTAGATGTATGTAGATGTATGTAGATGACATGTAGTGGTAAAAATATTGTCTTTTCTCCTTCACCTTTGGTCTTAGGCTTCCTGAATCCTGCACAATCTAAAACACAGGATTTGTAACATACTGACTTCTTGTCTTCAGTAGGGTTGTGGGGAGGGGAGAACAAAAAGGGCATGGTGTACCGGATTCAGTTAGAATTATGGGAAGAATTTGCAATCTCTTAGCAAAAAGTTCCCATTTTAAAGGCTGATGGCCACAGATACTCAGTGGTATTTGAACCCATATTAATACTACCATATTGCTTAAACATTTAATGCCTTTCTTCAGCTGAAAAATATACAATATTTGGTTTCAGTATAGCTGCATGTTTCTATTTTAAATAATAAGAATCATTGTATCACAGAGTGGTTTGGATTGGAAGGGATCTTAATGATCATCTAGTTCCAACACTCCTGCCACGGGCAGGAATGCTTTTGAAGGTTGCTCAAGGCCCCATCCAACCTGGCCTTGAATATTTCCAGGCATGAGGCATCCACAGCTTCCTTGGGCAACCTGTGCCAGTGTCTCATCACCCTCACACTAAAGATTTTCTTCCTAATGTCAAACTTCAATCTCCCCTCTTCCAGCTTAAAACCATTATACCTTGTCCTGTCACTACACGGCCTTATAAAAAGTCCCCCCAGCTTTCCCATAGGCCTCCTTCAGGTACTGGTATAAGGTCTTTCTGCAGCCTTCTTTTCTCCAGGCTAAGTGTGCCTTTGTGTTCACTGAAACTGATTTAGGGTGTCATAGTGGGTGAATTGGTTGATCTAACAAGTTCTGAGCAAACCTGCACGGTGCCATGTGCATTGATCCCCTTTATGTGGTCACATAACACACTACTGAGTTACATTTACAAAGAATATAAGGCTCATAGCACTGCTGGCTCTGTGAGATAGTGTTGAACATCAGTCAGCTGGGGGGTTACTCTGCTGTATTGTGCATTAAGAATATGTATAGGACTTAGGGGACAAAGCACAAGAGCAGTTACTACCTATGGCAATCCTCTGGGTGGGTAATAGGTCTGTGCCTAGCTGTGTTCAGGGAGTGTAGGCCTCTCTAGAGGAGGGGAAGGAGATGAGTAATGGCTTGGTTAGGAAGCCAAAAGTCTTACCTGATTTATCTGAGAAGGGAAGGAAGGGAAACTTGAATAGCCCTCCAAGTGGCTTTTAAGGTACTTTGCTTATTAGAGAGCCTGTGTTCTGCCTCTTCAGATGAATCAGGCAGTGTGAGTGATATACTTGTGGCTTAGTAACTGTACATATCAAGACAAAGAAAACTCTGGGTCATGGTCACTTGGAGAGTGCTTTGTCTTAGGCAACCAATGAAGTAATCTACTTGGGAAAAATAATTATGACTGTAAAGACTTTAACCTAACCCAGTTCACTAAGATAAATTAAGGTAATGTTGGCTAAATTAAGTTCAGACAGTTGGGTAACAACTTGCAGTGTAAATATGTCTGTCTGCAAAGAGTTTCTTTTTTGGTTTTTGTTTGTTTGGGGGTTTTTTCTGTTGTTTGTTTGGGGTTTTTTTGTTTGTTTTGTTTTTTTGTTTTTGTTGTTAAGTCCATACCACAGTTTTTAAATATTTGTAGCAGGATAACAGTAGAAAACAGACCACTAAAAGTAGCCCATAATTGCTTACGAATCTTACAAAAAAAGAAAATAGTTGGAGAGGGGCTTGTTTTAGCATTTCTGTTTCTATGTCACAGAACAAAATTATTTTCCTTTTGTACACATATATTTCATTTACTTCCTTTCAGAGTCTGACTTAAAAGTGTAATACAACACCACCTAGCTAATAATAGCATGACCAACTGAAATGGGAATTAAGTCTTACTTAGCCTAGATAAATAACTGTTAAACTTCACTTTGTCCACATAGAAGATGCAAGGCTTGAAACATTTTTTAACTGAGGGAGAATAAATGTGCCAGCCTTCCAGCAAGACAGAGGGAGACAACTTCATATTTCTACACTGGAGCTCCCTGTGGTTTGTGAATCTCATATCAAGCAGTGAAAAGACAAAAAAAATCTTGTTCTTTTTTCTCAAGCCACTAAATTTTCAGATCTGCTTTGCAGCTGAGCTCAGTATCTTTATAGTTACCCCTTAAAAATGTTGTGGGGGATTATTTGGAACTATGTCTTCTTAAATCTTTATATTACTGTAAAAGCTTTTGCGCTATTGCTAATTGGTGAGTATTTTTAGCTCATGTGGCATCATACTTGATGACATAACTACAGAGGATCCCCTTGCTGGATTATAAATCTCAGTTTAGGACCAGTGTTTCCATTATAAATTACCTATTTTAATTATAAATTAAAAATAAAACAACTCACTTTTTTACCTCGTAAGACATTTAAGTCACCATCTTGAACATAACTTTGGGAGGGGGAGAAAAGCCATCACATTTGGATCACAAGATGTTAAACTGTTGTTCTTTGTAAGCTTTGCATCTCATCTTTACTCAAGAGTTGTTTTGCCTGCATCTCTTCTGGGAAGGTGCCCTGCTCTCTTTGCCAACCAGAGCCTGCACATCAGAGAAAGAAATTATTGCAATGGGGAAGGCAAACTGATTGTTAGTTTAACCAGTCAATAAAACTTCCCAAAGAAAAAACTGCTTACATTTAACTAGGAACTTAGTTATTTTATTTATGTACATTTTTAATTAACTGTTCAAATTTGTTTCTTCATTCTTGACCGTGGAAGATTTTAAGACCCACTGTTCCCAAAGCTAAGTTGCATCCATTGAAATCAGTTTCCCAGCTCCTCTATGTTAACTTTGTTGTTGTTATGTAGTTCAGCTCTTAAAAAAAAAACCAAAACAAAACACACAAAACCACCACCAAAAAAAACCCCCAAACCTAACAAAACAAGAACAAAAAACCCAAACCCCCACATGTGGTGAAGGTACATGAACATATGATGACATACAAAGATGTTGCTGGAAAATATGGTTTACTTGTTAGAAAACATAGCAGAGGGCATTTCTGATTTAATTTCTGTTAAAATTGTGATAAATAGTTGTGATAGGCACTCGCTAGGGCAGTGGATTCATGATTTAAAATAAATAGATAAAGTTTGTCTTTAGTCATTTCCTTTTCTTGGCTTCTGGCCACTGAGCTTTGTTCTGGTGTTTTTTGAGAGACTTCTCTCAGCTTCAGAATTCTGACTAGAAGGTGGTTATGTCCATATGGACTTTATTCCTTTCCCAAATATACATTTAGCAGCTTGAGAGTATTCGTATGCTCATTTTTCTTATGTTTTTCTGTCAAATAAGATATGAACGTATCTAAATATTCTCAATAATTTGACTATTATACTAATTTTATTAACTCTTAGGTCTTCCAGTTCTGTGTTCAATAGACACAAGCAACTTGAGTGCTGCTTCCTTTGTAGTCTCTTTTCCTGGAAGCAATGAAAAGGAAGGCAGAAGGTGACTTCTGCTTTCCACTCCCTCCTTTCTTAAAACCCCTCTGAAGGTTGCCAGAGCAGAGGTGCTCCAGGCTGTCATCAAGAGTAGAATGGGGGAACCAAGAGCTTGCACTGAGGGATGGAGCTGTCCCTGATGAAAAGTGAGGTGGAAGGAAAGACAAGATGTCAATCCACTCTTGAGCTTCCAGTGTAAGGTCTCTGGATGAGCTTTTTAGTCTGCCCTGCTGCTCATCTGTGATTGGGATCATGGAGAGGAGCAAGAAGTCTTTCTTTTCCCTGCCTTGCACACGGAGCTTCCTGTAACTTTACCCAGAGAAGTTTTACAGCAGTGGTATGATGAAAACTTCAGTTTGTATTAACTATTTCTGCAGTGTAGCCTAAGTATGAGGTATTTATGGCAAGTTGTATTATCTCCTCTTCATAGCTTTGAAGAGAGGCAGTGACCTGTCACTGCTGAGTTCATGTGGAGGTGGCTGGGAAGGATTTAGTGCTCTGGTTGGGCAGTGTAGATAAGTTGTGTTGGGTTTGTTGGTTCTGTAGTCCTGTGATGCAGAGGAGAAAAAACAAATTCTGTGCAGCAAGTACTTTTGGCCTTTCAGCTCTGAGAGCTGGATCTTGCCCCCTATTTAAAGAGCCAAGGAGATAAATTCTAATCCTGTTGTTATTATCCCTTGAAAGTCTGTTACATCTCTGATATTTTTGTTGTTTCAGGTGATGATTACCATGTACCCTATAGTGTTTGTGAAAAACTTCCCCAGGAACTTTGAGGCTTTGAGTTTGCCAGTGTTTGGAGAATCATGGTTAATTTTCAGAACAGCAGCCATAGCCTTCTTCACATCTTCAGAATGTGCCTTTAAGAATTACTGTTCTCAAATGGCAGTGAAGAACGCTCAAGTAACAAGTATTTTTAGTAACCTGAAAAGTGAGAGTTCTTGTTTTCTTTTGTGCCTTGTTTTTTTTCAGGATCTTTCATCCTGAAAGACATGGCACTACTGTGTTTGACAGAAGTAACATTTCCTAACAGTCCACTTTGTACAAACAATAGATTGAGGCTTGTAGAAGATAGACATATACATTAATTTCAAAATCTTCTTAGTGGCCTTTTACCTGGGGGCTGTGACCACAGGATTTCATTTCTAATGAGAAGAACAAGTTCAGCTGCTTCCTTCGGGATGTTGCCACTGCCCAGGAGATGTGTTTGTATGCTCCTCCTTGTGTCCATTTGCACACACAGAATTAATTAGTCTGGTTTGCTATGGAAACCATTCTTCTCTATCGTATATAAGAGCTAAGCATTTCTGGATATTTAGAAAGGATGAAAAGAAGTGTAAAGAATGCTATAATTAAATTGTTCCTGAAATTTTGGCACAGTTCTTAAGCTCAGATTTGAAATGTGTGCTGGCTAGGATGCTGCTTGGTTCTTAGAGACTTTCTGTTAATTCTTTCATTACCAAAGCAAGCATATTCTGAGTCATTAGCATGTTCTGAAGCATTGATGCTTTTCAAGAAACATGATGCCTTGCAGTTTTCACCATGTGATGCCTTTCTTCTGCCTCTTCATTTTCAGTGGGGATATGTGTTCCTGCTGTTTTACAGAAATGAAGTAAGCCTCAACTGTTCATGACAGATAAGAGCAAGTGATATATTGTAAGCAAAGCTAAGTTTTAAATCTTAAATGAGCATGCTTTTGTATGCCTATTTCTTAGGCTAGAATCTGGAGTACTATTTAATTTTACTTCCTAAAAATATATATCAGTTTCTTAGCTCTGGTCAACAAACACTGAACAGCCTACAAGTAATGTAACAAGTATTATACCTATAATGCCCAAATGATTGGGTATTAAGAGGTGATTAAAAGGGACGTTATATACTGTAGAACATGACTCATTATGGCCTCACTGAGGTAATGAGGAGAAAGAAAAAAAAAAAAAAAAAAAAAAAAAAAAAAAAAAAAAAAAAAAAAAAAAAAATGTAATAATGATAGCATTTTGACATTATGCTTTGCAAATAACTGAACCTGGTGACTGTCCCTGTCAGGCATTGCTTTCACAGGTAGCAAAGCTGAATAACTGATCTTCTAAGCTGGTTCATTTTCCTGCTTTTTGCAATTAGCTGCTGATGAGAGACAACAGACTGAACAGAAACAGTTCCCAACTCCTCAGCCTGACACCAACACGGAGTCAAGATACTCTGATAACATGGTGTTTGTGTTTCCTCCTGTATATGACCTGTACATGGTCAGTGGTTTGCTTAATTGAGACAAAAGATGAGGCAAATTTTCAGATAAAAATTGAGAACTGTTGTAGATAACTTATAATTGTGAAGCAGATAATCTGGTGCATAAAGGTTTGTCCAAACTTTATTGGTTGTTCTAATTAAAATGTCTATCTTCCACCTACCAGACTTGCTTCTCTGAACCTTAGGTCATTTTGATTTTAGCATAAAACCTCTGTCTGAGGTTTGTGCTTGTGGATTCAGCATTGCTGCTGGAATATGCTGCATCTCCACAGGAGGGCTCTGCTGGCATAGCTATACTAGAACACGCTGCTGGATGCTGGTGGGGTTTTTTGCCTTATCAGTTTATTTTCCATTTCCCCAATGGAAAAGCTGTATGAGCATGGGAAAGGTGGCTGTTGAGGAGCTCCACTGTAGACAGATGGAAGTGCTCCTTTTAAGTCAGGCTTGCATCACCTTCCCCTAGCAAGAAGACAATTGAGTGCTGCTGTTAAAAACAAGTACATTGGGAAAAGGCTTTAATTTCATTTTTATGAGCATGCCTTGCAATTGGTACTTTTTAATAAATGTTAAGATATTGCCAGTTGCCTGTTTTTAATGGGCTGAACTGGGAGGTGGAGGGGGAAATGTTCTATGTCAGTGGTACAGCTGATGTCCGAGAGGATTCACAGAGCTATAATAAAATTGAAAATCTTTATATGGAAATACAACTGAAAGAAAAGAGAGAATGGTTAAGGGAAAGAAGTAAGCATACTATGCTTGTAAAAAAAAAAAAAAGAAAAGGGTTTGTTTGTTTGTTCTGTGGGGGTGGGAGGTTGGTTGAGAATTTTTTGTTTTTAATAGTATATCCCTTTGCCAATGCCCAAGTGTCAAGAATCAGAGTATTCTCCCATGCATGCTGTGGAATTAAAATGCCTGGAAACCATTAGTATCAATTTGTGCTGTTAATCTTGGTGAGACTTTATCCTATCCAACAACAGTGACTGTGGCACAGGTAGAGAGAAAAGTAGGAGAGCATTTGCTGTATCATGAAACTTAAGAACCCAGTCTGCCTTCCTCAGATGCTGAAATGTCCTGACTCCCAAGGGATGCTGATGGTGACATCAAGGCATGGTTGCAACTACTGTGACAAGCAGGAAATCCTGCCTTGTCTCTCAAAACCATGGGATATAGATCCATAGTCCTCCTGCAAAACTTATGAATATTTATATTTACATACTCTTGGTGTGAGTTTATAATGTAAGGCAGCAGAAAGAAGGTCATATGAAAGTAACATAGATAAAGTGATTGTGCAAACCATGCTGCTATCTAGCTGGCTTCTTATTCGACTAAAATAAAACTTGGCAGGGACTTTTGTTGTTTTTCAAGTTATTTGGTTTGGAAAGAAACATTCCCAAGGTTGGCTTTTAACCCTTGCAGGATCAGGCCATTCAGCATCAACTATCTGAATCATGAATAGGAGGAAAGGGAAGTTGTTTGAAGAAAAGTAATTCTTCTATTTAAATTAAACAAACTGTGCGCACACTTACTTTGGATGGCAAGAAATTAAGGCATTAAGTGGTTATTATTTTTTTCATGAGTTCTTTGGCCTAGAGAAGTACCAAACAAATCTTACAAATACTTCTTGACAAACAATATATTAAGTGCTTTAGTCTTGGCTTTTCTGCATTATACCTGAACCTGGGGTTTTTAGTTTTCATACATCTGAGTCATTGATACTAACTTTTTTTTTTCAGAAGCATACAGTCTGTGGACTAGAAATAGTTTTTCTTGCTATTTTTGAACCATGAGCATGTTGCATAGGCTGTCTTGTGAGACCTTTAACTGCATGCAGCTTATGAGAAGTGAGGCTGTCAACTGAATCAACATTATGTCTCAAGTTTGTATTGAAGTGCATGATCATTAAGTGAAATGACACTGTTCAGTGTCAAGCTTGCTGAAAAAAATGCATTCAGTAAAACCCATAACATGTAGATTTGGAAACTTTAACACATCTTAAGTAAATATAATGTAGGACTTGATGTTCATATTGTCTGCTGACTTAAAACAAAGAGAGACTCTAGTAAGAACTGTTCTGGACTATCCTGTAAGATCCTTAGTGTTTCTTAGTAGGGAGCAGCCTGTATTTGGTTCTTATAAAAAGTCTTGTGGTCCTCTGGACAGTTACAGATTTTGTGGTAGGTGAAACTTCATATCAACTACATGTTGTTTCCCTTCTTATTTTTAGAATTTTTAAGCAGTTACCAAAACTTTCCATAAATATTTTTCTTTTTGATATAGACAACGTTGCTAAGTCGTCTGGAACGAGTATTTGAAGTCTGTTTTCCTTCCATGCCTGTTCTTGAAGTTGAAGAAGGAATAAGTTCCTTGAATCATCTGTTGGAAGCAGGTGAAAAGCAAATGAAAACTGAGGAGACCTTAGCAAATACTGGGTAAGAAGCCACAAATGCAGCAAACTTTAAAATGTAGTAGAGATGACATGTGTCTTTGGGAAACTTAAACCTCATCTTTGGGAACTTAAAACAGCAATAATTAAAAATTAATTGTTTGCTTCAAGTATTTTGAAGAACTACTTGGTAAAAATTAGTTATCTAGCAGAATGCTTGTTTTTAATGACCACGTGTATCAGGAGTATTTCACTTAGTGTATCAACTTAGTCAGCAGTGTATTATCTTTTAGCAACGTCTCTGAGTGAATCAGAGTGTGTCTTATTAGTTACACTTGCTATAAATTGCTGTATTGATTCATGTGACAATGAAGCTAAAGTAGGCCTTGTCCTGTCTACTGTGGACATCATTTTCCAATTATAAGTTTGAATTATAATTGTTCTGAGAACACTGTGCAATTTTAGTTCCCCTGGGTGTTGTGCTTGGGCGTACATTTAATTGGAATATATAAGTCACTTGTATTAAAAACTAGAATAAATACTCAGGGCTGCTAAGCTGTAATTCCTGTTGATAACTTGATTTACGATGGATTTTGTAGGGAAGTGATGGACATGTGGACAGAGCTGCAGGATATCCATGATGCATATGGACTGAGATACCAGTGGGGTGGCTCCCACAGCAACAAAAAGCTTTTGTGCTCCTTGGGAATCGACACAAGAAATATTGTGAGTCTGGCAATAAAGCTTGCTTTCTAAATAATGGAGCTGCTTTAAAGGTAGAATCAGGTGGAATTCTTTTTGTCTGAATTCTTTTCTCTGAACTACATATCTATGCTCAACTCAGCTCTTCGTGACAGACTGACAACTTTTTATAAGCCGTATTAATAGTAAAAGTTGTGTTAGTTTTTAATCATTGTGTTATACTTAACATTGTATTTACTCTCTGATACTAATTTTATACAAAATAGATAACATTGAAAAAATACTGTTATTGCTGACAGAGAAACTCTTAAGCAAATTTTTTGTTGTTTTATCAGCTCTTTACAGGAAACAAGAAACAGCCTGTTATAGTACCCATGTATGCAGCAGGACTGGTAAGCTCTTTTTAGTGTTTTCCTACAACTTTATATAATACATTAAATGACATCAAACACCAGGCATGCTTAAAGGTATTTTTGCAAGTACAGTTGTGGCTTAGGCATCAGTAGAAATACTAGAAAAGAATCATCAAGTATACAATTTTCATTATGTGTGCAAAAAGGTTGGGTTTTTTTAATTAAAAAAATATTGATTTACAAATTTTATATAGTGATCTATTTAAGGTAGGCTAGCCAGTCTAAGCTCATTTGTATCATTTTCCTAAAAAAATGAAAAAAATTGAGGTAATGTATTAATGTGCATGCAGCAATAAAAAGTAGAAATTTAATAGAAACATCCACTTGCATTAGGAGTTGTGTGAAGCCCTCATACAAAGAGCAGATGCATCAAAGGAAGGCTAAGAACTGCCAGATAGTTGCCATATTCCATGAAATGCATGTAGGAAGTTTTTTTCATCTCTCTCGAGCATTCCTCTTTGTGCAACTGTTTCTCAGGCAGACACCTATTAATTACTTGACTGCATTTCAATACTCCTAGGTCAATAGAGATGCTTGGTAATGCTTTGTAGTGTTCTTGTCATATTAATAAAGGACTCACATACATGTAATAGGTTATTTGTGCATACAAAAATCATTGTGTAACCCGTATTCTTTTGTTGCCCCAAGTGCTGGACAAAAATAACAAGCATAATTTAGATTCCTGTAGATTGAGGGGAAACTCAAGTAACCTTAGTGCAGTAAGATGAACTTTTTTCACTTAAGCCAATATTCTGTAATTCCTGTTGGGCACTTCAGGCTCTCTGTGATGTCTGTGGTAGTGAAAACATTCAGAAGAACAGATTTGCTGATTTTGCTAGTCTGAGTGGAACAAATATTCTTTTGGGGGTAAACCTATATACAGACACACATACAAACATACATTTTGATGTTGTCATCCAGAAATTGAATATAAAAGGAGTGTGTTTTTCTTTGGTGCATAGTAAGCTTATTTAAGCTGCAGGTCAATTTTGTAGAGTGACTTCTACAGTCATTTTCTAGAGATGATGTTCTCTGATGCATCAGGGTCAGTTCATACATTTCTTTGGTTGTAAGCATGATATTCTGATACAGACAGATGAAACATCTCATAGCAACTGCTGTTCTCTTCCTGTAATGTATACGTGAGCACAGTTGTGTGTACACATCGTATGCAGATATTTTTTGCAAGAGATTGTTGTTGCTGATAAATTATCACCTAAATTTTTTTTGTGCACACAGTAAGCTGTATAGAGATGATGGCAGGAGTAAAGTGGCTTGCTGATTTTTGTTGCCACACTTCTTCATGTGTTTCTCTGCTATCCAAAATAACTTATTTAACTGATGGTTAAATGCTAAGCTTCCCTAAAACACTGAAAAAAAAATTGTGGGACAGCTGACCTTGGTGGCTTACTTCCTGAAATTATTTTAAAATACACGAGTTGCACATTTAGTGTGTTTATTTGAGGGTTTCTTTTCTCATACCTGATTGTTTTGAGGTGGTTTTCATGTGTCTGTGCAAACTTCTGTATTTCTGTAGGTCTCTTTTTCACCTTCAGTTTTAATGAAGAGCACTAGAGATTTCAGGCATTCTTTATAGTACTGTCTATCTCTGAACCATTTCTTTAAAATTTAAAATGTGGTATAAATTACTTTTAATGCTTTTTAGTGCATTTATTTTTATGTCAATAATTACTGGTCATGGCATGATTCTGGAAACATAATTTTACTTGCTTCTTCTCAATGACTTAGTTGTTAAAATGGCATGAATGCCGTTGTACCTTTCTGATGGGTCATTTGATATTTCTGGAATAGTCTACACACAACTTGAAGAAGACATCACCTTATCAAGTAACTGTTTCCTCCAGTTTAAATTACACTGTTGAGGGTTGAAAGCAGGCTCCAGCTAAGCACCTGGGTTTCTGTTACTGGCTCTAAAATGTTTCTTAGACCTAAGGAACCAGGGTCATTCTCTCCCCTGCCCTCATTTCCTCCTGTCCCACCTCACTGAGGGTGTCCCAGAGATGTATGGTTACCCCCCAAGACCATAGTTGAGGGTAGTACTACCTAGTGGTGTGTTTTCTACTTTTTTCCATGTGCAGTTCTTGCAATATATGTGTACGTGTCTGTGATATTTTTTTTTTCCATTAATATTATTTTAAATTTGTTTAGGGTATGTTAGAGCCTACCAAGGAACCTTTGAAACCAATATCTGCAGCAGAAAAAATAGCATCAATAGGACAGACACCTCCTGTATCACCGGAGATGAACACATGTACATCTGATCAGTTCCAGGTAATAAAATAGATTAGGGGAAAGAGAGGAAAAGAAGGAATGAGGGAAACAATGGGAGCCTTCTCTCTTCCTTCATATTTAAAATATTTAGATGGTGTGTTCACAGGCACCTGTATTTAAATGGCAGGGTTCCTTGTGTGAGATTGAAGGCCTCCTCTTGGATCTGTTTTTCATGTGTGACTGGAAGGGAGTCCCTATGATAAGGCTGTAGCAGTCGGTAGCCAGCATTTGAGAGTCCTGATGATATCTACTGCTATACACCAGTTTGCCCTAAAAAATCAGGGGACATTTACTTGCACAAATTTTAGGTGTAACTTTAGGCTTTTCCTTCCTCTGGCTGAGGTTCTTAGTCTTTGCTTTTTCTGGAGATCATTCTACCTGTTGGTTAGCACTTGTTTTTCTGAATTACCATATTTACATATCTAGTGTCCACGTTCTTTTCCTTTTTCACTTTCCCATCTTTTTGATAATAACATAAAAAGCAGCCCAGCTGCCTGGAAGGAGATTCAGTGTACAGACATGACTAGCCTAAGTGCAAGTCTTTTTTATTATAATAGTTCTGTTGGCCCTTTATGCTAGGTTTTATTTATTAATTAATTTAATTAATTATCTGTAGGACAGGTAGTTGCTTCACTGCCTTCTGTCTTTTAAGTCTGATACAAAATGAGTTCAGAGAAATTTAGGAGAGATCTTCTGGTTCAATTGATCTTTTGGTCAATTCTGGTTTATTGTTTTTTTCTGATTATTGTGATACTGGAAAACCACTGTAGTGCCGTGCATGTTGCAATGTGAGTGGTTGTCAACAAGTTAATGGGATATGCAGAAACATTTCATTTTCAGTGGTACTCAGCACATATTCAGAAAGTCAGCTCTGTCCTTCCTTAGTGAAGGTCTTGGTCTGTCTGCCCACTGTCTGCAGTTACTTACTATGCTTGTGACTTCTGATCAGAGGTTTTTCAAACTGAATTATCCTTGTCCTAAATCTGCCCTTAACACTAGGTACTTCTGAGTGGTGATTTTGTTGCACTTTTTGCTCAGCCACAGTGCAGAGCTCTGTGACTTCCTTGTATCAGGAATTTTTTTTTTCATTGTGGAAGAGCAGTATGTCAGTGGGCTCAGATTTGAGGCTGTTTGATGTTGTAATACACATATTTGGTGATGCTTCCTATGCTGCTTCTCACAAACTCCATAGAGGAAATGAGCAGCTGAACTGGCTGGGTATTAGGAAAGGTAATAGTAACAAATAACTAACATTGCAGTGACAACACTGCAATGAGTCTGAGCTGAAGAAGTGACTTGTGTGATTTCTCTACATGAACAAAGCAGGAAAACTTCACTGGCTTTCTGCAGTATTCAGAGTCCCCTTTTTTACAGAGCTGAAAACAGATCAAACCATATGCTAAACGTAGTGTAGAAAGCTGCAAGAGCCTGAAGCAGCAACTTCCCTGACATGTGCCATTTTCTCAGTTGCTTGGCAGTTGTAGTGCTGAGTGGTGAAAATAACCTCTACTTATCTAAGTATCTCTTTTTTCTTTTCCTCTGCAATTACGAACCTGTACTTGTGGATACTCCTGCAGCTGAATTTCCCATTATTTGTCACAGTTTGATAATCTTGTTCTGACAAGGTTGTCTCAGTTCAATAGTTGTGGTCTGGTCATACCTACAAGAAGTTTCTATACTTTCTGTCTGCATTTCTGGCCTAAGGTTAGTTTTTCCCCAAAAGGCAGATACTAAAATAAGCTTTTATTCACATAGCCACTAAGAATACTAAGAGGCCACAGCTAAGTGACACTCGAAGTTTCAGGGTGTGAATGCTCAGTTCTCTACCTCAGAGGTCTTGTTTCTTTCTTGGCCACATCTTCTGTTAATGTTTGGTGGCTTCAGTTTGCTTTTGGGAAAATCCAGCTTCACTTGAAAATGTGCAGACTGCCTCTTAGGAATATTCCCAATTTTAGTGCTGTTAAGATGATATGCCCAAACTTTGGTAAACATTTTGTAAGGAACTGTACTATAAACGTAGATAAAGATGCAGTGGAAATAGAGGCAGTTTAAGTGCACTCTGAAACTTTTTATTCTAACCACAGGTACTTTAGGTGCAACAATTTAGGTGCCTTTAAGTTTGCCCAGTTAATACATAATTATTTAGTCAAAACTTCTAAATTCCTCTGTTTTTTCAGATGGTGATTACGATTCATTATTTTTGGAAACTTCAGAATATTTGCCTTTTTATTGCAATGTGATGCTCTGGTTCATGGATTCCTATGTTTTGCATAAAGAAAAGGAGTTCTCCTTTGTTGAAAGCCTGGCATTTATGGGGCTTGTACATAGATCAGTGTCTCTCTGTGTGTATGGCTTCCTGCTGAGGGAATAAGATTTTGGAAGACAGCCTCTGGTGCTGCAGAAGTGGGAGTGGGAAGAACATTGGTAAAATATACATAAATGCCTCAATTTGTTTTGTTGTAGCCAAACAGCGAAAAGTATGCAGGGATTTAAAATAGAGAACATTAAAAAACAAGAGAAAGAGGAAAAAAAAGCAGCAAAGGAGCTGCAATATTTTTTCCTGGTTATTATGTGAACCCTGTATGTTTTGGCCACACTCTGCTGAGAATCTAGCTGGGTTGATTAGGGACTGGAAATACAGTGGACAAACTTCCATTTGAACCATCTAAGCCGTAAGGACAAGGTTTTTAAATTATTATAATTATTATTTTTTCTTCTCCCAGCTAAATTACGGACTTATCTATCACATCAGTTTACTGCATAAAAACTGGCTTTTGTAGACTCATTCAGTTTTATACTTGAAAGTAGTGTCTACATTCTTCTTTCATCTGTTCTTTATCTTGACAATTGGGGGGGTTAGTTATCTGTTCTTCTGTGCTCATAACTAAGGCAGTAAACAGAATATTAAATAGTCCCCTGATTACTGTTGCCTTTACCTAAGCATGGTGTCTCAAAGACTTCACAGTCTGAACTAAAAGGCTCTATCAAGACACACTGGGTATTGCTCAAGTAGATAATGCTCTTTTTTTTTCTTTTTTTCTTTTTTTCTTTTTTTCTTTTTTTCTTTTTTTCTTTTTTTCTTTTTTTCTTTTTTTTCTTTTTTTCTTTTTTCTTTTTTTCTTTTTTAGTTTGTTTGTTTATTTGGCACTTTTTTAAGTATATTCCAGTGCTTGTTAAAACAGTTGCTGTGTGGACTTCGTATTGCCCACTTTCTCTTGATTTGATACTGGTCTTTGGTTAACATTGTTTTAAAGTTTATTTACCTGCTTCTCTTTGGCTTTCTTGCAAAAAAGTTACCTAGGTATTTCTTCTCTTTTGCTATTGCTCCTAAGCATCCCTTTCTCTCTATTTGGGACTGTCATTTCTTTGGTAGGGTCCAGTGGTAGCATTGGCCCAGCACCGAGGATAATTGTGGGATTTCTCACCCACTTAAGTTTTATGTTGGAATAGAAATCTACAGTGACCCAGACCTTTCTAGAAGACAACTGAGCAATTGTATTCTGCAGGTGCCCATTACAGCACATCTGCATGCATGTAAGCCCCTGAATTAGGGATCAGATTATAACAGAAATGTGTGTCTTACACTTGCTGGCTATTAGGGACTGAACCTTAATTAAACCCCAGGGGGTGACAATCTTTAAAAACACTTTTAATTACATAAGGGACCATCAGGACTTCTAACAATGACAGATGCAAACTACCATATTATTGGCCACCAGCCAAAGGCTCCATCATGGAACTGCTCTCCAGTTACACATATGAGAAAGATCCAAGAATATACATAGGTTTTTGTCAAAGTAAGAGAGAAAGATTTGCAGGTAAGAGATAAAAGTTTGCTATTCTGTAAAGGTGGTGTCTGAGAAGAATGATTTTCAGAACTGTTGTAATTTTGCCAATGAATACAATGAAATATATTAATTACTTCCTTGTAAACCATTTTCTGAAATATTTATGATGTTTATTTGTGGGATCTATCTAAATACTGATATTATATTTATATTACAAGCCATTCCATTTTTCCCTCAGCTTTAAGACAGCAAAATTCTTCCCTGGTTTTATGTGGTTTTTTTTTTTATTCTCTTTGTTAAATTTTCCTTGGGTACTTATTGGCACAAACATTTACATTTTACTTCTTAGGATTATAAAAGCTCTTACATAATACCATTCTAAAATTACTGTGTGAAAACATCTCTCGCTTTGAGAAAAGTGAAATACAATGCTGTAAAACCAGCAGGCATTTAAGTTTCCTCTTTCTCACTTCCTTGACATTCAGAGTAGTACCTTGACAGCTGAGTATACTTTTTGATTTCTGTACTGTGTCCTGAAATCAAAGATGGAAAGGGGAGTGAGAGCAGGTTTCCTAAACTCTCAATATGATTCTAGATTGGGCACTTTTCCTTAAAGTATGTCCTTAAAGTAGTGGTTGTAAATGCAGTAGTCTATCAACCTCGACATCCCCAAAAGACAAAAAATGATACTATGTTTTGCAGGGCATGTTCCCATTTTCTGGGATTTCAGTGCTGTGTTCAGGCATCCCAGTATACTTAGTTTTCTTAGAGCTGAGGTCACTAGTCACAGAAATTTTTTCCATTCTTTTTAATTGGCTTTTGTCTCTGCCCTCTCACTTTGTTTGCTGTTGTATAGACCAGGGCTTGCCAGCATCCTGTATAGATGGGGTCTGCTTTATTGGCCACCCCCATCTCTTGGAAGTGAATGTAGTCAGCAGAATGATCTCATCACACAGAGCAGGCAAATATATTTAGTATACTCTTACTGATTTGGAGTCAGTTTAATTTTTTCTCCCCATTTTAGGAAGAATTCATCACATCCTTTTTCCTCTCCTTGGCATATCTGAAAATTAAGTCATTATAGGGAAAAGCTTAGACAGCCTTTGGTACCACCTTTTTCCATGCAGTTATGTCACACTCATCAGTCCTGACTCAGTCCTTCGACAAAAAAGATAGTGGGTGTTTTCCTCAGTAAGTGGGAGTTTGTAGGAAGCTACTTTGTTTCAATTTGAGTTAATTTTCCTCCGGGCAGAAAGCTACTAAATTCTCATGCTCACAGCCCTTTTCTTTTTTTTTATTAAATGTGACAAACTTTAAAGAAGCTACTGGTGACAGTGCTCATGACTTCATTAAGTGTAGCTTTCACGCTGCTAACATTGTTTCCATGCAAATAATTTCTATAACAGTAATTTCGCTACCAAAGCGAAATAGAAAGTGTAATACAAGCTCCTTAAGCTCCATGGAGACAATACTGTTCTAGTCATGCTCAGTACTGGAAATATTTCCAAGTCATTAGGCAGGAAAGATTTTTCTAGGCAAGACATTTACTGTAAGTATAGAAATCTCCAGCTTCCTTCATTTTTCTTTCTGTAAACATCTATCACATAGCAAAAGCCTCTTTCAATTAGCCTGACTGTACAGGTTCACTCAGGTTGCTACAGTCCTGACTCATGAATCTGCATATTTTTTCAGTGTTGGGTAGCTGGAAGTTTTAAAAATCAAAAAAACAAAACAAAACAAAAATCCCCAAAACCTGAGCTTTTACAATAGGAATGAGAAAGGTATGTCTCAGCCATTGGAAACTTCGCAACTAGTGATGCAATTTGGGTTATGCTGAAGAGAACTTCCAGTGGTATTCTCCCATGAGAGTCTCTGTTCTTTTAGAAGTTGAAGGCACATCCTATCCCAGTGCTTCTTGACAGTAGACACCACTGGGGAGAGAGCAGAAATGTAATGCACAGGATTAGAAAGATCAGCTTATTTCAGACATGTCTGATACTGCCCCATCAGTTTGTGTCCTGAGAATATGGCAGGGCAGCTCTTGCAATTTACACGACACCTGAACACTCTTCCCCTGCAAAGCATGGTCCTTGCTGTTTGCTTGGTTTCCTGGAGTGTGTGCAAAAGGCTTAACAAGAAGAGATGAAGGGGCAAGGATTGCTTCCCAGAAGCCAGCATTTCCATGCTTTTCTTCTTCTAGCATTGTTTCCAGTGGTTTGCTTATATACTGGAATGAGTTAATCATTACAGGATAAATCGTTAGAGGATTTTTTTACTGTTTTTTAAAGGGTGTGAAGTGGGGAGAGTATTGCTAATTTGTCCCTCACATGAAGGAATTGTCTCTTACAAATGAAAAGACTCAGGCTATTTGATGGTAAATAACTGATTGTATATGTAATCAGGACAAAGCATGGATGTACAGACACCTTTTGCTAATAAGTGTATTCTAAATTTGCCCCAGAATTGTGTACATATAACTTCCTATGCAAAATGCCTCATCTTCCACAAGAATAATGGTAGTTTAACTTTCAGCTTTAAGGTTTCTTTCTTTTAATCAGTTCATACGTTTTAGTTAATTTGCAAATCCTGTTTGAGTTAGAAGTTACCTGATCTCTACTGTTCAGAATTTAATGAGATTTCCTGTTGTATAACAAATCTACTTTGAATCTTTAGTGCATATTATGAAAATACATGCCTCACAAAAGTTGGGGCTTGCACATTCAGTTGTCTTTTTAGTATTTAGACGCTAAAGAATCTGTTGTTTGAAACTGCTTTGCATTGTTGTAACCTGAACTGACTATAAAATCTGATTTCTGACTTTTCAACTCTAGGAATCTCTACCACCTGTCCAGTTTGACTGGAGTAGCAGTGGCCTTACTAACCCTTTAGATGGTACGTCTCTCCGTAGAGCCTCTAGCACCAGAGCTAGAGATAAGAAAGCTACAAAGTTCAGACAAACATCTATCTGCTGATTACTTTTTTTAAAATATACACACACACATATATATATATATATAAATATATATAATATTTATTTCTTATTCCTAACTTTGGAAATTCAGGCTTTCTTTCTGATTAACTGTGCCCCTATGTGAAGTATTATGTAATCTGAAAAATACTAAGTTAAGTATTCTTTTAGATTCCTGCCATATGCTAATGACACAGTGGCAATATTAACAATTCATTGTGTATAACTGTACATTATAACAAAACTCTGAACAAATGAGCATTTTAGATTGACGAGTTCTACTTCTTTAAAGTATTTTTCACCAATGAACTGTCTCTTTAGACATCCTTTGAATGACAAACTTGTGTATAGTGGCTACTTCAAAGCACAATATTTTGATTGCAAACTATTTGCAAAAGCAACACTTCCTGAGCTGAAAGTTTTCAGATTTACAGATAATTTTATATTTCAAAAATATGACTTCATCTGTCATCAACTTTGCTTACACTCAAGAGCTAATTATAGCTAATATATTAAAGAGGTAGCTACAAACTTATTTGTAAATGTAAATACTTATCACATAAAAGATCCTTCATCTATGTCTATTTTAATAGCAAAGTGAGTTGTGCCACCACCTCCAGTCTCAGAAATGTAAGTGCATGCAAAGGAAATAAAACAAGTTTGGGAAACTTGTTTGATTGTAAGGAAACAGATACCTTTATGAGGAGGCTGCTAGCAGTAATTAATTCATGACACAGAAGTTGTTCAAAAGCAGGCTAAAATAAGCTGCATCTCTTACTTCACTGGTGTTTCCTCATGGGGTTGTTTCAGAACATGTGGGACACGAAGTGTTTGGATAGCAATATCATGGTGCTGAAGGAAAGCCTGGATGGACCCTTTTGCTGTTGTCTGGTGTCTTACTACTTCAGTCAATCATCATGATTTCTTTTTAACAAACAACTTTAAAATGTATATTGGTTTGATTTCTGTTTTAGTACTAAAGGGGAACAGTATAATTTACCAGTGAGGAACTGGATATGAGTGGCATTTGTTACCCTGTATTCACACTAATATAATTAAAATTAATAGCTGAAAGCTGTTAAATAAAACTTTACAGGTTTTTTTTTTTGTTGTTCTTTGCTATTTGGGGATCTGCTAAGTCTTCCTTATGAAAGAATGGCTTTTAATTTTAGTGAGGGGAGAAAAAGCCTGCTATATTCTAACTGTCAATTGACCTATATATTGTTTCCCTTTAACTGATCACTTCTTTCTCTGGGTCGTGCTGGTTCTCTTTCATTTTAGATTGAAATAAATATATCTATTTTCAAGTTACTAGTGTTTATTTCCTTGCTGCATTGTACATGAGGAAATGTGCACTGAATTAAGTTGTTAACATTTTAGAAGGTACAAACTAATACTGTAAGCATTGTTTTCATGTCGATTTTTAAATTGCCTACTGAGTACTAATTATAACTTGCATGTTCAAGTGTGTGTCTTACCCCTTTTTACACATAAACCCCTCCCTTGGCTTACCTTCTATATGGCTGCCTACCAACACGGTCACTGAATTTCAAGCTAGTGGAGGTTCCACTCTTCTGAACCTTGATTTCTTTGGGCCCGTGGATGACAGTAGCTCTAGCAGCACCACCACAATCCCAGGTCAGCAGAGTGTTAAAACCACAAATGTACTATAATAACAACTTACTAAAAGCATGAACACATCACTTGACTTTCCTATAAACAAGGAGAAATTTTACCCTGTGTTTCTCTGAAATGTCTCTCTGCTGCATTTTCCTTTTAATCCGTGTTCTGTTCTCTGGTGTTTTGTATCGAGTGCACAGTGTTTCAAAGGTGCTGTCAGCTCTGTATCTGTCACACGCTGAAGGAATGAATGGCTCTTATGCTCTTGCAAACAAGATGTTAAAACACTTGTTTCAAATGAGGGATTTTTTGAAAGTTAACTTTTTTTAAGCACTCAAGAAAAACCGCCATTTCCTATTGATGTTGCAGTTCCAAAAAAATGAGGCTTGTGCTCTTTTCTAAATGTGTCAACAAATCATAAGATTATGGTGCGATTTGCAAGTTGTGTATGAATATGAAGTTATGGGGCTTACATATCACTGCCCTGCTGGTGTTTGCTGCTAATCTTTTCTTTTTGTGAACTATTAATATTAATGATAAAGTGAAAAAAGTGTTCTAACATCATTCATAACAGAAAGCAAGAATAGTTGCATGTTCATGGGGCACTAGAACTTTATGAACATTAGTTATGAAACTAAAGCTCTTTATCTGCAACTTCCTTAAAAAGGAGATGAAAACACCACTTTCCATTGAGAAATGTGTGAAAGTAATTTAATTCATTTATCACATGATATTGACATGCTTTAACTATTTTGCATGAGCTTGGGAAAACCTACACTTAAAGTAAATTTCTGCAGGAATTTAAGGGAACATTTTGGGGATTTATCTCAGTGCATAGGTTAAGCAGATAAGGCAAATATTTTTTCAAAGGCAATGCCTGAAGCCATGGTAATCACTTTCTTCACAGGGATGGTCTTTTTCGTCTTAGTGGTTTTAGTTTTTTAAAAAATAATTTTTAAAAGGTTTGGGGTTATCCCACATTTCAAATAAGTGCTTATAGTTATTATTGTATTTTTTCTTCGTAAGAACCTGCTTTTTTAGTTTTGAAATCTGATCACTGAAGGCAATTTGTGGCATTGCATTCCAAATGTCTTTTTATTCCACCCTTGAGAAATGTCATTATCAGATAAAAAAATGGCAGGTTTGTTGTGAAAGCAAATGGTAACAAATTCAAGATGCTTTTTAAGTGAGTGCAAGTCTCATTGACACAGAAGTTGTCAGTATCCAGTACCTGTGCTGCTTGTGCAGTTGGGTATGTGCTGGTGTCCTCCTGGTGTGCACACTTGAAGTGATTACTGGAGGGATACTCAGCCTTTTTATTGCATTTTTTGGTTTGTGTTCTTGTTTCATCAAGTTACAGGTATTATCACCATTCCTGGTATGCCCTATAGTGCCTATTTTTGGGGGTTGGTTTCTATTTTTGTTTGTTTTGGCTTTTCTTTCCTCCTGACTTGTTTCTGGGAAAGTCATTTATTTCTTGGCTTGCAGCTCGTGTGTTTGTGTGTGTGTGTGTGTGTTTTTAGGAGCTTTGTGTGGGGTTTGGTTGGCTAACTTTCCTTCAATATCTCATTAAGGTTTTGCAGTGCTTCCCTTAAGTAATTTATAATCATTTGAGTTAAATGGAGACTATGCAACTCTTAAAAATTAACTAAAATAATTGAAAGACAAATAGTTTTATCTTTTGGCTTAAAGAAGAAACTTTTATCAGAACTAGTTTTTCTTTCTCTGAAGACAATTTTATTTAGTACAGATCTATGCTATATTCTCAGTTGGGTATCATCCGTAGCCAGAAGAATCACTTTTTATGAAAATTTGCGTTCTTCATCATGAACAGGTTACTAATTTCTAGTATGTTCCTACAGATTTAGTATATTGTTTTATTATTTGGTAGTTTAACATAAATGTAGCTAGGTAAGAGATACCTAAAGAACAGTAAATTGAGCAGTGACATTGCACCACAATGAAAATTAAGTCAAGACTGTAAATGTGAGTATCTAAATGATGTAACTTACAAGGTTGCATTTAATACTTGTTGCAGAGTTGCATGTCAAAGGACTTCTTGCTTCAATTAGTTTTACAATTTGTACCTTAATGGGATTTCGCAGGCTTCTGCAAGTCAAAATGTGTTTCTTCAAGTATTCCTCTCCATGTTTGAAAGTGGATATTTAATGGAATAGCTGGGCTTCTTCCTATTTTCAACTTCTGTAAACATCTGACACTACTTAAAGTCTTGGTATACTGGTCTCAGTACAGTACATATTTTGATGTTTTTCATGAAATTGGATTAAATCAATGTGGAAAGTCCAGACAATTGAAAAAGTAAAAAAAAAAACCAAAAAATCCACCACAAGCCATCTAGGTTGATAGAAGAACTGATTAATTCCTAATCAGCTCATTAAATGGAGAACATCTCCCTCCCTCATCTTCCTCCACCAGCTCCTGCAGCTTAACTGGATGATTTCCTTATTTTTATTTTTTTGTCAGCTGAGTTTCCTGACAGTGAAAGGGTACTTAACCTGTGCACAAATGACCAATGGTCAAGACACTGCTTGGCAGAGTTCATGCAAAACAGGCATGAGGATTATTAACCTCATCTGTTAGCTCACATAGTGCTGCACTTACTGAGTGGAAAAGGCCAGACAATAGACATAGGCCTTTTTTTTTTTTCTCTTCTTTAGTAATCTTTAGTTATTTCAAGAGTACGTCTCGAAGTGTCTTGATCCAGGCGTGTAAACAGCCTAAAAGCATCAGCAAATCAGTTTCTAAATTCTTTTTTTATATATTAGGTAGCTACCTGGGACGACTGTGTCCAAATATTTGCAGCATTTGTTTTGCAGTAGTATAAAATGCTTCTGTGTTGTCCAGACAAGGTGACATTACTGTTACACTTGTGTAATATATTACACGCAGGTGGCTATAAAACATGATGCTTCTGTATCAAAAAAATCTACACTGTTTTCAAAAAATATTTATAATTGTGGATGTTGCATATACCCACTTGATTTAAACCTGTGAAGCATGAAATAGCTAAAACTAAATAGGGGAATATCACTGGTTTAAAATGCTTCTGAACAGAAAGAATGAGCTGTAATAGTCTTTTCTCTCAATTTATTTTCATAATTCTAATTCCTAGAAACTTTTTTAAAGAAAGCATTCTTAAAATCTGGAAATTCTAGGGCAACTTCTTACTGAGATGTGATGCTTGATATTAAAAGGAAAGGATTTCAATTTTTTTTTTTTTAATGCGGATTTTCATTGTTTGCATTGTTTTCAAAATTACCTCTTCTAATCTCATTTGAAGACCATTCACAACATTTGTGATGTTAAAATTTAGCCTCCGAATTAAGATGCCTGAAACGAGAAAACCAAGGCTGAAACATCCAGAGACTTGATACTTAAATACTTGAAAATGGAGCATGGACTAAAATTTTTTGTAGCATTACACATACTAGTATATAACTATTTTTAATGCCATTCCACTGGTCTGTATTACAAAAGCTGCTTCTCCTCACTTAATTTTTTTTTTTTTTTTTTTTTTAACACAACCTGTTGTGAAAAGCAATATTACTAAATGTACTCTACTGCATGCCAGTGCTGTGTGTAATCTCTGGTTAGAGAGTTGGTCCCTGTTAACATGCAGTGTGGTCTTACTACAAAGATGAGTTGAAGTACATGAAATAATCCAATTTAACACAGCTGATATTTTGACAATATTTCATTCTAAAAGGTAAATCAAGTTTGTTTTGTTTGTTCTTAAACTGAGACCTTGTATGCGAGACTTGCTCCAATGTGTGTGTGTTTTGTGGTACAACTGTAAAAGCTACTGGAAAAGGGTGGAGTGAGGGGACTGTTTCTGAAATGCAGATGTGTTTGGTCATGTTCTTTTCATTTCTCTTGAAATTATGATTCAGATGTTTACAGAAAACAGTCTCTAGAAAGTTGTTCTGTGGCTGATTATGGCTATACTTGCCTCCAACCATCACTGATTATTGTTTTATACTATAAGGTGTGGACCCTGAGTTGTACGAATTGACAACCTCAAAACTGGAAACTTCCAATGCAAGCAACAGAGTGACTGATGCGTTTGCAAGACTGATGTCCACAGTGGAGAAAGCAAGCACATCCACAAGGTAAATACTCTTTGGTGTTGCAGACAATCCTTTCCTGGACCACAGTGTTTTGAGGTCCAGTAGGTGTTCTTGCCAAGGTGTAAGAACAGCACTCCGAGAGCTGCCTTGGATCCAGTCAGTCTACCTCGGCGCTAACGCTCCGGACTCAACTAACCTCTTCTCTGGCAGCTCCAGAGTGAGCTCCCCATGGGTTTGGGAGCCCACCTTTTATTGGCCCCCCAGTTCTGCTCATGTGCAGTTGGGCACAGCTGGGCTTAACAGGAGCTCACGCCTTCCTCCTCCTAACTGGCAACACCTGATGGTCTTTACCTGATTGCCTCTGCACTTTGGTGTGCTTTTTTTTCTTCTTTGTCTAGGGGGTGTCAAGAAACATAAAGAGTGTATGTGTGTCAGGAGTTCTTGAATGATGAGGCCTTAAATTTCCTAACTAGATGAAATTGATAGTACTCTAACCTCTAAAACAAGATGGCAAATGGTTCGTGAGCTGAAAGACAATGATCACCAGTACCTAAGTGGAAAAGCTAGAGCAAAAGACTGAACTGGAGGAATTGACTTTCTGAAGAACAGAGATGTTTCCTGAGGATGTAAGGTTTAACTGAACCACACAGTTCAGTGACCTGGGACGTGGGCAGAAGACTCTACTGGATTGTCTTTTATAATTCATAGTTATGAAGTGTTCCACAAGTAAAATTATTAAACTGACTGATACTTATGGCAAAATTTGTCCCTTCCCATGTCTATTTTTAGCATCTGTCAAAAATTCAGTGACCAAACATCATACTCATTTTGGTGTTGGAAGTTAAGGTTTAGGTTGTCCCTTCTTCTTCATGAAGCTAATATGAAGTTCTGTAGTATTTTATAGGTAAAACCTATATGAAGGCTTTAGGGTGTCAGATGTTTTCCTTGAAGTCTGTCCTGTTGAGTGGGTACAAAACAGTCCCTCCAGTTAGAAGCTTGTATTCTTTGAGGTTATTTTTTGAATGTGTATCTTAGCAGTAGGAGCCTGGACAGTTTTAACATGTGACTAGTGTCTGTGCCCTTTAAAAGAATCTCTGAGTGATTCCTATCAATTAAAACACTTATTTTATTGAGTAAGTGCACACCTCAACATGCAACAAGCATTAGTTGCTTTGCATCTAATAGATAGCAACATATCTTCACTCATGAGTGAGCTCTAGGGTTTATTCAGCACTTTAAAACCAGTTGCTTTTCTGTGCAGCATAGCACCTGAGGAGGCACAGCTGCTGAGCTGAGGGAAATGCAGTTAGTTGTAGTGGTGGGAGATAGCTGACTTCCCTAAAATGACTAAAATTTTAATATTCAAGAGCTCCTTCAAAACGTGTTCTTTCACTGAGAAAACTATCTTGCTAGTTTTCCTGCAGTGAAAATGTTCACAGAGAACACAACTAATAATGATCAACAAACCATGACATTTCAAGGAAGAACCAGTAGAGGGAACTCCACACTTCAATGCTGGTTTTTGTCTCATTGATTATTTTTCTATCCATGATGTGCATATACTCTTTCTGAAGATACTCTAGTGGAAAAGTTTGACTTTCACTGATTAGAAAACATAGCTGCAATTGAAATGACTTTTTTTCATTGTCATTGAAATGACAATGTATTAGTTGTACATTACAACTAATATGTTGTAATGTAGAAGTAACCACAAATTCACAGCAGGACATACAAACTTGAAATGTATCTCTATTAATTATTTTATCTCCGTTTGTAGTTTTGTACTTGCTTGCTTGCTTTAAGATGTCTAGCTTACTTTTTCTTTACAAAGGAACAAGGAAGTCTGCTTTGCTTAAATTAGTACTGACCTTCATTTTCCTATATTTTTTCTTGTTGTGAGGGGATTGCTTTTTTCCAATGGTTCTACAGTGCACTTGAAAGCTCTTACTTGTGCTGCTAAAGCTCTTTATCCAGATGGCAAAGTTCTTCCCCTGTGCTAGAGAGCATTGCTTGCTGAAAGGGAGATGCTTTAGGTCTGTGCTGTAGCAATATCAGGCTGCAGGAGGAGGCTAGGGACCTGAGGTTTGACAGTTAAGTTTAGAAACACATAAGGATTAGCTATTTTAAAGCATCTGTTTTCACTGTCCCATACATTTTGTATGCTTTTATCAACTGTGAATTTTAAAAATTTCAAGTTTTTTTTCCTCTTTTTATTCCATGCTCTCCAAAAGAAAAGCAGTCTGTTTTTGAAGCTAGAAACCTTCAGAGATATGAGAAGGTCTTATCTCAGCAGTATGCCAAATATGTTGCTGTATGCTAGCTTTTTCTAATAAAATTGTTTGGGGTTTTTTATTATTTTTTCTTAATGGAGTAGAAACTTTTAAAATAGGAGTGGCAGGGTTACAGCCAGCTCTACAAGGATGACATTCGTGCACCAATCTAGAAATACGGGCTATTTGCAATTCATCATAACTGATTTAGGGATGATGTGGCCAGTGTCAGCTTCAGTTGGGCTATCCTGTGTCTGTCTGTAACTTGTCTGAACTCAGGATCTGTAAGGATAAAGTTTAGAGTGAAAACCACCATTTTTTAGCTGTGGGAAGCCACGTGAGGAGTCATCTTTGTCTGAAATAGCCCCATCTTTTGCTTGCAAACCCATCTCTTGAAGCTGGAAAGTCAGTTTCTCAGGAGAGTGTTGGGAGAGGAGGGGAAACTTGCCCCTCAGCTTGAGCCTGGAACTGTGACTACAGCGGTAGGTGTGGAAAGTCAGGGATCCAGGGCAGCATTCCACTGAGATACTGTGCAGCCTTGCCTGGTTCCATAGAAATGGCAGGGATCAGTTTATCTGCTGTCTTCTTGAAAGAAAGCAGAGCACTGGTACCTTTCCAAGAAATGGCCAAAACCCTAATTTAAACTGGAAATACTCCTTGTGGGTGGTGTTGAATGGAGCAGGCTAACTCGTAATTACAGAGAGATTTTTAAAGTGCGTTTTTTCTAATCAACTCATTGTTGCTGCTAGAGCCTGACCTTGATGGTGCTATCTGCTAAACCCTTTGCACACAAGTGAGGACTGAAGTCCTGAAAGACTTGAAAGCTACAGGGGTTGGAATGCAAAACAGAAAACTGAAGAAGCGTCACTGACACATCGACAAAGCATTCTCTATTTCTTGCTAAATTTTCTTCCAACAGCTTTCTTGTCTGTCAGTCTAATTTCTTGCAGCTTAATGTTAAAATGCCTTTGAAAAGGAAATTTGATGCCAGCAGGTAGAGAGACTTGTAATTATTTGCTTGGGTAAAGGCATCCCCTTTATCTTGGTAGGAGCTGTAACCTAGTGTAAGAGGAGAGAGAGATGTGGGCAAAGTGTTCTGTAAAATGTGTTTTTAATTCCTGAATAGCCAATGTTGGGTCCTTGAATGTTTTAATAATCAAAAGTTCTGGTTCCAAAGCAGACACAGGCCAGACAGCTGCCACTGACAAGTCCATTTGGGTGTCTGTTCTGTTAGCCTTGGTAGCTAGAAATAAAGGCTGCAGGAGTAAAAGCTCTGCCATGGCTCTCCACTGACCAAGGTTTAGAAAAAGAGTCTCTTGACAATGGGACCATCTTCAGCAAAAGTGGTGACTGGAATTAATGGACCTGAGAGTGTCCTTTCTCTTGCTTCTGTCAAAAGGCATCATAGTTACTAGGTAATTTGATGAGCTTTAATGGTAAAAACCAGTCTGCAGTGATGATGCTACTTTGTATTTTAAGTGAAGAGAATTAATAAGTAATTCTCTAGGGTTCTCTGGTAAAATTTGCTGCCAAAGGTGACTTACACAGGAAGGATACTCGCAGTGTCCAGTTCTGTTGTCTTCTGGAGGAACCTGCCCCTCTCCATTGAAGAATGGAGATTCTAGGCTGCATCATCCCTCTCTGCACTGAGATGATTTTTAAAAAAGGTTTTGAGACTCATTACCAAGTGATTTTATCTGTAGCTGCAACTTGGTCATAGTTAACAACATTTGCTGTGTAAGTGTGTGAGTTTGTCCTTCATAGTTAGTTTTTAGAGAGCACATGAAACGGATAACCTATTGCAAAGGCCCCCAGCCATGAGGGGAGCATTCAGCAGCTGGGTGAGATTCACATCTGGCTGCTCACTGCTGCGCATGTTCTGTGGTGATGTTGCAGAGATCAGGTAATACAACAAGAGCAATAGCATCATCCTGTGATAAAGGTCCTGCTTATAACCACCAAATAAAATGCAGCACTGCCTCTGGGGCCCAGCATTGCAATTTTTTGGCATGCCACACTTGAGCAGAGGAGGAAGAAGCATATAAATAGCAAGGAGTGTGTGAGCTCCATCTCGGTGCCTGATTAACAATTACAGGAACTCCTTTTAATGCAGATGTCTGAGTCAGCCCTCTTCCTTTGGCTTCCTCTGTCAAACACTTCTTTGTTATCTTGATCACCAGGAGTTTGTACCTTTAAGAGGCTTGTGGTAAGTGATTACTAATAGTGGCACCAGATACTGATAACACTGGGGTGGGTGACAACCACATTTCAACAGCTCACAGATAGTCCTTCGAGTGCAAACAGAGCTGACTGTGAAGTTGTTAGAGAAGGAGACACACACACTGGCTCTCTGCTTCTTCCTTCAATAAATCCAGCACACAGCTTTGTTTATGCTCCAGAATTTGGTAATCTGCCTAGTCAGTGGCTCATGAAATTCCACTGCAGCAGAGAAAAGAAAATATTGCTATTCTAGTGAAGGAAAGTCAGATTTAGTATCTAGACTGCCTCATCTAGAGATCTTTCATCAAGCAGAGATTTCAAGTAGCAAACAAAAGTGATAGTTCAGTGTCAACACCAGAATCAGTGATGTCAAGGATGAGTTCGACTCCATTTGTTTTTCCCTTCTCCTCCTAGCTTAGAAATTTGGAGACTGCTGCTGAAGCAAACACATAGGCCTTTGCTTTCCCCTGATCTTTGATCAGTTCAGGAAACAATCCTGATGGGTGCTGGCAAAAGAAAATATAGGTACATGCTGCTTTGTGATCTGTGTGGTGATTGCCTTCTCATGGGCTTGGTTTAAAGTTTATAGCTAAGACAAGATACAGAAAGGAAATACCTGAAGTGTTCTAGGAAAAGGCAGTTTATTTGGTTCAAGCCTTTTGACTCAGCTTATTTGCCCCAAAGATGGGGGAGCCTGTTTAGCTAGAGTATTAAATGTTATTTCAGAGTGTAGCAGGTGCTTTTTTGGAACCAGAATAGTGTTTAATGGAAACCTGAGTATTTCTAGTAATAGGCAGTATTCTACAAATACAAGCCAGATGTCTGTAAAATATAGATGTCTGTCTAAAGTACGGATATCTATGCAGGGGAGGGGGAGTCATCTTTAGGAGTCTGAGCCAGTCTTCATCTGACTTAGAAAATGTGACTTCCTTGCATAATAGTGAGAATCTAGTGACTGGGATTCAGACCTCTCTATTCATTTGCACTCAGTAATTCTTGTGAATAATGCAAAAGGCAAAGTGAACACCAGTGATTCCCAAACTGCTCTATGTATCATTATGACTACACATACTATTGCACTTCAGAGCAAACAGCTCCAAGTTGGGAGCCACCTTTTGCTGCTGCTGAGCCCCAGGGGAAAAAAGGGGTTGTGGATCACCATGCAGAGTAATATGATGCATGGTCTCATTGGAAATGCAGCACAAGTACCTAAGAAAAAGTACATAAGAAAAATATTTCTTTCAAATGATTAGGAACTTAATGTCCTTTCAAGATTTTTTTTCTTGGTTGGTTGCTTTGGTTTGGTTTGTTGTTGTTGGTTTGGGGTTTTTTTTGTTTTGGTTTGGTTTGGTTTGATTTTTTTGAAAGATTATAGATTTGGGTTGTTTAGAACTAATGCTCCTGTTGTCTTATCCCTAGAGTATGGGCATGGTTGTTTCTTCAAGTGAGTAGTTCCAGAACAGCGTGCTGGAACCTGCCCCCAAAAAGAAAAAAATATATACAAATTAGCATCTGAATAGGAAATTAATTTTTTTTCTTTGTAACAATATTCAGGAACACTCGGGAACACTTTGCTGACTTTCTTTGTTAACATTTTGTTGGTAGGCAGGTAGGTATTATAACATTAGACTACCTTCAAGTAGTTTACAGAAGTGCCTGTCAATGGGAGACACTGTCAGAACATTACTTTAATCAGCGTTTTTTTCAGTGATCCAAAGTGTATCAGGTACTGGATTAATGCACTTTGTTCTTTTCTTCTCAACAGGAAGCCTAAAAAGGAAGAACATCTTAGTGAAGAGGCTGCCAAGGTGATTTCTAGCCTTCCTGACTTAACTTTCATGCATGCCAAGGTGTTGATGTTCCCAGCCACATTAACACCTTCAACAAGCTGCCAAGAAAAGGTAGACTAAAGTGATGTGAATTGGACGTTTTCTATTGATTTTTTTTTTTTTCCCTCTGTGGGTCGTAAAAAGCAATCTTGCTTTAATTAAAAAAAATCAAGTTCAGATGATTTGTTGGTAAGCAGCACTAGAAAGGTATACATAGTAATGTATATTTATTTACATACTGGAGTCCTAAATTTATATTAGAGAAAAATGTAAATAATTGGGGGTAAATCTTTTTGAAGATCTATTCTTTTTGTTGTGCTGGGGTGTATACATTTATGTCTTTGTGAAATACACTGGTGGTGTCCTTCTTACAAAACTTTAAAAAGTTAAAAAAAAAAATAAAGAAACACAATGAAAACTTCAGTCTTCACAATCAGTGAAGTCCCCCTTAAAGGTTTTTAGATTGCATTGAGCATTTCTTTCCTGCATATATTAAAATACGTGTTGCTGGGAAAAACCAAAAGGTTACGTTGTCCTAGTGTGGGTTTTCAGTTATTGTCATTTCTTTAAAACCCAGTAATTTCTTTTATATTTTAACAAGCTTAAGATGTGTTTTTCCTTTTCTTCTGCCTTCTCCCTTCCCTCTGATTGGTTGGCTGATCAGTTTCTGTGTTCTTAAACTTCAATAGTATGACTCTGTCACTATATAGCCTTTTGAAAGGTATGCTGTCAGTAACTTCTTGTTCCAGTTACAGATTACTGTCTAAAAACTTGATTTTTTTTTTCCTTTTTTATTTTGGTCACTAGAAGGTTGTCTGCTTTTAATCAGTTTGATTTGGAAAAGAAGGACCAAAACTAAATGAATGTCTTACAATGAAATTTACCTGTTAAATTTTTTTATTTTCTGTTGTACCACTATTCCTGTTTGATTTTGCACAGTGTAAAATGACATAATCATAGATTGCTATGGTTTTAGGCTGTATATACAGTAAAAAACTATGGGTTGTAAATGTCTGGGGAAATTCCTATGGAAAAAAGAGAGCTATGTAGAAGAACCTCTGAAAAGGTCAATGTGCATGCCCAAGGTCTTTTGAGATTTAAGTGTGTAAATTTCCTTTTAGCTTACACAAAATAAAATAATTTAAAAGATGTCCATGTATACAGTCTGCCATCTTTTTATGAAGAATATATGCATTATTCACATTTCTGTTTATGGTAATATTGATGCCCTGCATTAACAGTAGAACCTTCTAATCTGTGCTGTGCAGTTCCACCAAAGACATGTGTCAGGGTCCTGCAGAAGGAGAAGCAGACTTCTCTTCAGTTGTCCTGTATTCCTGTATCTCTGAACATGTTGTGGTATAGTCTTTTAATTCTGTCACCATCTTGCCTTCTGGCTTCTAGGTTGATGTAGCTCAAAACATGTTGGTGTTTTGGGTCAGAGAGTTCTTCAGAAGAATTGACAAATGTAAAAAAACCAAACCAAACCAAGAAAAAAACCACGAAAACACAGAATAATACAAGTGGTTTTGCCCGTTTCTTACCTAGGAATAAAAATGTAGAAGTAACATTGACTTTGGTTTCCTAACATGTTAGCTTGTACCAGAGCTCTTCCAGCAACAACTCTTCAAAGGATATCAATGAACTGCCTGCAGGTAAGGCATGCTCTGGATACTGATATTTCTTGAGGGTGCTTTGCATGGGCACAGACTCTTCTGTATCTGACCTTTTACTATTGAGACAGCTCTTTAATGTTTCATGGTCACCACCAGTTCATCACTTCACATCTAGTCCTGAGAAATCTCCGATGTGTTTTCTTACTTCTTCTTTGAATCCTTTATCATCTGACAGTGCTTGGGTCAGAAAAGTTAAAATTTGAATTTGGTGTCATTAGCTGCCTAGCTGAAATGTTGCCCTTGCAAAAGGAAGCTTTTTTTTTTTTTTTTTTTTTTTTTTAGTTCAAGGGAGTCATCTTGAAATGTCCTTGAGAGATGTGTGATGGAGTTCCACTTATACGAACACACAAGTTTCAGTGAGTGTTGGCTACTCAGAATTGAGGGAGCTGCTCCTGCAGTTGTGATAAAGCTCATTTGTAAAGCCTAAACTGGCTTCTTTGCCCCCTAATTAGCACTGCAGCATACAGTGCTGTGGTACAAAACTGCACCCTGTTGTAGGTGAAAAGGTTTATGCAAAAGCCATCTGCTTTAGCATATATCCCCAAAACCACTTCTCTTTGCTCCTCCTGCAGATTTTCCTTACAGCACTGACTTAATGCCTGCTCCAAGTCAAAATTAGCTTTACTAATCTTGCAGGTTTAACATAGTATTCTTTCCGTGAATGCTTATTGTATCATTCCCTTCTAGCCTTGTGCTGCTGTAGGTTAAAATCCCTTCTTTTGTTTTCAGAACTGTGGCGTGTCCCTAGGAGCCAGAGTAGCGGTAGAGCTGCAGCAGAGAGCTATAGCTATTGTTTCAAGGAGAATATGTTTAGGAGCTGACTCATGATCCTTGTCTGGCAGCAAGTGGACTGGAGTATTAAGGGGAGGTGGGGGTGGAAGTGCCAGCTGCAAGTTGATCTTTAGTCTCCTCACAATTGCCTCTAGAGGCAGCTGCCCATTTGTCTTCCAGTCTGCAAGTGCAATACTGGTGGCCTGCCGTGGGTGGGGGAGGGGGAAGAAATGGCAGGGGGAAAAGGAGATTTCTATTGTGACTGATGTACTAATCTGAAACTTGTGAAACCTGGGACTACCTAGAGTGTGTTTATGGAGTTTTTATGTTCTTTCTGCCAAACAAACAAAAAATTACATCCCACAAGCCTTCACGCTGCTGAAAGGCATACATTTTCCATCTAAACTCATCTGTTTGTGGTGGATACCGCTTGCTTTAAAACATAATGTTGCTTTTTGTCTCCTCACTTAAGCCCTCTTCTTTCTTGCCAGTTGTGTGGACAGACAAGCTCCTCTACCTCTTTCCTCCTGCCTTGTACAGACAGCTTTGTTTTTATGCAGGAAGTTTTGTCAAGCAGCTCTGGCTGCACTGGGGTTGCCTTTCCATGCTGTTCCCTTTGACACAGCATGCCTTATCTAGTTTAATCTTGCCAGTAGGTTTATGGGCAGGATGGCAATTTATACTTTCCGCACATACATGTCGCTGTGCCTTGTCATCAGGGATGTCAGTGTGCATCACATCCACTTGAGAATGAGTCCTGTTTAACAGTGAGGAGCTTGTGTGCTCATCCGACAGAAGCAGCAGAGGACACTGGGCTCAGATGCAATTGCCTGAGTTGGAACGTGGCCACAAAGCAAAGTCCAAAACTCCCACTGTGAAGCGAGCTGCAGGCCCTTGAATGACTGCTAAGAAGGGCTGGACTCTGCTTGTATTATCCACAAGACTGCACTCCAATGCTCAGCACTTCAGCACTGTCTTAAGGGGAGCATTGCCACCTGCTGCAGGTGTTAGCAGTGCTGTACTACTTCCCACAGCACTTGAAATGTTAAGGCCCCACACCAGAATACCATTAGCTTGACAGATTCAGTTTTGAGATGCCAAAAATGAAGCTTGCAAATAATGTATGTACGTGCAATTAGCCTATACCCAAGTTAACCCTTCATCACATTGGATTGTTATGCAGAATTTTATCTGGTAATGAAGTCAGCACGTGGAAGGTTCTGTTGTTGGACTGTGGAGCTGCTGCACTTCAGCTGAATATCCAGTAGTGTCTGTAGGATGCAAGGGATGCTTAGCTGAGTGCATTGCATCTCAGATGCCTAGATCAGCCTTGGCCCAACCACTTACATCTAGATGCAAACTTTCAGTACCAGTTCTGAACCTCTGCATCTGCATGAACCTTTTAAATCTCAGAGCAGTCTGAAAATACAGGATTGTTTCAAAATGCACTTGAATATAACTTATAGAAGCATATGGCATCTAATAATTACGTAGCACCTGCTGGGATTGTCGAGAAGTTTAGTGTGGTGTACCTTCTGTGCTGAGGAGTGCAGACACTAAACAGCAGAAAGCAGCCTGATCTGCTCCCTTAGGTGAACCTGGAGCATGGAAGGAAATGGGGAGAAACAACATATTCAAATTCAGAGAGCTAAAACAGGGTGAAGAGGAGCTGGAATAAAATATAAAGCAAGAGCTAAGGAGAAGCTCTGAGTAGGGAAAATAAGGAGGTGAAGCAGGGCTTGAAGTGTGGGCAGCTGGGATAGCTATAGGAAGAGCAGGTGGTGGAGAAAGTGGGATACAAGCATGAGGAGCAGGAGCATTTGGAGAGGAGAGAAAGCCTGGGTTAGCTTACAGGCTCACACACTGTGCCCACTGGCTGTTTTTCTCCAAAATCTGGAACAGTCTTGGAGACACAAGTCTCTGTGTTACTATACTGCAGAGAAAATGTGTCAAATCCATCAGGTGACTGCCTGCGTTGCAACAGCCAGCTATTGCTATCAATTATTTTTGGTAGAGAATTGGGCTGCAGATGCAAGGAGTTTAAAATGCAGCTGCTGGTGCCTCTTCCACTATTGACACAAGCCCAGATGTTAGAATTATTATTTTTTTTTTAATTACTTTTAAATAAGGAGGTACATTATAATTCCAGACTCTAGGTATAAAATCAAATCCTCAAAAAGCTAAGCTTCACTGCCATGATTTGGATCTGCAGCTTCAGTTCTGTCATGCATCTACAATGTGACAGTCATTACTTACACATCATCCTGTCTTCACCCCCTCCGTGCCTCATGCCCTGCACGGATTTATTCTCTGAATCAGTGTAGTGTGTTGAAACTCTTCTCTGCAGGGTCCCTGCTTCATACAGCTGAAGAAAAGCTTGGCCTGATGTGGAAACTATGGAGAAGGCAGAGAAGAGTGCGGTGCTCTCCTGGCTTGAAGCAGCTGTCCAGGCTGGCTTTTTTGCTGGAGGTCACTTCGGTATTTCTGTCATTTGGTGCCCAGCGTGAGTTGACTTATTGGGATGTACAGAGATGCTAATTTCTCTGGGATGTAGCTTAAGCAGTCAGGAGCTTTGCTGGTCTGGTAGAGGGCTCTGTGACACCAAGGGTCAGATGCATGTGCTAAGCACCTGAAAATGCTTGAGCTCTTGTTTTCATCCCGTCAGCCTGTTTTTAAACCTGCCATAAAGGCTGTTTGCCCTGCATTACAGCAGGGTTGCAAAGATCAACTCTGAAATGTTGTGTTCCTCTTTATAGTTTGTCAGCAATACCTGAGAAGGGCTCAGCGGGTACAGGTATCACACATGTCTGAAAGGCACAGGGGAATGCTCACTGTATTACATCTGGACTTGCTATATGGTCACAGAAGAAAAATATATTCCTGGTTTAGGAGCTCTGAATTCTCCTCTGCAGATCCACTGGGTTTGTCAGGGCTATACTCAACTAACATCAGGTTTGTCTGGAGGGGTTCCTAGTACTATGCTCCATTATATTGGTTTTGGACTAGATGATCTCCAAAGGTCCTTTCCAACCCCTCTGTTATACAGGAATTGGATTGTGTGTCTTAAATAGGCTTGGCACTACTTGTAGAATGCAAAGGGGCAAATAAAATACTTGTCATTGAATTAGAAGACACTGTGGTCACATGGAAAGGAAAATAATGAGACTCTGTAACTAATGGCTTAATCAAGGAGAGCCAAATTAAGGTTTTGAGGTTTTGTTTTATTTTTTGTTTGTTTACTTGGCGATCCTTCTGGAATGGTTTTCCATGTACTTAATGGTCTTTGTGGTGTAGTTGATGCTCTGCTGGGCTTCCACCTGTGTCCTCACTTTGTGTGACCACAGTGGTGTTAGCTGCTGACCTGCTAATGTTGGCAGTCAAGCTGTTGTGACTGATCCTTACTTGTTACAGCTGGACTGCATGCACAGTCCCATGCTGCAGGCATTTGCATGGTTGACACCAGGTCTAGCAAGCAAATCCCCTCGGAATACAAGTAGGTTTCCTGCTGGCATTGTTGTTGTGTGAGCCTCACCTCCCATATTTAAAGCAGTGAAGTTATTAAATGAGGAAGGGGGGGAAGCAGAGAGGCAGTTTCAGCTCAGCAGCCTTGTCTGTGCTTTTCCAGTGAAATGTGTCCCTATTGTTTTGAAATCTTTAAGTGATAAAACACTTGGTGTTTGTTTCCCTCAGACAGCAAAGAGCTGCAGTGAGGGCAGCTTACTGAAGCCAGGTGTGGTTTTCAAGAAGGCATTAGCCTTATAAATGGCAGGAAATGTGGTCTCGCCAGAGCTGGTCTTCAGGAGGCATTACCACAAGCAGAGAAAAGAAAGTTCTTTGGATCAAACCTTAATCAGTTGACTGGACTCCAGCTGCTCAGGAAGATGCCTGGTAAGGAAAAGGAGTTGCCCAGCAGACCTCAGGTAGCTGCAGCCTCTTGCCATCATGTAGAGAGCACTGCAAACCTTGCTGCAGTGCAAACCATAAAGACCACGGGGGTGTTCTGCTCTGTCCTAATGAGCCAAGCTGTCAGAGCTGGCCTGGCTCTGCAGATGGGTAGGTCTTTTGGACCCATATGTTGTATCCTGGGTAGAACAAACCCTCCTATCCCACCCCAGCCAGTTTTCATGCCTCTTCAGGGAATTTCTCTAACAGAGGCCAGCACTAGTCATAAAAGAAACTGGCAAACTGGCTTCTCCAGTGCTGGTCTCAGGACCTACTCATATAAATGATCAAAAGAACAACAGGATCTGCCCAATCTGTTGATTGGGATAGCAGTAAGTATTGGCCACAGAGACACAAACCTGCTGCTCCTGCCACATAACTTTATCCCAGCATGGATTTCTGAAGTCAGCAGAGATCTGTATGGTCAGAGTAGCAGGTTAATGTGTGGTGGGATGTGCAGAAGATGTTTGTGTGGTCATGGCAGAACTGGCTTTGTCTTGTGTCCCCTGGAGCTGTCACTCAGGCCTGCAGAGCTGTGGTATCAACTGGATTGTAATTTTGAAGCTGGTTTTTCAGGTCTCTTTCAGTTGGGGAAAAGAAGCTTGGAAAGTACAAGTGGACTCTGGCAGCTGTGTGCAGACACACCAGGAGCAGTTGGACTGCAGAGATCCAGCAAAACTTGTTGCCTCATCTTCTGTAACTCTTGGGACTGCTAATTTCCTATTCCTTCATGCTCACCAGTCCAAGCAGTTTACAGTAGACAAGGCAACAAGTTTAGCTGGATCTCTGCCTAAGGTCCTTCAGTTTCTCACAGCAGCCTCGGAGCAGCTTCCACAGGAATTCAGAGCAGAGTACAAGTTATCTAGCAGGCTCTGTCAAACATGTAAAGGCTGGCTCTGGGTCCACAAGGCCTTTCCTTATCACATTTGGGCTTTTAAGCTACAGGGAGCTTTAGCAAAAATACAAAATCATGTCTGTTTTGGAAACAAACTGAAAGCAGACATGAAGTGTCACACACCTTCAAACCCTCCCTTTCCTCTCCCTCCCCAGCCCCAAATCTCATCAAACATTTTGTCCCAATCTTAGCAACTTGGACTTGAAACTTGTTTGCACACACCAATGCTACTACCAAGAGGGCTTTTTGTAGTAACACATGTAACACATGGCTGTGTTATTTTACTGAGTGCAGGGACTGTGTTTTCATTAGGAGCACTGAAGCCTTTTGTCACTCAGTTAATGCTGAAGCGAGTTAAGAATCAACATGCAGCTGGTGACGGGTGTTTTGCAGCTGTTGGGACTATTGCAGGTTACTTACTCTGCTTTCTCTTGGACCGAGCTGCTTCCCCCTCACAATGGAAAAATGAGCAGTTGTATGGCTGCTTTGTGCTCTTAAGGGTATAATTTTCCCTCCTTTTCCATTCTGAAGGGGTGTCTTCTCCTTTTCTCTCTATCCTTGCCCACCTAGATGAAGCCTGTTCTGGCAAGTTTCCTGCTCCTTTGGCCAAGGAGGCAGAAGCAGGGTGGAAAGGGAGGGGAAAACAGCTGTCCTTTAGGTTTCAAATCAATGTAGCTCCTTAGCCGGCTGGCAGTGTGAGCTCAGTCATTAGGAAAGCTGCTCTTTCATTCAGGAGGTGGCCTGAGCCAATTCAGGCTCAGGCTGGGACCAAAGAGGTAGGAACTTCAGTCCTTTCCAGCTTGTAGGATGATTGCAGCTGGCACAGGCTTCTGTTCCCAGTGTTTCATTCATACAGAGCACTGGAGGACCACGTTGGCACTTTAGAGGTTAGCCTGTCTCAGAAAACCAGTGGCATATTGTTCTGTGCGTGCTTGAATTCCCTCCTCTTCATGAAAGCCACCTTCCCTGGAGATGAGGAGTGCGTGCAGGAAGGAGATCAGGAGTTTCAAATTGAGTTAAATGGCTGCATTGAGCAGGTTTTAAGAAAATGAGATGGATGGGGTCAGCCCTTGGATGCTTTTAGCACCGGAGTACCTCAGTGCTACTACCTCTGGAGCAGCTCCTGCATTCAGTGATGATGAATACCTGAAGCTCTGAGTGATACCTGGAGGACTTGTAGGCCCCACCTCAGTCCTAGCATGAAAGTACAAGTGGTATTTGCCTTCTGAGACATGTGCTGATCCCTGTGCTGTAAACTGTGTGTGGATCATGGCTCTGCTAAGTTGCTGTGTTGTATCTTGGGTTGTATTGTGTCGTTTATACGTGCTGAAAAATACACTGAGCCCCCTGGAAAAAATAGACCTGAGCTGGAGCGACGCCAGACCCTAACTAGCACTGGTGAGGCGTAGCACTACCCAGGCCAGCCTGATGTCACCATCAAAGCATTAGGGGAGAAAATTCAGGGTTTGCTGTCAACCTGTTTCTGAGAATTCTGATCTCTGAAGTGTGTTTTGATCTCAGGAGATGGCAGTGGGGTGCATAGCAGCCGAAATCTTACGTTAGCAAATAATAGGCCTTACGTGGAGAATCTGCCTCGCTGACATCTTGATCTTACTCCATCACTTCTGATCAGCAGGGTTGAAAATTCGTTCTTGTTTTGCAAGAGTGAACACAGTATCACTGCTCTGGTTTACAAGTGACAGTGTGAAGAGCCCCGGTGTGCAGTGGCAAGGGGGATTTTAGCATGTTTAAAGGAGGAGTTTTACAGACTTCCCAGTGTTGCTGTTAGAGAAGTTCATTTTTTGAGGGATACAGGAAATACTGCCTACAGCTATGGAATTTGAAGGACAAATAAACCCCTAGTAAGGCAGCAGTTCTCATTTAGCTGCAGAAAGGTTGGTTAGCAGGAAAAATACTTCTTTCTCAGGTGCTCTGTTGTTTTCTCTATGAATTTGGTTGTCCAATACACTTCTTCCACCTGGCACACTGCGAAGTGGTCCCTAAATGAGTAATAGTCCTTGAATCTGAGAGCTTGCAGGGTGATGACATCGCTAGTGGCAACAGGTGAAAAATGAAGTAATGCAATACTGTACTATGGAATAGCTCCACCTTCAATAGAGTGGCCCTACCAATTTTAAAGAAACCTTGCAAATCGCTCTTGTGCCACAGGGAGGGACGTGTTTGTGGTGTGCTCAAACAGCACAAGGCACACAAGGAACTCCAGACCAGACCTTACTTAGCACGTGTGTCCCCAGTGCAAAGTGGAAGGAAAAGCTGTCCAGCCACAGGATTGCATCACGCTGCATACAGGCACTTTCTGGCCTTGCAAGCCTCCTGATCCTCTAAGCTTGGAAGAGTTACCCTGCTGAAAGACAGGTACCAGCAATGCTGTTAGCTCCGGGTAGGCTTTCCCTTGGGTTTGCAGGATTGTAAGTGAAGGTGGACTCTGCAGGCACTGAGGTTAGCAGGACGGTTTTGATTGCAAAAGACTCCTATCAGCAGCTGTCCTGAACATTATTTTTTAAAAGAAAGAAAAAAGGACATTCCAAAAAAAAAGAAAAGGGGAGGGGGAACGCGTTTTGTTTTGTTGTTGTTTTTTTTTCCCCTCTGCAAGAGCTGAGTTGGTTCTGCAGTGACAACAGTGTGACAAGCAGAACACAGCAAAGCTGCACTAAGGGTTTCTCTCAGCCTGCTTCCCTGCAGTGAGCTCAACTCTGTTTTCCTCGGAGCCAGAAGCATTAGGGTACAGCTAAAGCATTGGGAGGCTGGGGAGGACTTTGATTTATGCACTGGTAGGGTCTGTTCAGTCTTTGGTCTGCCTTGTTCTCTTATTTTCTGTCTGCGTTGCTTATTCTTGTCTCCCTGGGTACTTCTCCCAAGACTTCATAGCTCGTTTGTGTTTAATCTTCCTGATTTGTCTGCAGCCTCAGTTGCTCTAATCTCTGCAGGTCACTGTGCAGTTTGCATGTTTGTTACTCTTTGGCTGTTTGCTGCAATCAGCACATTTGATCATGGTTGAATTTACATCAAAGAAACACCTGACAAAGAAGCAGGCCTGATAATAGGCTCTAGTTTCTTCTCAGCAACCCAAACAGGTAGAGGTGGACGACGGAACGCTGGCAGGACCACAAGGGAGTTCATGCTCTACTTTCAGCACCACTTTCTCTTCTCTCCTGCCTGGTGGAGCACTGCAGACCCCTCTGCTGCTGTGTGTTCCCCAAAAATAGAGCTGCCACCAGAAAAGAGGCAAACAAGACAGAGGTAGGCCTTGCTCTTCTGCAGAACAAACCCATGAGGGGCTTGAGGGGAAGGAAGAGGCTCTCCTGCAGCTGCTGTTGTAACTGCAGAAGTGCAGCTCACAAATCACAAATGCCCTTTTCCTGCAAAAAGTGTTGGCTCAAATGCCAGGGCTGAAAGAGAGGCTATGGTTGCAGTGTGATTCCTGCTTCTCTGTAGCTGGCCAAAGAAGAAGCTAATAAATCCAAGACCTGTAGCAAAACCACTTCAACTTAAGTGTCTAAATAGGGATTTTGCATTTGTTTTATTTTGTATAATTTATGCTGCCCAGACCATTTTCCCTGTCTAGAGTTTGCTGTTAGAAGCTGATTTTACATGGTCATATATAGTTATATATGGCTGTACACACACAGGGTGATATGTAGAGATAGGTGTATGTGACATTTGGTGCAGTTGCCATGATCCTGTGTGATATCAGATGCTATTTAGATTGGTGCCAGGGTCCACTACGGAGGCACCTCATGAGTGCACTGCTGAACCCGGGGGGGTTTGCAGAACATGGGAGATGCTCAGCTTCAGTGTTGTGGTGGTGTTTGGGGTGCTCACCAAACCACAGCATTCTTCCTCTGCTGAAAGGAAAACCAGTGGCACCACATCACCTTTTCTCCTGTAGATTTCACCTGGTGGTGTTCAGAAGGTGGTAGTCTCAAAGCCTGCAGTTTTCCAAGAAATTAGTCTTGAGGCTCTGTTCAATCCCAGGGGATTGAATGTGTTTGCCCTGGGCTGGAAGCCTCTGACAAGGGGAAACCTCAGTTTCCAAAAGGCTGTGATGAAAGATTTGGAGCCAAGGACATGTCTTTGTTCCTCCAGAACAGCATGCAGCAGCTTTACAATAGGAGCTGTGAAACCAGGAGTAAGTGCAAACCTGTCTGAAGGGGCAGAAGTCTGTGTGCCAGGAGCTCTCCTGGGACCTGGCCAAGGACCGCAGAGATCCCGGTGTGCAGAACTCCCACCTCTTTATACTCTTCTGCACAGAATCAAGCCTTGTTCTTTCATTTAACTCAAGCTAGGAAGCCACCTGTTTTTTTGTGGGTAAACTGGACAGGGATGAGATCCTGTCTTTGGCTGCAGAAGTGGTAGCTAGAGCTGTCTGGTGCTTGAGCTCCCTGGGCTTCCGGTCTTGAGTGTGCAGTCCTAAAAGCAACATCCCCCTTGGAGGGATTTCCAGCTCCTTTCATTCAGAGCAGTGTTGGAGATGGCTGATTCCTTCCTGTTTCCCAGGAGGGCTGAGGATAGAAGAGCAGAACAGCCCTTGGCACCTCACACACTGGAAACAACATTGCCTGGTGGTCCAGAGGGGCTGTGCTGCCCAGCTGCTCGCCTCTAGCCCCGCTGTGCCCCTGTAGTGCTGATAGCAGCCCTTCAAGGGTTAAAGGTGCTAGTTAAAGAAGAAAAATAATAAATCAAGCCTGCTTGCAGTGTTATGTGGGGACTCTGGTATTCAAATGAACTCATGATAAATGGAGGTGCTGGCTCATTAGATATCACTCTGGAGTTTGTCCTTGGAAAGCTACAGTTTCATCGTGTAGTTGTGACTTGAGATGGTCCAAGTTCTGTTTTGTTTTGTTGGGGTTTTTTCTTCCAAGGATTCTCTGGGTTCAAAGCCACTTGCAGTCGCGAGCTGTTAAAAAAAAATTCCCAGCAAGCTCTTGCTGCCCATCCTTGTATGCTTATGAAATAGAAAAAAACACTTTTATTTTGCTTTTTACTCTTTTAAACCCAGGCTTGGGTGTGACATTTGGAGTATCTGCTCTTTGCTTTCTGCCATTTCCACCGAGGAGCATGGTGAGACGTCTGGAAGCTGCAAATTACGAAGGGAAGCTGTGCTGAAGCCTGGCTTAACTTTGAAATAAAGCAGCTAGAAAAACATCTCCTCACTCCCACTTCTTCCTTGGCATGTGAAGCTGCCACATTCTGGATGAAAACGGGGATAAATCCCATCTATTTTGCTGAGGCCCTGTGGCAGACCCTGTTCCTCCTGTCCCAGCCAGCCAGCCTGAGTCCTCATTTGAGGCATCAGAGCCATCGAGTTGTCTGTATTAATCTCCCAGCAAAAGGCAAAACCCAAAGGGGGAGAAGAAAGGGAAGGGGTGAGGCCATCCCACTTTCTGGAAATTTGTATGGATGGATGCCTTTTCTTCCTTTGTTATCCCATAGGTTTAACTCCTGGCTGCCCCAGGTCCTACCTTTGCCTGCTGCATAGGTAGATGCAACTACAGAGCACAGAGTAGCAGAGGCTTCAAATTAAACAAAGTAGGAAACGAGAGTCTCGCCGTGGTGTGGCATGAAATCCTTGAATGGCATTAGTCTGAGTGGAAAGTCAGTAACTTGCATCCCAAGATTAAAAATAACTCCACCTTTATGAGAACAGTGAGGGTGCCTGCTCTCATTGTTGGTTTACAGGAGAAAAGCAGAAATGCACTGAAAAATTGGCTCACAATAGCAGCTGCTGTATCATAATCTCCTGGTCTCTTTCTTGCCTTGCTAATAAGTAAGACTAATTTAATTTTTACAGCGTCCCAAATCTGTGGCTATATGATTGAGAGACTTAATAAGATTCTTCTGCCAAGCCAAGAAAAGCTTAGTAGTTTTTAGCTTACTTTCTTCTGGATTTCAATTTTGGGACATTTGTATAGTGGCTGAGACTTTTTTTTTTTTTAATGCCTGTATTTCATCAGGATTAATAGTGTCTCTCTAAGTTATGATAGGTGTAAATTGGTAGTGCTGGAGCTGTGTAAAATCTTGAGGGAAAAAAGAAATTTCTGGCAAAAGGAAAATACTTTGAATTGTTTTGATTTGCCAAACTTTTTTTTTTTTCCTGAGGGAAAAAAAAAAAAAAAAAAAAAAAAAAAAAACTAGTTAGTTTCAGCATTTTTCCAAATTAAAGGCTTTTGAGTTTTTTCCATTTGAAACAACTTTTCACTTTTCAATGATCCTCAGAGCTAACTTTTATCAAGGGCTGAAGAGTCAAAGCGAAACATTTGTTTCAGTCGACCCCAAATGATTTTTTTTTTTTTTTTTTTTTTTTTTTTAAACTTTTTTCAGGATTGCCAACGAACCGAAAAATCAGTTATTCACCCAGCTTTATATCCCATATACTGACAGAAACTTCAGAGCACCCCGGTGACTGTTTATGTAGTGCAGCTGCCGCTAAGCCCCCCATTTGTATGTTGGTAAATTATTCTGCTTCTCAGGGTTGTGTGAGACAGTAAACCCATCAGTAAGCGCCAGGTTTTTCTCCCTAGGGTTAAGAAGGAGGCAAATGTTTTATAAAATACATTCCTAACTTTTTTCTTTCTGCATGGCAGGTATTAGCCTTGCTGGCTGATGCAGAGTCGCGGGACCTGTTTTAAGCAGGAAGCACGTGTTAATCCCTTTGGAGACTCGGCTGTGTCAGGAGAAGGATTCAGGTTAGGAGCAGTTTTAAAGCAGCAGAGTTGGGCTTGGCTTCAGGGGGTAGCTGTGCTTCAAAAAGATGAGGGCAATAATCAAGAAAAAATCCCCAGTTTTAGGGTTAACCACTGTCAAAAACCACAGTTAAAATATGCTCTTCTTACGGTTACTCTGTGCAATGGATTGTATATAACGTGCAGCTATTTCTTTAAAACAGGTTGTTGTAAGCCTTCTCAGCAGGGCACCTTTTCCTCGTGTAAAAAGAGTTGTCTGCAGACAGCAGATATCGAAGATGGTAGGAAAAAAGTTTAAATTTATTCCTGCAGCAGAGAGATGCACTGTAACCAGAAGCTGTTGACCCTGCTCACCTGGTTGGGGTTGCACTGTCTGCTCCAGAGAAAGAAGTCACACTGCACATGTTCACTTATCTTAATTTAAGCTCAAATCTTGATGCCTCTCAGGTGAAGGCTTTAAGCATTTAGAGCAGCACAATGCTGCGTGTTGTCAGTGCTCCTGAAGTTGTGATTTCCCCAGTGTGCCACTGTCCCCCAGGGATGTCCCCAGCCAGCCGGGATGCATCCCTGCGCCCAGCTTAGTGTGCCAGGATGTGGGTGCTTCCATGCAGGTTCTGAAACTGGCAAGCAGGGCCACGAAGGCACTGGTTGGGCTGGGAGTAACCAGAAAGGGGTGCTCTTTATTTTTAATTTGAATTTTTTCTAATCCTTGCCTTTGGAGAGTTAACCCTGGCTCCAGGATAGACCTGAAGCTGGTGAGAGTCAAGCAGATTTGCTCCCCCTCCAGGAGCAGCCTATGAACCTTGGAAAGGTCAGTTTTCCTCCCATTCCTTCTAAGGACAATCCAGTTTAGCAAATCCTGATCCTTTGGGGAGCCCTTCTCCTTCCCCATTCTTGTTCACTTTATCCCCTGCGCCTCCACTCCCCGCAGGGACCTGTTTTCTAGGCTCCAGTTTGATCTCCAGGTGCCAGCTCCTGCCTGGAGGGAGCAGCCGTGCCAGGAGGAAGGTCGTGGCAGGAGCACAGGGCGTGGGAGGAGAGGCAGGAATAAAAGTTTCTGGCAGGAAGGAGCAGGTTGGGACTTGCCACCTTTCCAAATTCATCCCCAGGGACACATCAGAGAGCCGTCCCTCCTGCCCAGCACGTTTCTCTCCCTTTCTCCTCCACTCTTTTACCAGGGATTACACAGTCCCGGGGTGTCTTTGCTTTCGGGTGTGGGACCTCAAACTGGTTGAACCAATTCGTAGCAGATGATTCACTGGATGCGTTTCGGCCCTCACTTTGTTCCCTTGTCTGTCAGCAGTTTGCAATTTTTGCAGACGTGCTGCCTGTCCTCCTGTATCACTGCTGTCCTGGCAGCCCCTGCCACGCACCAGGGATGTAAAAATTGTAGTCGTGCTCCATTCTGTGAGCAATTCTGGGTGTCGTGGTGACCTCTGATCCATTAAGTCGAGGCTTTTCAGTAAGCAAATCTCAGTGGCGAGGGTGATTGGGTGATTTATTATTAATTTTTACAGTTTCATTAGCTGTTCACATAGACTGGACAAATGTAACCGCCCAGAATTTGGTTTGTTACAAGTAGTGAGACTGGTGAGGCCACACAGGTTTTGAGGAGTGATCTGTAGTGCTGGAGGGATGGAGGTGTTGGTCTGAACTCTGCTTAGATCTGCTCTCTGAGGCTGTTGCCACACGGTGGTGGTGTCATCTACACAGGGGTGGCCTCGCTGCCAGCATTGCTTCTGCCAGAGCTGTAGCCTGCATCTGAGACGTCAAAAAAAAGAGCAAACTGCAAGCTCAGCTCTTCCCCAGGTCCCCTGCCCTATTGCTTCCCTGAATCCTTTTCCTTGCCAGGGTGGGAGCAACCTGGCTCCCGGAGCAGCAAAATCCGGTCTTCCCTCCCCAGCTACAGCAGCAGTGAGTCAGTGTGCTTGCAAGGTTTGTCAGCAGGAGGAACTGGTCTGAGGAACAGTGACCATGATGCTGTTGGAGCACAGCCAGCTCAAGTCTGTGCTGGTGGTATAGCCCGGGCTTTGATTTCTCCCCCATTAACAGCATTGGAGGGCAGGAGACAGAGCAGCTGCTGCTTGTCAAGGCCACCAGGACCCACAGATAACCTCCAAAGGCTTTTATGACCCTGGAGTTGAGCTGCTCCTATCCTAGCACCCACAGCCTTTCTCCAGATGAAATCTCCACAGCTGGGATCAAGTCTTGCTGCTGAAACTGGGTTACCTCTGGCCTGCCCTGGACAGATCCTGTGTGGGTTTTTTGGGTATGGCTGCTGTTTCCATTTGTCTGAGTTTCCTCCTGGGCTATGTGATCCGGGTCCAGACCCTGTTCTTGCTTTCATAGAATCATAGAATTGTCTGGGTTGGAAGGGACCTCAGAGATCATTAAGTTCAACCCTTGATCCACTAGCGCTGTGGTTACCAGACCATGGCACTGAGTGCCACATCCAGTCTCTTTTTAAGTATCTCCAGGGACGGAGAATCCACCACTTCCTGGGCAGCCCATTCCAATGTCTGATCACCCTCTCTGTAAAGAAATTCTTTCTAATATCTAACCTAAACTTCCCCCGGCACAACTTGAGACTGTGTCCTCTTGTCTTGTGGTAGTTGCCTGGGAAAAGAGACCAACCCCCCCCTGGCTACACCCTCCTTTCAGGGAGTTGTAGAGAGTGATGAGGTCTCCCCTGAGCCTCCTCCTCTCCAGGCTGAACAGCCCCAGCTCCCTCAGCCTCTCCTCATAGGATCTGTGCTCAAGCTTCGTCCACTGAAAGCCAGGGTCTTGCAGCTCAGCTCACCAGACCTCCCTCAAACCCTGGTGCTCCCTAAAGCTATGTCCTTGCAGCCATTTTCAGAGATCAGTGCCCATATCCTGGAGGCAAAGAAGATGTTCTGGTGTACCCACATGAGGTGGTCTGCTGCTTTAAAGATAGTTACATACAGGACAGATGTTCTCCAAACAGAATGGATGCTCCTCAGCCCTGAAATTCCTTCATTACCTTGTCTGTCTTCTCTAGCTGAGGGCAGCCCTCAGTGACTGAAGTGACCCTCAATACCATTCAGGGCAGCAGAAGCAGCTCCTTCATGTTTTCTGGAGGCAAGAGGTGGGAAAGCAAAGGACTGTGCTTAAAAATGGCTGTCCTGAAATTAATAGCCCCCTGCATTCACCCTCTGAGCCAACTGCCTGGTCTTGCTGGAGAACACTGCTGTCTAGTAAACCAACCAGGACTCGAAGTCCCCCTCACCCACCACCACCACCAACAGGTCTGTGGCCCCTAATCCTGAAGTTTCCCTCTGGATTTTTCCCAGTGGGATCTCCTGCTTTTTCCCCACCCTCTTAATTTGAAGTCACATTAGACAGATCTACTCCACCAGGCTTTCCCACCAAACAGGACAGGCAAGGGAAGAGATGCAGACCACCAAGTGTCACCGTGCTGAGGGATTTAGGAGGAAACCTTTGACTGAAGCGAGGTGACACCTTGGCTGCAACAGTATTAACCCCTGGCAGACCTGAGGCAGAGAAAAGGCCGTGGTGGCTGATGACATTGCAGCGGAAGGAAGGGGAGGGGTTCATCCCTCTGTGCCTCCCACCCCAGTGCAGATGCCCTGCAGCAGGCAGGAGCAGGCAGCAGGGGCTGGCTGCCTGCACTAGTGCTGCTGAGGGATTGGAAGCAGCACAGTAAGCTCCGTTTGCAGCAGCCCAAATAACCCCTTCCCTGTGCAAGCACTAAGGCAGCTTTCAGGGACAAGAAGACTGATGTTACCCTGCCCAAGTATTGTCTTCTAGCAAACTTCCAGGGTTGCGTGGCTTTTTGTTGGTTTTGTGGTTGGTTTGTTGGGTTTTGTTTGTTTGGGGGTTTTTTTGTTTTGTTTTGTTTTGTTTTTCCCCCCTCTCTAATGAATGCAGAGCTTGGCACAAGCACAAACCCTGTGTCAATCCTGCTCACACCAGGAAGGGAGATGTAAAGGCAGGGAGTAACGAAGGCAGCTGTAGGCCAAACTGTGGAAGGGAGAGAAAGCAGGGGGAGGAACAGGGGGAGGGGGAGGAAGCCCAGTGAATAGGGGGAAAAGGAGAGGAAATGGGAGAGGAAATAGTTCGGGGAGAGTAGCATGAGGTGGGTAAGGCAGAGCCAGAAGAATGGAAGGAAATCCTCACAGAACTGGCCATTTGAAACCTGTTCCCCCTGTGCCCTGTGATGTGCCTTCTCGTGGCAGATGCTCCAGATCTGGAGATAGCAGGGGAGGGATTGGCTGGCTTTTGGGTACATATTGGTTGTAAAAGGGAGAGGGAAGGAGGACTAGAAAGAAATGTCCCTGCTCATCACCCCAGAATACCTAGGAAACCTGTAGCATCAGTCCCAGAGGATGTTGTGGAAATCAGTAGGTGTGCCCAGCCCACTGCCACACACGAGGTCTTATGGCTCCTTCCCTGTCCCTGGCCATCTCGTTATTTGAAAGAGAAGGAGGAGTGGGAGGAAAAACCCATGATCTTGCTGGCCTGCTGCCAGTTGCTAAGGCAATTTCTTCAAAAGGGAGAGGAGCTGTGGAAGGAGGGAGATGCCTGGAGAGGAGGGAGATGATGCATGCAGGAACCAGGCAGAGAGAGGAGCCTGCAAACAGCAGTGAGTGATGGAGGCAAGTGGGACTGTGGGCTCGGTGGGAGCAGAGGTGAAGGAGCCCAGAGGAAAGGGGCAAAGTGGAAAGAGGCTGAGGGGACCAGGGAGAAACAGTTCTGTGTGCAGCTCTGCTGTGGAGCCAGCATCCCTACAGACCTGTCTCAGCTGATCGATTAGCTGTGGTTCAGAGCAGATCTACGAAGTGTTGCCTGTGGCTGGAGGGATTTTTTTCCCCCCCCAATGGCTTTTCCCTTCTGTGGTTTCTCTGGTGAGTACAGATCAGTGTGGTCCAGGGAAGCTGGCTCTGCTGTGCAGGCAGGGCTGGGAGCAAATCCCACTCCTGTAGCCAGCAGTGGGAGGGACACGTATCCCTCTGGGCCTGGATCAGTTGTGTAGGGTAGAGCCAGGGAGGGAGCATTATCCCTCCTGGGCAAGGATACCAGGAGCATGATGAGGGTGCCTTTTATTGTCCCCTCCTTGTCTCAGTGCTGTATTTGAGTGTGCTTCTGCCAACAGGGCACATACTTGAGCAAGGTTTGTGAAAGCTGGTGGCTGCCTGGCCACAACACCCCAATCCTTCAATTACTTGAGCTTAGTGGCTGTTGTCAGCTGTGATGTTTGGCTTGTGGTGATACTGAGCAGCAGCAGAGCTGAATTCAGACCTGGGCCAGTCCTAGGCCACCACTGTCTGCAAGGAGCCTCTGCTCAGTGCTGAAGTGCCTGGAAACCCCACTCCTGGGGTTTGCATGTCAGCAAATGCATCTCCAAGAGGGAGGAACTGTCCTTCAGAGAGCACCCCGGATTCCTGTCACCCCAAGAAAGTGTCTTAGTCCTCTAGTGTGTTGTCAGTGTGAGATACCTCAGACCTGCCCCTGGTCCCCAGCAGGTCCATTCCCGTGCTGAACCCCAAACCTGCTTTCTGCTGCCTTCTGTGTAGGTGAGACCAGTGGGGGGGGG
>JAAWXA010000041.1:3284385-3301981 GCA_038090715.1 Florisuga fusca | reverse complement strand
GAGCCCTAACGCTGGGCTTGGTCAATGGTTTTCTGTTTGAAGCAGTAACTTTTTCTTTTTTTTTTAAATTCCATGTAAGGAAACAACTGCAAATCCATCAGCATCCTGCTGCTTCACTGAGTTCAGCTTGGAAAAAGGAAGAAAGCAAACCCACCCCCTCAGCCAGTTCCTCCCTTCACCCTCCCCCTCCCTCCCATCTCACCCTGGCAGATGAATTAGGAGCCAGAAGCACGTTTCATAATTGTAAGTGATGCATTTCATTTTCATTAAAAGTTCCTTCATTGCAAAATGTATTGGCTTTTATACTGTGTCTGTGTGCATATCTCTGTTACATCTACCTATTTATCTATCTATATACTAATAAATATATATGGCCTGTTTTAAAGTGCCAATTTATAAAAAGCCACCTCCTTAAAAGGCAGACAAGACCCAATTTCATCCATGACAAGAAGGGAGCAGAATTGACTGAATATTGCCAAATGACGTAAAACATAATTTAAAATTTCTTAAATAAATATAAAAGTTATTCCTAAAGAAGCCGTAGGCATGTCAACAATATAGGTTGTAACCGGCGCTCAACAGCTAAAGTACCATTGAAAAAACTAAAATGCCATAGCAACTTCAGCAATAGGCATGATACATTGCAAACATTATTCTTTTTTTTTTTTTAAATTAAATGTACACCACGATGAGCTTTAAAAAAAAAAAAAAAAAAAACGCTATTGGTGCAGTAATGAGAAGACTTCTCAGGTGTTAGGGGGAAGGGGACCATGCATAGAAAGCTGTGTCTATATTCGTTGTAAAACGGGTCTATAAAGTGTAAAGCAGGTAACGCAGTTGGAGAGAAGAAACCAACCCGATACGAGATGCCAAGTGATGTCACACGACTGGCTCCAGTTTCAACAGCAATGGATATTAAAGCAAGTCCATCCAGTGCAGGTTAAGAGATGAGCTTCACTGCAGTAATACTGAAGTTGCCTTTTTCAGCACTTAGCACAGTGAGGTGGGGAGAGGGGAGGAGAAATGCTCCAAGAAAGGGTGAGCGGAGGCTGCCAACACCAGTCTTCTGCCCGCTCCGCGTGTGAGCGCACACACACACACACACCCCCCGTGTGGTCAGGAAGGTTGCCACCAGAGGTTGGCTTCCAGTGGGCGACGGGCACGTTTCCCCCCTCAAAACCATTCCCGGGAGCTTGGGGTGAGGAAGCGCTGATCCGCTGCCGCGTTAAGGCGCTCCGCATCCCGCGGGATGGGCGCCCCGGGCGGGGGGCTTGGGGGCTGGAGCCGCCGTGGTGCTCGGGACCTCTTGGGATGAAGTTCCACAACTGTTTCCTGCCAACTGCTTCACATACGTGTTGGAAAAGGACATGGCTCTGAGTTTCAGGAATCACAGTAGTGCGCAGTGGGTACAGCAGGGAGCAAACACTTGTGAAACTCCTACGGAAGCAGCTCCCAGCCCTTTCTTAAAGCACTTTTTTTTTTTTTTCCTTTGCATTCAGGGAAACCAACTGCAGGCTTATTTGATCCAATTTTCTCTTTGCACCATACACATATAAAACATTACAACTCTGTATAAAAGTACAAGTGGTTCTTGTACATCTGAATTATGCAGGAACTATGTGAGCAAATCCTATCAAAATAGCTATTTTTTTTTTGTGTGTATAAACAGCATTTGTTTTTTAGAAAAAACAATATCATAAACTGCAGAATCTGTACAAAAATAGAAAATAAATTTGGGCAGCAGTTTCTAAACAGCCATGTAAATGCAACACTTAAAGAGGAGCAGGTTAATGCCTCCAAAAGGCTGAATTGCTAAGTCAACCTATACAGGGCTAAAATGGTATTGAGATTATCTAAATAATAAAATTTTTTACCTCTTGCAATAAAACTTATAGAAAAAATAGACAAATATGCACATGCAATTTACAGCTTTCCCCAACATAATCCTTGTGCTTAGCTTTTACAATTTTTTTTCTTTTTTTTTCTTCGTTTTTTTTGTAGTAACATAACATTGTCTACAATACATATTCTTCCCTATACCAGGATATTCGGTCTTCCTTGAGGAACCACTTTAAAAAAAAAAAAATACATTAGAAGTGGTCATACATGGATGAAGGCACTCCAACTCTGCTTGAAGCAAAAAACTAGTGTGATCCTTTTCTTTTCAAAAAAGGCAAGCAAGGACGCATGCACAGTGCTGTGAATCGGGCAGTGGGAGAAAATTAAAAAAAAAAAAAAAAAAAAAAAAAGAAAAAAAAAAAAAAGAGGAAATTTGCTAAATTTTTATATTTTAAGACCCAACAAGCACCTCCATGATGTGATCCAGTTCTGTGAGGTCCATTTTGAAAGGCTGATTTGGAGTTACTGGTTGACTGCTGTACGGAGCAAGAGTTTTTAGGAGCTCGTCTGCCGAGACAGGAGCCATTTTCGAAGCAGCCCCCGTGGCAGACGTGCAGGGGTCAAAATCATACATGGACGTATCAATGTCAGCAAACAGAATATCATCCAGGGTCAAGTCTGTGAGGAAACCCGTGGAAGTTGTTATCTCAAAGTTGCCGGGGAGGGAGTCCATGAGTTTCGATTCGGCCGTTCTGCTCTCTGAGAGGCCCTCAGGTTTCTGAGCGCTGGACTCGCTGGGGTGGTCTCTGGAGTCACCGGCTCCTGTTTCGGCTGCTACTGCCTCTGCGGAGGTAGGTGCTGGACAAAGCTCCTCGATTTCGTCCAAGGCTGAGGAGAAGCTGTCCTTTACTGGTTGGAGAGCGGGAGGTGGTGGTTTTGTCGGACCATCGTGCTGGACAGTCGGGGAAGTGCAAAAAGTGTCGTCCTCGAGCAAAGAGGCTGGGGTGAGGCAAGACTCCAGGGGCGTAGTGCTTACCAAGTCTGTGGGGAGAAGGGGCTGGGAGGAGAGGTGGCTGAAGGCCGGCGGGGCCTCGCGGAAGTTGTCGCTGAGAGGGTCGGCGGGCTGCGAAGCGGTCATGAACATGGGCCTCAAGCTGCCTTCTTGTTTGAGTTCTTCCTGGATTCGCCTCAACATGTTGTTAATTAAAACTGTCTTTTGCAAGCTTGGCTCGGTTAATGGCCTGTGGTTATAAAGTTTCATAAGGGAAATGTTGAAGATAGTCTGACGCTGTAAGGTGTAAGACACCTTAGAGGGACCGTCAGTAGGAGACACCACTTTGCCTTCCAACCCATCTTCATGCTCGTCAAACTTCCGCTTTCCTCCTTTCCCCAACATATATCTGAAAGGAAAAAGAAGAGACCGATGAAGGCACCAAAGCCTGAAGCCACCAGAACCAATACCCCAGCCCACCTACTCCCTTGGGGCACGTGGTGTGGACAGCCTGGCTGCTCCTCGCTTACCCCTGAGAGTCGCAAGTGGAAATCTCTCCACAAAAATAACTCTCTTGTCGCCCACAGCAGCACGAGGAGGAAGCAGAAGCCGCCTTAACACCGAGCTCGGGTCCATCATGTTTAAGCACAACCACGCTGGTAAATTCCAAGCAGGAATTCAAACAGCATCTATAAAATTCAAGCCCTTGTGTGCTTGGCGGCAAATCTGCCTTTTGCATACCTTAAGCGTATGGTCCCCAAATATCTGTACACAGGTGCACAAGCTACACACACTCTACTGAATGTTACTTTTAAATTTCCTGACTGGTGCAGTGCTAGGCCTGGGAATACAAACATAACACACCAAGGCTCTTACAATGAATTTCCCTTTTATTTAGAGGGGGGAGGAGAGGAGTGAGGCTCAAGCAATCGTGTGCTGAGAGAAACCTGCCCAGTGAAGTCAGAAGAGTCAATCCTTCAGACACCAGGATATGTGCATATCTGACCTCATGGGTTTGTTTAACTGATCGCATAAGGACTAAACTACTAGAGCAGGAAATCCAGTAATTACACTCAGAATTAGATAAATTGCAGATGAAGATGATCTGTCATGTCTCTTATTCTAATCCCCAAGACCATTCTCTGCACTACACGCTGCTGCTGCAGCCAGGGCCTTCAGTTCCGACGGTGTCGGCGTCCCAGTTTGAGGACAGAGCCATCTGCCCCAGACAGCTTTGAAGGGGTTTAATGTCTCCTGAAGTGCTGAGCATGCCCCTCCTGGAGCCAGGCCCCTAGGGAGCACCCCCAGTCCCACCCTGTGGACCCAGGTGGGGGACGTCCCTTGCAGTCAGGGGATGTGCTGTGTCCCCACCTAAGCTCTGACCGAGGGCTGGGGTGGGTTGCGCTCTCACCCCCTGCTCCGCTCTTCTGGGTACAGGAACTTTTCACATGGCAGTGCTGGAAACCTTCACAGCTTCTGCCTGGCGACGCCAGCAACCTTTGCTTCCTCCAGTAAGCCTTTAAGGCTTGCTAGCCACAGGCAGAAAAGCTTTTGCACCAAAGCAAGGATGCATGGCTCCAGATGCACCATTTGTCTTCACTTCTCCCCCATCAAAGCGTGTCCCCCACTCAGGGCTACATCCATGTCAGGTTTCATTCGAGAACAAAAGAATGCCGTACGGCTTTCTAAAGAACAAAAAAATCAGCATAAATGCACGTGCTTTTCTCCTGGTCAGATGGCAGATTTTGAAGAAAGAAACAAAGGGAATTTTACCAAACTTGCCCTGCATCATAAATCATTTCTGAGCTAAGAGTAAGTAGGGCAGTTCATTCCCCAATGCTGTCTCTTCCAGGGTGTTTCAGAGCGCCTGGGAATGCTCCTCTATACAGCACAGTCCCAGCCTCATTTTATCACCATTATTTTTGTGACATGAAGATCCCCCCAAACACAGCGGAATGAAGGAACCGCTGTGCTGTGACAGGCATGACCTTATGTTATGTGCCTGAAAGTGGAGAGTGTTAGGGTCAGAAACTCTCTGCCTCACACCACCACCCATTTCGGAGTGTAGCCAGGTTTCAGTTTAGTGAAAAATCCCGGATTACTTGGGTGAAACAGCACGGTCCCCGTGACAGGCACTTCTTGCAGTGCTTGTGAGATGGCAAGTTCCCTCTGACTCTCTCCCCCACTACCTGCATGGACCCAGCTTACCAAACAAGCTGTTTTATCACATCTCAAGCTACAACGAGCAGAGCTGTCACTAAACTTCACTTGCCTGTCCCATGGGCTGCACCAAATCAGCCAAGAGAAAGTCCTGAGGAGGTGAGGTAGGATCGCAGGCATTGCAAAGGAGCACCCTGTGCTCCACCTGCTTCCACATCTCAGGGCAAATGTTTGGCTTTCCTCTCATTTTCTTGGGAGCATGGTAAGGTGCTGGAGCACCAACCCAGCTGCCCTTTTTAGTAGGCTCACAGAAAGCCCTGTCTTCATCCCTTCATCCATTTCACAGATCACTAATAGGATGGCATGAAGATTTCTGCCTTCTTTTTAAAAGAAAGAAAGAAAGGAAAAAAAAAAAAAAGCTTTTCACCACCCAGAGAGAAGCTGAAACAAGCATGTAAACAGATTTTTAACCCCAAAACCTGACTCCCCTCATACAAGCTTTATTATTTAGCTATTGCCTAGCTATCGTCTAGGAGACAAAACTTGCCTTCCTTATTTGAGTATAATTCCTAGTTCCCCCAACGGGATCCACGCCTGCAAAATGACTGCACCAGGCAGATCTAACACCCATTTGATCATCATACACTGGCCCTGCAGTAGCTAAGGACTTGCAAACATCCCCAAGAATGTCTGAAAAACATTTAAAAGCAAAGAGTCCTTGTGAAGGGGGAGGAAGGGGGGGGAAAGAAGTCAGGGTTTCAATGCAAAAAGAAAAGAGCTTCAGGAAGTGTTTGGTGGATGTTAAATCCAAAATCAGATTGGGTGAAGTGAGCCTCCTCTGGTTAAAAATAAGTCCCAAATCCAGATCATTTTCTAGCATATTATGCAATTAAAAAAAGAAAGGCAGAGGGGGGAGGGAGCAAGCTGAGGAACGGGTAGGCTGCCATCCAAGCTCCTTGGCCAGCTACCAGCGATCCCCGCGCCTGGAATCTCGGGTGAACAAAACCTCTGAAATTTAGCACTACTGCCTAAGTCTGTTTTTTCTCTGCTCCCTAGTGTCATTTCCATGGACTACTCCAGAGCTGTGCACGTGGGTTTGGGGTGTGAAGGGGGGGGCTTTCCTGTTCAAATGTTCACGACAGACACACTTCCTTACGCTTTGGACAGGGCAAAAAAAAAGGGAGGACTGAGCTAGCAAGAATGGAAACCCCTGCCCAAGTCCAGCATGGTTTCAAAGCAGTGATGGGCTAGGAGGAGAGCTGGAAGCTCTCTGTCTCTTCCTACTATCTCCTCCCCCTGAAAGAAAGACAGGCTCTGTCTTAAAGACACACCGATGCTCCTTCTGCAAGGCTCTATTTAAATGAGAAATTTTTAAATGGCTTGGGGATGGGGAGAGTTTTGAAGTTTGTCAAACACTGCCAGGAATGTGTAAAAATATTCACTGAACAAAGCAAACCTCTTTCCCCAGGATGAAGAAAACAGAGCATTCGTGTGGCCATGCTCTGTTCCCCCCACTCAGTTATTAATGAACATCGTCAGGAGACATGGGCAAGCATTTCCAATGAACCCAGTTGAGCCCATTTGCATCCAAGACTGAGGTGCTGGTAGTTAAGACTGTTTTTTAAGCTGATCAGTAAGAGCTACAGGATTATCATAGTAAACACAACTATAACCTTACTACGTCATTTTCCAGGAAGCTTAGAAATGATTCAAGGTTTCCTGTATGCATGACTGTCAAGCTTTCACATCTCACTCCATCTTCACATAGCTTGGTTCAGAGTGGGTCCTTTTAAAAGAGAAAATTGATCAGGCAACTCCCAATTTCACCTAGCAGCTTTTCAGCACAGCTTTCAGTTTCCTTTTCCCCAGTGATGCTCTCTGAAGGGGGCTTAGCCATTAAAGCAGGATGCCAGCCTAAGCAAGAGGGTATGATTCCCCCAAACAGGGTGCCCAAATGAGCACCACTAGAGTCTCAGCTGTATAACATTTTATTTTATTCCGTTCCCTCTTAGCAAGCAAGAGAGAATTGTAAAAACATTTTTCTCCAGTTTCCACAAATAATTTTATTCATTCTAAGCAAAGCAAGGCAGTGGTATCTTTTTATACCAACTGGTAGAGTTGGCAAAACCAGACAAGCTTTTGGGTTTGCAAGCCTTTCTCTGGATCTCCATAAAGAAATTGTCCAGTTTTTGACCACCAGAGCTTAAAACAATGTTGCCTGCTTGTTCTTTACAGTTGAAACCATCTCTTTCTTCCTTCAACAAAAAGTTTCATGCCTATATTAAGGAAATCAATGTTCTATGTCTTAAGATACTGACCAACATGAGAAATAAAAAAGTAAAAAAGCCAAGCTGAACAATGTCAGTATTTGATCTGGTTCAGTCACTTAATCTCAAAAACTTTGCTCCTAGCCTTTCCAGCCAAAGCTCCTGCTGGGAAAATGAAAATGCCAAACTTAGAGATTGGATTGGCCAAAGATCAGTGCAGAGTGAGGTACACCCACACCCTCCCAAGTGTCAGAAGACAGAGTTGGCCTACCAAGTCATATGGCCATAGTGGCAACAGCCAGACAACAGCAAGCCACCAAAATGCACGACTGGACAAGCAGTGACAAAGGGTCACATCCAGGGAGGGTCTTTTGTGCATCTGTTTCAGCTGAGCACCAAACCAGCCAGATGTATTCCAGCTCCATTTCCACCCATCTGCCAGCAAACATAATTTTGGGGCCAAGCATTGAAAAGTTGAGATGGGATGTCGCTTTGTTGTTGTTGTTTTAATAAAGGGTGTTGCAGGGTTTTGGTATTCAAGTTACTTTTCAGTGTTTCTTAGGATCTGCAGAAGCAGAAAACTGGAGGAAAACAATGGAAAAACTATTTATCCAGGAGTGTCTTGGGGATCTTCCCCAATATTACCCACTGGTTGGCTCCAGCTCTGAAAGACCCAGACCCAAAAGCTGAACCAGTGTTGCTGAGAAAGATTCAACTTCCTTTTTTTTCCATTTAGGGTGATTGCACACACCTATGAGCCAGAGAAACCCTAGAATTGTTTGGGAGATGACTTTCCTTAATTGAAATACAAAAGTAATATATATATATTTTTTTTCATTTCATCTAGCTTCTTTTTATTAGCTCTGCATGCTCTTCAGAATGAGCTGGAAAAAAAAAAGCAGTTGGAGCTCAGCAGAAGAGAGAATCAGCGGGTGGTTCTCTGGAGTCAACCATCATCGATTAAACACAGAAAAGCTTATGCAATGCCTGACTACGTCTCTGAGCCCACTTAGTGACGAATCCTTTGCTCTCCAGAGGACAGAGGTACGTGCACATCGTGAGAGAAGTATTTATTGATTGTACTTAGGATGTTATACCTTGTCACTGCTGGACTATTTTCTTTTAATAATCGGGAGTTTGGAATAGGGTAGCACTGGACGTATGAAAATGGAGGAGAATGAGTGATTGGGTTATCTCACCAATAAAAAAAATACCCTTTAATGTTAATTCTCAAAGTCTTTTAACAGTTTAGTTTGAAATGTCTCTCAAGACTGAGGGCTTTTCTTGGAAATCAATTCCACAACCCACTAGTCCCTCCCTGCTCATCAGGGCAGACAGGAAGGAAAAACAGAAAGAGGAACCAAACACTAAGAGGGAGACAGAAAAGGACCTTTAAGAAGTCACATTTCCACTCACATATTTACACCAACCTATCAGCTGGGCTAGAGGATGAACAGCTTAATACAATGGGGTTCACCTTTGGAACAAACACCACATTGCTCAAAATGGTAAAAGCACCAAACCCCAGAGTCCATAGGCAACCATTCCAGCCCGAAGAGAGATGTGACAGCAGGGGCATGGGCAGTAAGTTTAAAACAGGACCAGTTACTTTCTGAACTCTGGGGTAATTAGAACAGCAGGGAGAGAAAAAAATTACAAAAAATAAAAAGGAGACAGAGAGAAAGAAAAAGGCAAGTTGAGGGAATTAAAAAACTACTTCACACACAGGTGTGCAGAAAAAAAAATTACAAAAGCCCCTCCTATAAAAGCCCCCTGAACCACTAAGATGGAAATGGATTTGCATTTTTCACTCCCAAAACAATGTTTCCCAGACCTCAGGTGTAAATGAACCTCACTGGGGTTTCTCAGCTACTTTATCCAGTAAAATTACGCAAGCACTTTCTGTGTTGCTTCTGCTTCTGCAATTATTTTCCTCTCCTCCATCCCTCAGTCCTCATCCTTGAGGGCTGCATTGGCTGTATCCTGCCCCAACGGTAGTCAATGAGTGTTTTGTTACTTACTTCAGCAGGATCAGGATTTGGCATAGATAGCTGGAGGACCAAAATAAAAAGGCCTTTTGTGCCAACTGGGTTCAACTGGTAAGACAAGGGCTCGATCCTCTGAACCAGCAGAGGCAGGCTGAGCTGCCACAAGGCATTTCAGGGCTGCCAGATCCAGCCCGAGGGACCACCTGAACTTGTAACCAGTCCCCACGACTTCAAAGCATCTGTTCCCTAAGGCTAGGGAGGCAAACAGGTAAAACTCCCTCTCCTGCTCCCCATTTCCACATCCACAAGGACACCACAGAGAGAGAGAGAGGGAGAGCAGCCATGTCTCAGGAAGACCCTGCCTCAGGACATGACCACAGGATCACCCATGGCAAAACGATGCTCCTTCAACTGGAGGGTCCTGGCAAAGCAGAGCAAACCTCCCCCAGCAGCTGGGAGCCAGCCCACTCTCCAAGAGCACAGGAATCATCCTCCCATTCGAAGCTAGAAAGGAAGAAAAACAGTGGAGGGGAATGCCAGTATAAATCTGCCCCCCTCTCCCAGCCTTGCTAAAAACAAGGAAGAAAGCTGAACAGCCCAGGTGTCGAGGTTTAACTCCAGGACTGGGGCAAATAAGCAAAATGGACTTTCAGAGCCACATGATGAAAATCATCCCTCCTTGAAGATTTCATCTGTTGACACCAGGGTCTTTAAATCCTGGCACGGCAGCATCCCTGGGAGCTAGTACAGCTTGTACCACACTCAGCTACGTTCAATATGCTGCAGCTGGCTGGCAAGTTGTACACTGAGGGGTAGTGTGGGGTTTTTTGTTGTTGCTGTTGTTGTTCGGGGGGGGTTTTTTGTTGTTGTTTTTTGGGTTTGGTTTTTTTGTTTGTGGGTTGTTTTGTTGTTTTTGTTTTTCGGGTTGTTTTTTTTCTGCAAGGCTGTCCCTCGGGATCTGATGCAGATTTTAGTTGTTTTAGTGTACTGTGTCCATGTTGCCTGGCTAGAGAGAACTCCTGACAACTGCTGCCTGGTAAGAATTGGGTGTCTCACATCCCACATGAATTAGAAAACAAAACCCCCAGCTGCAGACAAGAGGTGCAGTGAATGGAGCTGTGCTGGGGTTTCTGTCCTCCCTAGACCAGTGCTCAAACATTGCCCATTTACAAGATTTGGTTTTCCCTGGCACTTAAGATTTTACATTAACTCTGGCCATCTTGTTTGTTTGTTGGTGGTTTTTTTTGTTTTGCTTTGTTTTGTTTTTTTTAAACTGAGGTTCAATAAACACTTACAAAACTTTCCTTTAGAGCTATATCAAAAATTGGCCTCCTGGGTAGCTCTGTGCTTCCAGAGAGTACAGGGAATTGTTTTTACATCTGCAAGCTTTTGCTGAAAGGCTGTCGGTGCCAGCAGGAACTGTAAGTAGCAGGTATTTTTGACGTGTATTTTATAGGGACCTAGCTTTTCCCACCTCCTGTGGTGGATGGGTGAATCTCAGCTCTTTCAGAAGAAACAGAGAGGCAAGCAAAGCTGCTCAGCAGCCCAGCAAGAAGCATCCCCCCTTCTGCATATAACAAGAAAGGCAGGCCCCTCTCCCTATAGAAATCACACCCCCAACTTCAGGCACTCAGGAGTGAAGGCAAGATGAGTGACAGTGGTCTTTTCTAGTCTCAAGCTAAAATTGAAGTAGGAAGGAAAACCACAATGGGTGACTTTTGCAGACTACTCTAAGCAGGTATTAGCCAGGAACTGCACAAGGAAACCTCCCGGCACGCAGGAGATGTCAGAGGAAGCTGAGACTGTCATCTGAGGAGCATCTGAAGTCCCTCAGCTCTCATGGGTCTTGACTTTGGTACTCAGAGGCTGGAGGAGCCCCCCGGGTCCCCCAAGAGGCGTCCACGTTAATCACAAAGTAAGGTGAAGCCTTCCCTAGCAAATAAGCAATGCAATTATAAAGCCAGTCAATAGTGTAACACCAGCCAACGTGTTCCAGCGATATTTTGAAACTGTAATCTGATCCTACTGTTTCCATCCTCGTGCCTTGCCTGCTCTCCCTTGTTGCATACTGTACTATTTGAGGCCCAGAGGGCAAAGCAAGCTCTTGCTGCTCGTTAATGATCAGAAACTGCGTCGTTTTCAGCCAGAGCTCTCCCTGCGCCGCCCACACCACTTTCTTGGTGCTTTCTTAAAACTTGCAGCCCACCAAAGCCCGGCGAGAAGGCACTCTGAAAAACAAAAGTGAGCGGCACAATCGAAAGAAAGCACAGCTACAAAATCCACTCCTTGCCTTCAGCCTCCAGCTCCTCTCTCTAACCAGGCTAAAAAAAGGCAAAGCCACAGACTAAGGCAATCTCCGACCCGAGTGTGTTAAGTCTTGCAGGAAACATATGCTTCTATTAAATTGGAAACAGTTTCTAATGCTGTCAGTTTGCTAAATGTAACATGTTCCCTTGGAAGCAGGAGAGCAGTTTTAATGTTTTTGACTTAACACACCAAACAGAGCCATGTCTGATAAAGCTGGAATGGGCTCCAATAAATACCGCCTAGAATAAATTACAGCCTCATTAAGTAATTGTTTGGAAAAAGGAGAGCAGGTTTTCTAGATTATAGCCATGTTATTAAGGGTGTTTATAATATTAGGAATTCTATCAGGGTAGCAGAATGCAAGTCTAAATCAGAGGAGCCCTTGTTAGCTTGTTAAACCATTAAAGACTACCCTGGCAGAATTAGAAGCTGAACAAGACAGCACAGGTTCTGTGCATGGAAAGCTAGCGAGGTGTATTTCAAACTGGCTGCCAGGCTAAAGTCAAGAGCAAAAGCTCTGAGCAACTTCTCAGTACAAAGCAAGAGGAGGGATATAGCTTTGGAACATACATGGGGCTGGAAAGCATTTATTCAAAGGAGGTTTTATTCATGTGCAGGAAGGCAGTTGTCTTTATTGGGGAAAAAAAGAACAGAAATTACTTCTGCGGGGCAGTCTAAACCTATCTCAAATTTCTCACACAGACGGAATGTCAATTCTCACATGTTCTGATTCAGACAGGACTTCCCATCAGCATCCTTACAACAGCACCCAGCAGATGCAAACAAGACCCCACCCTGCCCTTTTTTGGTCTTGTCCTTAGCTGGAAGTTTCATAAGACAATCTTCCTACGATTGCTAATGCTGCCTCAGCCCTTCACAAGCCTGGCGCAGGCACAGCCCCGCTGACCACCAACCTCAACAGTACCTGCTTTGAGCAGGGCAGAGAATTCCCCCCCTTCCTATTACCAGAAGCTGTTTCCTTAAGGTTAGTCACTGCAGGAAGAGGTATTTTCAGTGAGATGGCAAAGCTGCCCTCTCCTCGGGTCACCTCTGTGTTAAATCCTCTTTACATCCTTCCCCAGGATGGCTGCAAGCACCATCGACTCACAGCATCGCCCGTGCCACCCCGTGGGAGCCTCCTCACCAGAGACCAGCTTGGCCCAGACTCAGTGCCCCACAGAGCCACCCACCCCAAAGAGCTGCTGGGCAGAGGTTATTCTGAAATTCGGGTCTCCACCTGACAGCATTAAGGAAGCAGCCAGGCCTGCCAAGCACGAATCAAATTATCCTGTGCTGCGTACACACAGGCTGAGCAACGCTGCTGCCAGTATCAAAAGCTCAGGGACTAGGAGCTGTGTTACACACCTGGGCATCAGTTGTAGGAAATCAGAGCTGCAGTAAATAAAACAAGGCACAGCACTAGGCCAGATCCTCTGACTTTACTATGTGATTAGCTGATTATTCAGCAGGCTCTGCTTGTTGTCACCAGAAAAATATGTGAGGGCTTCTCCACACAAGATTCCCCAGGACCAGCCAAAAAGCTTCCCCTGCTCCACATCACGGTTTCTTCTCACAAACTCTGGGCCTCCTTGCACGAGAGCAGGAGGTGCTGGTCCCACAAGTGGGACCATGTCACGAGGAAATCTCCCCAGCGGTGGGCAAGGAGCAACGTTGGAGCTGGTGCACACAGCCCTGTGCTGGGAGAACCAGAGCCGTAATCTCTTCAAGTGGTGGAGCAGCAGCAATTAAGAGAGCTGTGTACTGCTTCAGGGCCCAATTCTGCCAAGGACTGACTGCCTTCCATTTCTTCCCACTGCAGAGCCAGCAGGCATCAGTACAGAGAGAGCACTGGCTAAAGGAAAGAGCACCTTACTTGTAAATTAAATTCAAAACAATCTGCAAGAGCTAGCACGGCCACCAGAAAGTGGCACAGGCTAGCAAACACACGCTCCCCTTTCACTGCTAAAATTACATGCCTGTAATGACAAGATGCTCCTGGGTAAGACTCGAAGGGAGAATGATGAAATAGCAAGACTGGCTATACATCCCTCCTCCCCGGCAACATTGCTCTGAACAATAGATTACAGCAACATTGTCTTCAATTGTACAAGACATCTCTATTGGCACAGGCACGCTACGGCCTAGCTGATATTTTTAGTCTATGTAGGGACTGTGTATTTGTGACAATTGCAGGCCCATCTTCACTGGATTTGTGTAATTCCTACAAAGGTTAATGAGAATTCTGTGTGCATCCAAGAGAGACGAGACCCCTTTGTGTATAATAAGAGTTTTTCTCACTTTATATATAATGACTTAGATTGAGTCCTGGCTTTCAAGCGTATCGTAGCGTCTTTTCCCCAAAGATACCTTGGTTTTCCCCCTTGTAGAAGACCCTTAATAAACACATGGGGGAAATAAAATACCCCCACTACTGTGGAAAGAACTGAATGGTTTGCCAAAAAGTAGGTTATTGCTCTGAAAACACTGTTGAATAAATTATCACAGTCAAACTGAAAAGCAGCAAATGGCAGAGGGGGGAGGACGGGGGAAGGGGAGAGAAAAACAAAACAAAACAAAAACCTGAAGAAATATTTACTGCAAAATGCAACAGAGATTCTAGCAATGACAAGTCATTTTAGTTTCTGGCCTGCAGGTTTTATTTGCTAACCAGTTCCTTGCTACTGAGAGTTAAAAGAGGAGGAGAGAAAGAAGTTATTTCCCTTGCATTTTTTAAAGCAGCTACAAGGCATACGAGTAGTTTTCAACATTTTTGCTTAAATGAAATGAACACAGCTCTACAAACAAGTATTCTCTGTGAAAAAAAAGCACCCACTCAACCCCTGGCTTCACTTAAAGAGGTGGAAAAGCTGTTGGACATTTCTCTAACACCAGTGAAAACAAACAGGAAAAAAAAGTAGTTAAAGTTTCACATAAAAGTTTGCTAAGACGGTGTTAAGTGATGTTAGACAAGATGATAATTGTTGGCCTTTCAGTCCAGTGTACTAAAGCTCTTGCGTTTGTTGAAATCCAGCATGTGTTTTCACATTCAATGGAGAAGCCTCCTGAGAACTGATAAAGGGAACTCTGGCCAGCTTCACAATCTGCAACAGCTACAAATCAGAGACAAAAAAGATCCCATTTTCCATGGCACCCGCTTGATTTGATAATAAAAACTACTATACCAAAATAATACTCTTTAACAGCCATTACAGAATCCACGTAACTTGCGTTTAGAAATTTAAACATTCTCAAATAACTGATTTAAATAATTTATAAGAGGACACCTTTTTAATGATGTATTTTAACAAGATATGTATCAAGCCCATATTTCAAAGCACGCTTAGTACAGGTCAATTAACACAGAACAAACAAACTTAACCACAAACTAAATCTGGAAAACAGGAGTGGAAAATACAGAAGAGATCAGGGAAACTGAAACTAAATGTCCTAAGTTTCATTTCACATTCAGTCAGGCACAACCCATCCACCTCACCCAAGAGAGTATTACGCTGACTTTCCCCACAATTAGAAAAAAAAACCCCATGAGAACACGTATGTATCACACATGTTCCACTGCCAGCTACAGGAAGCAGAGCACCAAGAGAAAGCTTTACACTGAACATTACAGACACAGAAAATATACCCACTCTCCTATTCATTTGCAAGTTATTTCTGGAATACTTCAGTAGCGGAGGAAAGGGGAAGTGTTGTTTAGAAGAACCACTTTGGCCAAACAGATGGAGTGGGAGGGCAAGGGAGACTGTGAGCTAGATCACAGGAGGGTAACCTAAGCAGGTTATTGTACCCCTGGGACAGCCAGCATGGAAGCAGTCCTGGTAGAAATCCCTCACCAGCAGCACAGACTAATAAAGTACAAGTCTCTCCTCCTACAGAGTGACAGGCACAAGAACTGACTGGCAACAAATCAGGCTATTAAAAAAAAAAAATTTGCTTAAATAGCATGGCTTCCCTCTCCTGTGCACACACGTACAGACACACAGAGCAATAACAAAGCAAAAGTTGCCACTGTTTAAAAAAACACTGTGGTTTGTGCATGAACGCCAGTCTCCTATCTTGATGAAATGGATATTTTAAAAACATTCAAATTATATGCATGCACGAGTATGTTTATCTATTAAACACTTCTTCCAAGGGTGAAAGACTGCCTGTAAAAACACGTGAAAAGTAAAGAGTTTGTGGAGGCAACGGAAGATGATGATGTATTTCTGAATTAGGTTTTAAAACTTCATTTTGCAGCTACCTGAAGTTAAGACAAAGCTGCCTTTAGGCATCTCAAACTAGTCAGACCTGCTGTAGCAGTTGCACAGTCTGCTTCAAATATGCCCTCCACGCTCCTTTCAACCTCCACCCCAACATATATCCGCATAGTTTACCTCCAATCATGGGTGGTTCTTTCTATAGTGCAGTTCACTCAACTTCATTCCCTGCCTGGCACGACAGGAGTTTTTAAAACACTAATGTTACCAGCTACTAGAAGAAACTGTAAGACGACAGCTGATAATTTTATTTCCATTCAAGGTGAGCGCGGCTCAAACAGCACAAGGGCTTCCTGGGAGAATTTAAAACCTGGGATCAAGAAAACAGTTTTATTCATTGCAGATCACCTGAGCAAGTTTTGGGGTGAGCTTAGATCTCTCCACTGACTCAGGGTTACTATGAAAAGGGAACTTCTGCTACTTCCATATACTCCACTCAGTTTTAAAAATAAAGAAAACAACCCATACTTGCACTTTCCTCTTTGTATTCTACTATATTCAGAATACAATTTTTAGTCTAACTTCACTGGAAGCAGAAGCTGTCAGATGAAATCCAATACATCTTACTAGTGTGCAAGCAAAGTAAACAGGCTTTGGTTTCTGATAATTACACAGACTGAGACTCATGTCATTCAACACCACTTAAAACTCAATTCCAGAGTGATATTAATGAGAAGTTCCTCTTTAAGCCCACTGCTCCCCAAAATACTGATGACAATATATGGGTGGGGACTTCAGATGTTACATGGCATCACCCACAGTTTTACCTACTAAGCAGAGCAGACTACCAAACCCATCCCCTTAGCTGAAAGAACAATGGTCTGAACCTGCCTAATGCAGGACTCTGAGCATGGTTTAATATCACTGCAGCAGTCTGAATCCACAGTCACTCTGATGTGGTGGTGGCTGCTGTCTCACTTGAGAAAAGCTCAGCCTCCTCCCTCAAAGGAGCGACCCGTGAAAACCAAAACTTGCTCTCTGGTGACTTGACAGTTTCTTTGGTCCTTTCAAGCCATCTTGCTCCTTTTCACGACTTACAGTCATTTCTGAAGACCAGTGTGGCTCTACCACCCAGCTGCCCAATGCCCCTGGAGACTGGCCCTGCTCTCCCTTGGAAATGCCCCTCAAATCAGCTCTTCACCACCCAGGAATTCCCCTTTGTGCCAGAGCAATTTCCCAGCTGCAGGTCCAGTTTGTCTCCACAGCTCCCCCCGGCCACTTCGTAATGACACTGAGCATCTGACACTTTCATTCGTAGCCATCAGTGAAGCAAAGGCTGCTGTGCAGCTTCTTTTCTGCACAGTGACACACAGTTTAATACCCCATAGAGATGACGGGTAAGGGTGATGGGTGCTGTACAGACACAGGACGTAGAGGCCTCCTTATTCCACAAACCCCCAGAAACACATTTGCTTTGGACTCTGTTTTGCTCAACTTCAGATGAATACAGTGCAGAACACCCAACAGCAGAGTTAGCACTGCATTTACAGGGCTTGCTTTCCCCACTTGTGCTGAACAGGCAGCACTGTCATCTTATTTTTTGTTACAGTGTTTGCACTGATAATGCTGAACAAACCTGAAGCCTCAACTACAGCAAACAAAAAAAATTGACTTTGTTTATAAAAGAATTAAAGAACTAACACACGTTGAGGGTCTCTCTCCCCATTTACTGCAAACAAGCACTTCACGACAGCACCCTTCCTCTGACAGATTAAAGTTTAGAAATAAAGCAAGTGGCACAAACCATGCAATTGTATCCCCCACCCC